>OX632368.1:407808-852808 GCA_951751655.1 Ophion costatus
AGCGCGACTCGATTAAATGATTCTTTTTTTTCTAATTCAAGTAAAATCGTTTCGTAAAATCATTTTCAAAACCATCCGATGAGATTGTAATTAACGATCGTAAATAATTGACAATCAAATGCAAGTTCGTGAAACGTTTGCATGACCTGTGGTGGTCCGGCAGGTACGAATTATCATCAATTAAAAGTAGCGATTAATCCAACTAGCTCGACGTTCCATCGATCAAAGCTCGTGGTACGGACACTCTATTTGTTTGCTCGGTATGTTCCGTGGTACATCCCCCGCCCCTTTCTCGCTCGCTCGCTCTCTCTCTCTCTCTCTCTCTCTCTCTCTCTCTCTCTCTCTCTCTCTCTCTCTCTCTCTCTGTCTCTCTCGGTATATGGATTCCGCCATATACAGTTGTCGTAATACGCGCATAAAGCCGTGCTCGTTAATATCCCTTGTGCACGTTTTGTGCGTTTGCACAATATTCTACACATTCGAGGCGGCCACAAGACTTGCGGACTTACGTACGTCGAGTTCTCTCTCTCTCTCTCTCTCTCTCTCTCTCTCTCTCTCTCTCTCTCTCTCTCTCTCCCTCTCTCTCTCTCTCCCCCTCTATCCCTCTCTTTCTCTGTGCGAATTCAGCACAAGCTTCTGCAGCGATGCAGTTACTGTATCGAAGTACTCGGTGCAGTTGCCATTGCTCGCGCACGTAAGCTCCTCAACGCGATTATGATGGATGGTGCTCGCACATGGTAACACGGAACATCTGCTTATTTGTGTGGGAGAACGGCAAAATTGCAGAGGTGGAATGAACAATTGAATAACGCAGCGTGTATGTTGTTTAGGTTATTTATATTTTTATACACCACATGCCACATTATTATTAATAATATATATTGTCCAATAATAATAATAAATATATGGTAAAAAGTAACTAGTAGTCGGAGGCATGCAACGGACGGGTGAGCACATTTAGGGAAACTTAATGTGATATAGTGTTGATAATTATAGTCTTTCGTATATTTTTATGCGAGATGAAGAAATGTAGAAAAATATATTGAACACTGTAAGCTGGTTCATGTCACAGCAATCGCAAGACATGTCGAATAAATCTCCTTCGCTAAACCGGAGCAGTGATTGAAAAATAGCAGGGGGTTGGAAATTGGCCGGAAAAAACATAGGCGCAACGGAAAAAGCAACCAGCAAAGCAACTATGCGATTACATTAGACAATTTGAGAAACTGGCAATTAGGATATATATAAAAACCAATGTAAAGTAATTGATATAAATGAGAAGGGAGGGGCGTTTGTGTAAACATCCTTGAAAAGGGTATGCAAGGGATAAAATGCTACTACTGCTTAGCAATAATAATAATAATGTGTTCCTCATAAAAAAATCATTGTTTATAATTTATTGCAGTAACTCAGTTAAAATACAATATAAACCAAACACATCATTGACAATACTACTATTTAATTAAATTGGCAACGTTAATTACGGAATTAGTACATCGATAACTATTAAATTTCATGAATCTTCTTTTTCGTCGTAATTATAAAAATCATTCAATAACGTTAAGGGTGAATTATCAGAAAAAATTTAAACTATTCCGAAGACGTTTTCTTCGATATTGGCAATGTCCGTATTGAGTGAAACATTCGTTCCAAGGTGCTTAATTAATCTATACCTACTCTGGACCTGTCACGACCTCTCACCCCACGTTGTTCGACCAACTCTCTCGCTCTGCGTCGATCGTTCGGGCTCCCTGTCTCTGGCGCGTGTCGTAATTCAATTTGGTCGAGTCTCTCCTCGGTTACGCTTCCAATTCACCGGAGCGACGTAAGCTACGTTTATAACTGGTGTACCGAGTTCTGGAGGCACGCAGACACAAAGAGAGAGAGAGAGAGAGAGAGAGAGAGAGAGAGACTCGTCGCTCTGGCTATCTAGAACAAAACGCGTTGGCTCGTGTACGACCAACGAGTTGACTCGAATTTATTATCTCCCCCTCTCTCCTGACAGTCAAACGCATTGTATTTATTAATATTATTATTTAATTATAATTTTTATTACGTAATTATTATTTTTTTATGTAATTATTATTTTTATTATCATTACTTTGTTATTGTTATTTTATTACGTTAAGTATTAGTTATTAGTCTTTTTTTCTAGTTTAACTGAAATTTAATTCGAGACTCTTTCTCGCATTAATGAGTTCGATTGATTAAATGTCATGTGTTTCACGACGTTAAAGTTTGCATCGTTGGAATCGAACGAAATTAAAAAAAAAGTGATTTCCTCATTTTATTTATCATCCAAAATCTTATCCAGCAAATTTGGGCTTCAGATTTCTTATAAGGATCGTAAAAACATTTGAGTCTTTTTCGGAGCTCAATCTGGGCAGAAAAAAGATCGGGCCACTGAAATTTCGTTGCGGTCCAACGATGCAAACTGCAATATCAATGTATTTCTGCACGGTACACCTAGGGGGCTCGAGCATCAGGGCACGAAATAAACGAATGTTCTCTCTCTCTCTCTCTCTCTCTCTCTCTCTCTCTCTGTCTCCCTCTCTCGATCCGTTGTATTTATACACGCTTCAATCACCGGCTCCGCCAGAAATCGTCGGGCTTGCACGAAATTGTTTTTCCAGGTATATTTACGAGGCCTCTCCGCTGGTGTGACAAGCGTTCCAGAATTATCCGGCCTTCTGCTTCTGTCGGGGTCGCAAACGGGAGGAATTATTGCGGAAACGACAGGTCTTTTTTTGTTTTTTTTTTTTTCAAAGAGTTAATTGTTCGATATTTGTGACCGATTTATTTCTGTTTCCTCGGGGAACATCGAAAAAAGAGTCGCTCAATCTCTCCCTCTCTGGTGATTCTCGCCACGTATCGATCCTGCTCATTACGATGTTATTTTCACCGTTACCTTTTCTCCCTCTCTCTCTCTCTCTCTCGGTCCCTTTCTCTCACGGCGTCTCGAATTCTGTCCTCATGCTGTTCACGTGCGTCTGGTTTCCTGTCGTCGTCGTCGTTGTTATTGCACTATCCAATCGATTCCCCGACAGACCGATAGACATATACAGAAACGGAACTTTCTCGTTCTTCTTACGGCACACTTGGAGGTGCGCGTGCACGTATACGAATGTTCATCCAGCCGCAATCTTCTGTCATCCAAATGCGGCGAATCGTACGTTTTTTTCACCCCCCCTCTTCTCTCTTCCCCGCCCGCTATTCGTCTTCTTTCAATCATTCTAACGATGATCGTTCAGCCGCTTCTCCACTGTATTTGCGGCCTGCCGCGTGTATTATCGAGCGAACAAAAAAAAAAGGTCAACCGAGTATCTGGGACGTCTCGTACGCGAGACGTGCCTCGCATCGGGCTGCTGCATCGCTTTCGAGATTCTCCGTCCGAAAAAAAAAGAAACGTCAGTTGGTTAATTTAATAAAGGACGGTGCAGTTTTTACATATTCTCGTTAATATTTTTATGGGAATTATGTAGCTTTCTTTGATTCTTTATATTTATTATTATTAGTGATTAAGGGAGGATCTTTGTGGCAAGCCGAAAAAAGTCGTTAAATTTGTTTTTGTCTACTAGATAAATTATTTGGTACTTGGAAAAATTGTAGGTTGTTTAGCATCCGTTGAACGTATTTCGTGTAAATTATTGAGAAAAAAATGAATAACTTTATTGAGGTACAGTGGAGCCTCTGCATAAAAAATGTGGTCAACGCCTGGATCGATAACTCGACAATGGTTGGCCGGAAAAATGAAAAAGTTTCTTAATCTACATAAATACAGTTCTCATTGTACGTAGCCGTGTATCGAAAAAAGAAAATTCACAAATAAACGGCGGGTATGAAGAAAACGTGTAACTTTGGCGGAATTTTTACTTAAATTCGCGGACTTAAAAATACAAAATTACAAAGAAACAAAAAAACGGCTACGTACGATCGCTAGTGCCATTACGGAAATTTTGATTCCTTTATATCGAAAATCGGACAACCGTAGCTGGAGTTATGATTCAGGGCAGGTCGAGAAAAACGCGATTGAAAGTTTTCGTGTGCGTAAATCATCGCGATACCTCCTCTCACTAAATCGGCTGCAACTGTGTTAGTTTACAAAATGTTTACTTACAAATTTATTCACATATTCTTGAATGTGTATACTTTGAGACAGTGGTACTTTGTCACAGTGGTGTTTCGCCTTAAAAAATGGCTGAGGGATTTTCGTCGGCAAAGTCTGCCAAAAGAAATTAAGGAATTCAAAAATATTAATTTTCATCGCACTTTAACGATGCAAACTTCATCTTTATATGTTATTATTTAATTCCATTGATTATTATTATTTTTCAATAAAGGGAAATAATAATGAAACAACAATAATATTTTTTATTTATATTACTGTATCATATTGTATCATTTGCCAGTATATCGAGCGTAGATGCAATATCCTATAATTCTCGTGACCGTTACTCCATTGCGACTAATAAACTTTATTGCAAAAATGTCCCTGTACAGAATGACAACACTATGTCCAGGTCACGATCCAAAATATACAAATATATAGATATGCTTAAATGTTGTCCAATATTTCATCGACAACATCCACGATATTACACCCTTGATTCGTTACTCCAATGTTTTTCGGATGTCCCTTACGGAAACACGTATTACCCTGGATAACAGAACGCCTCGTCTGCCGGTCGGAAATTCTCGACCCTCAACGTATGGAACATTAGCTTCATTGTTTCCAACCGTTCAATAGATAACGAATCAGGAGTGTCGAAATACAGGACACTAATAGTCTTTCGTGTTTCCGTCCAAACGAAAGCGTGGAAAATTCATTTTATCGCGTTGGTAATTCGTCCTTACTAGGCCGCGAGAGGGGGGTGGGGGGCTGAATCGCTCTTCGGAAAGTTCTTCGTGGCTGGAACACAAGTATTTATCTCGCTAATTGGGCCGAGAAAGGTTATTGTCCGCGTTTGGCCTATTCTCGCGGTATGTACGTGTTTCGATGACGAAGTTTGCCGACTGCCAGGCTCGCGAGTCTCTAAAGAGGCGATAAACTCTCGTTTTACGAACCCCAGTACAGGTTAATTTAATTTATGGGTTGTTGCTGCCGAGTTGGCTGCTTGGAATGTATTTGCAAAAATGGTGAATTACACGAATTAACGAGGGTGCAAAAAATCCGAATGAGTTGTGGCTAATTACCCTGGAGGATAAACCAAGCTGCGGTAATAGGATTTGGCGCAAGATTTTATTCTGCAGCTTTGGAAGAGCGGATATAGTCCAGGAAAAAAAGCACCAAAAGTAGGGTCGCTCAACAAAAAATCCTAACAATTGATTTCTCAATTGGAATATGTTAGGGGGTGGCTCCTAAGTGTAAATCCAAGTTTGAAAAACCCCTTTTTGCAAATATCTCATAAACGGTGCGTCCTACGACACAAATAATAAAGATCTTTTTTGTAGGAAATCATATTTTCCATAAATTTTATCTGATAAATTTCTTCTTTATCGTGATAAATATCTACAAAAATGAGGTATTTGCAGGAGTATCATCTGAAGAACACTCTGTAATGTTTTTGTGTAAAAATATTTTATTATAATCGATTTACAACCGATGTCAGGCAAGCACCTCTCAATCATTTATGAGATGATGAACTGTCAAAATATATCAGTATTGAAAACAGTCATTTTTCCACTTTTATAACTGGAGATGACCCCTTAAGGAAGACACGAATAGAAGCTAACGAGCTAACCCAAACGACTCGATTTTTTTCTTCCTTTATTCATTACCCCGCCCATCATGCACTTATCCTGCGAATTTTTCTCTCTATCTCTCTCTTGATCCTCGTCGCCGCATTCGCGACGCTTGAATATTTCACTCGTGCGACCTTTCAGCCACGTACATTATCTTCCGAATGTTTCGAGTAAAGGGATACTTTCAGTGAGAATGTTTTGTCAGAATTAGGGTCACGTCGCGTTTTCAAACATCAATATTTCACCGTAGCACATCGATTTAGGGGAATTGTGGTATAATCTTTGTTTCCCAATGCACACTGCGGTTGCCTCCTGGTAATGCAATTAGTGGTCATCTTTTATGCGGTGGGTTGAAAAATTTCTCCCATCTCGTCGATATTTGTGCTGTTTTATTCACAAGGAAAATAAGAGGTCGACGAAGGAATATTTTACGAGCACACCTTGAGTTTCCCTATCGCTGCGTGTCCCGAGAATATCTAAGAGGATATTTGGGGGAGCGAGGAAAGACTCACGGGTGGTGTAAAGTTCTTCGAAGTTGAAACGAGTCGTACACAATTTTTTGTGTGCTCGTATTGATATCTTTTTAATCCCTGAACACGAGTTCACTATTCATTTTCGCCAAAATCCTCAAATTTTACGAAAAAAATTGTCACAAGTGTGCTAAAGTAGGTTTTTTGCGTTTAGCAGGCGCAATTTTGAGCTTTTGATAAAAATTCCGTGATATTCTCACTCGGCGGCAAATTTTCTGTTGAATAGACTCTTAAAATGGTTCAAAAATCGAAAAAAAATGTTTGCGACCCATTCGGCCACTTTTCCAGAATCGCCAAATTCGCGAAATTTCAAACAGCCGGAGCAACGGTTCAATTTCAGTAACATACATTTATTGGGAGAGTTTTGAAAAGGATTTTGGTAGACTTAGAGAATGCCGTTGGATTCGTTCCGATATCTCAATTAGTTTTCCCGAAAAGTCCACTTGTAAATTGTCCGATAAAGAGGCAAAGGGGTATGTATGGAAAAATTCGCAAAAATCGATGGTCCGTCTTTGTAATTCTGCCAAAAATTGACAAATAACCGCAGCTTGATGAATCAAGCGGCATTTTGAGGAGAAAACGATAACGAAGAGAACGAGAACAGAGCGGGGTTTGAAATCCGAACAGAAAATAAATGGCCGCTGATTCAGTGAAGAAACTTTTTTTTTGGCCAAAATGCAAAAAAAATTGGAAATTTAAATATTCTTTTTACGCGTCCATTTCGATGTATTTTTGTTCCGTGAATACGAATTCAGCATTCATTACTCCCTAAAGCCTCAATTTTCAATAAAAATCGACAAAAGTCTGTAAAACGCGTATTTCCCATTTTCTCAGCGTAACTTTGCGATTTGGATAAAAACTCCTTGACATTCGTAAGGAGCGAAAAATGTCATTAACTTTTTTTCTCCGATGTTTTGTCGTAGTTGCCAAGATGGGCTGTTTCGGAAGCAAAGATAAGCTGAGCAAGGAGGACATGGATTTCCTAAAGTCGCACACGCGATACGACGAGGCAACCATCAAGGAGTGGTACAAAGGTTTCAAGGTAAGTTCTGACTGGTCCAAACAGCTCGACGAATAAAACAACTCAGGTGCCACTGCGACGAACTAGAAATGGCGAGGGAAAAGGTGTGGGTGGTTTCCAGGTATAAAATTGTCAAGGGACATGAACGCCATGCGTGCGTTGCTCTCTTCGCGGTAATATTATTATTTTTTTATCGCAAACGCATGCGACAATGCCGTTTATCGTGAAATATGAATTTTTAATCGTCCCATAATTTCTGGCTGGCCTGAAGGCTCCCCCGTGACAGCCTGTCGGGCTCGCGTTGTTTGCGAAGCTGTCCAACGATCCGAGCGAGATAACGTTTCTTCTCCACACTCTGCTCGAAATATTGGACTGACACCAAACACGAGCCCGTCACTTCCGCGCGACATCTCTCACTTTTCCTCCTCTCGTCTCCTCCGACCCCCCATGACCGCATATAGCAAAACAATCGCACTCTATGTACCCGGGACCGGGGGCACCGAAACGAATCAGCAGATTAAGGATGTTGAGTCCCTATGAAACATGTTAACGCCAATTGTTCAACAAATAGCTTCTTAATCGTCATGACATTTTTACAAGACCTCCTGAATACTTCATGTAGAACATACCAAATCTTCCGAATTCTATCATCATTACTTCAACCCCTTTAAGGGTTGAAATAAAAAATGAGAAGAAAATTCGGAAAATTTGGTATGTTTTCGTACGAAGTATTTAAGAGGTCGTGTTAAAATTTCACGACGATTAGGAAGCTCGTTATTAAAAAATTGACATTTTGTCAAGAACAATTTTTAAAAGAAATAAAAAAAATATTTATCAATAAACTTCGTTTTGTTTCCGTTGCTTTCAGTATATTGTAGATATTACAAAAAGTGAGGGGTAAAAAAACATTTATTGCAACGTTACATCAGTTTCCATAAGACAACGTTTCATTTGCGAATGTTAATTGTTCAATAACGAGCTTCCTAATTGTCGTGAAATTTTACACGACCTCTGAAATACTTCATAAAAAAACGTACCAAATTTTCCGAATTTTATTATCATTTGCGATTTGGGACTGAACATCCTTAAAGCAACATAAAGACAGCGAAATCAGCATAAAAGACTGTCATTGGTTGATCTTCGAATGCGTTCTGATCCCTGCATCACGCCCCAAAACAGCACAGCGGACGCTCGAATTGACAAGGAGCCTACAGCAGCTTACCACGCGGGCGCTGTAAAAGCTCGAAGGGTGACTCGAGCCTTCGGCGTCCGTATGCACCGGTAGGCGTTTCGACACGCGATTTTGCACCCCCAAATTAGCATTTTCCAAGTAGGCCCTACCGCATTTATTCCCGGAATGTTATCGATTGATGTATTTTCATCCGGGGTGTCTCGAATTCTCCGTGAGTTATTTATAGTTGTTGCGTTTACGATCCGTCGAGTTGCAAAGTATATAATCCGTCGCGAGCCTTCGCGGTGTTACCGCGATTCTCCGTTTTTTTTCCCTGCTCCATCCGCTTCGGCTCACCCCGAGCGCGTCTTTCTTTCACAAGTCCTCCTTACCTTGGCTAAGTTCGTGCCCACGGGCTTGCTCCTGGCTTGACTACACTGCCGTTAAAGCCTGTTGGATATACGATTGAGAATAACTGCAGAGCCCTTTCCTTCTCTGAAAGTGAACTCTCTCGGCTGTCCGCCGCTTGTGTGCTCGACCCTACACACCCGAGAGGCCCTCTCGTCGCGAACCCTTTTTATCCGCTTTCGCTACCCTCGCGTCTCTTGTCCAACGTGTTTTCTCACACGTGTGCGAGCCATCAATTTTTTCGGATGACGCGAGCCCCGCGGGCTCGCTTGTTGGCGGTTACGTGCGCTAGCTGCTTCTTCGTTCGTGTGTTGTCTATGTGGAATGGGTTGGACGATAGCCACGTCTGCTGACTCGGGCTCTTCTCCATCGCGCGGCTGGTGTCCTTCGCTGACTCCGCATCCTCCACCAATGCCAATACGTCGTACAAGCCGATCCCGCTGCTGCAATCTTCTCCAAAGAACTGCCCTTTCGCTTCAACCGCAGCTCACGTGCTTCGATGACATTTTCGTTTTCCCGTCCCATTGTTCCTGAAGTTCCGCAGCTTCAATACTATGATGTTTAATAAGTTCTCGCTGTTTTTACGCGAAAGTTAATGCTTCGCGCAAACAAAATTATTCCCAATGCTTTCAAAAGCGTCCAAACTGTTGTGTTGAACTGGCGTCTGAGATGAGCCTTCACGAAGCCTCCGATTCAACACATCGGAATCATCATTATTTATGAAGCGTCTAAACCAATCTCTGCATTCCGTTTCCGACAGAGCAGGGTCGCCGTGAGTCACAACAAGAATTCCGTGTGCTTCAGCTGCAGATTTCCTTTCGTTTTTTTTTTCATAAAGTACAGTAAAATTTCTCGCAAATACTCTTTTTGGCACGATATTTGACATGTTTGACGCTATGAAGAAAACACGTTGTTTACACTTCGGGGAAACGACACACATTGGATTTCAAGCCTGCTTATGGTACTTCTTCATAGATGCGTTATCACATTAAAGTACACGCGCGCAGTTCTGGTAACGCCATCTGTTGGAAAACGGCGAGAACTTATTCAACGGCCTAATATTTTAATCCAAATATCCAGCAGGTCGACATCCAAAATGAATAAACATATTTAACACTTCTCGGTAAGAGGCGATATGTGAATTCGTACTTTGCGAAATGCCAAGATCCCAACTGGCTCACATCGGCATGCCATTTTTGGACTCGGGCTTTTGCATAAAGCCCGCTGAAGCACCCGCGGGCGACTCCACCCCAAGTTCCTCCTCCGCGTCGCCTTGGTGCCTTCCGCTCTACGTGTGCGCGCTATTATTACGAGAAACTGGGGCAAAACTAACAGTTGCGGAAGAGAGACACGAACCGGAGGCGCTGATGGAAACGGTCGTGCTTATACAGACATCACCGGACGGGGATGCTTTTGCCACTGTTGTGTCAAGCGGCTTACCCGGTGGAAAATAATGCAGCTTGAGCTTGCGGAGGAACAAACAAAAAAATACGTAACAAGAACAACTGCAACAAAAATGGCAGAACAATTGAGCGAGGTTTACCTGGCGCACTGCGTATGTCTATCAACTCCGGAGGCCGACACCCAATTTATTTGCCGTGCGCGATCGAATTCACGGGGTCTGCTCCCGAGGCAAAGAGTGGCAGCTGGTTAGGATTGAGATGGAAGGCCGAAGATATACGAGGCATGCCAGAGCGAACGGGGGTGGGGAAGGAGACAGGGGGGCGGGGAATCTGGGGGGTTGGATATACCTGATTGCCTCTTTTCAAATCGATTTCATCCCTCTCCTGCTCTCGTTTTATTCCGACTTGCGGAGTCAGCTTAACGTGGCCAAAGTGGCACGAGAGCGAAATTTTCCATCTTTTGTTTGCTGTGCACGGACCTTTAGAACCGATGTTGAAGTTTGCATCGTACGGATGCAACGAATTTTTTATTTGCTTTCCTCTTTTCGACTTTTTTATTGTCATCCATTCTTCCATTCTTCATACGTTGAGGTTGTAGGTCCGTAACGAAGATTAGAAAGGCGAAAGGCAATTGGAAAAAATATTTTTTTGTTGCAACGATGCAAATAGCAATATCGGAAGGAACATCCATGCGTCCTCTTTTGGTACCCTCCTCAAGGCGATCACATCGAACTCCCTGCCTTGCTGTCTGTCACTTTTTAATTTTCCACGTGATCTCACCGGCGAAACGCCATTCGGCGCTTTCCGATATCTTCCGGTCTATCACTCTCGCTCCGTCTAGTCCTTCCGGCCTCATCTGGAAGTGAGGGTCTTTTGGCTATTCGACCATCGCTTATGCAAACTTTGAGATAGCACGTCAGCCCTGAGTGGCGTTGAGCGGGCAAAAGAGAGAGCGAGAGAGAGAGAGAGAGAGAGAGAGAGAGAGAGAGCATGATGTTATAATATTGTACCTGCATAAACCCCCCGGATCAATATGTACCCTTAACACAACTCGAAACTCAGCGGATAGAGGCAGGAAACGAGGCGGAGAGATCGTGCAGCGCTCGTACTCGCTCTTAATATCCATCTGCCTGTGTCCATTCTAATCTCTCCCTATTTTGCACCCCCGAATTTCCCTCTTGCTCTCGAAGTGACTGACCCGGCGATAAAATACTTCGTGGCATCATAAAACGAAGGGGGAACTCCAAGAGGAGACAAAAGTTATGCTATGGGAGTTTGCATCGTTGGAACGCAATCGTTTGGTAACCGAAACTTTTTTGCCAAATTTCAACTACGAAGAACACTCAAAGGATCCTTATGGGCAATCTGCAGCCCAAATTTGCAGGTTAAGGTTACGAGCCGACAAACATCGTCAAAAGTTGGGCTTCGCCGTGTTATTTCCGTCATCGTGACTTCACGATTTTTATCGACCAAAATAATGAGCTTGGAGTTTGCTACGTTCGAATGCAACGGAAGTGTTTTTCAATCGTTTTTTTTTAATTTCTTCATTTTTATTATAATTCACACTTTGTTTGATCGATGCAGGTCATAGATCTCTACTGAAGATAGGAAAAATCATTTGGGCGACTTTCGTACCCTGAACAGGAACATCCCTCAGGTGAGACCCTCCGATTTTGTTGAAATTTGGATATGTTATAAAGCACCGAAAAGTAAGCGATACGTATTTTTTTTATCGGCGGAAAAACGGGGTGAAACCGACCCTCGGAAAAAAGGCATCTCTAGGGGTAGTATAGCAGTTTCACACACAACGAGTCCACCGATTTTACTTAAGCAAAAACGAAAATTCTTCTAATTCGAAGCAATGAAAAGTCCACTATAGTGACATTGCGAAAAAAAATTAAGTGGTGAACCATCCTAGAGATGCCTTTTTTCGAGGGATGGTTTCACCCCTTAAAATCGTTTTTCCGCCGATAAATAAAAATACGTATCGCTTACTTTTCGGTGCTTTATAACATATGCAAATTTCAACAAAATCGAAGGGTGTCACTCGAGGGATGTTCCTTGTGTGAGTCAGCAAAATAAGATATGAGCAATTGAGGAAAAGTTATCTGTCGTTGCATTCCAACGATGCAAACTTCAACCCCATAATAAATAACATAATTGCTTCATCATTCTTGTTATTCTTATCGGTACGATCGAAGGTAGGATTATTTATTGGGGACTGCAGCAACGAAAAGGAGTCAGCTCCAACGACTCCTCGTGCTTTTTCGTTGCTGCTTTCCGCTTCAACCTGAGTTTCGCTACTGCGCGATTGTCCTATAAATCATACGCTGGAATGACTAATATCTTTTTTTCTCCCCTTTCGATCTTCCCTCATCTTCATCCACCCGAGCACTCTCGTTCGACGTATACACCCACGCTTTTGTGAGCCCGGCTTCTCTGGTATTCTCCCCGCGAACCGACCCCTCCCAGACCTGCCTGCTACCCCGTTTGAAAAATAATGGCATTCCCGTTGTCCGCTCGTATAATACGGGCCATGAAAAATATACGAACACGCCAAAACGGCGAGGGCGAGAAAGATGGGGGTTTACTCGTGATAAATAATCGCAACACGCAAAACCGTTTTCGCTCGCTCACTCCTGGAGAGGACAGTTGAAATAGCCAAAAAGCTCACGTGTGTACGAAGCTTCGTACACGCGAGTGGAAAAAAAGGTATCGCGTATTTTCGACAGGATCTCTCGGAATACAAGATCGTTAGGAATAATAATGATTTTATAATCCAAAAGTTCTTTGGATAAGAGAAGGAAAGGAGGAACTCGATTTACGTGCACAAACGAAATATATAATCCGAGATGAACATAACATATAACCGTGTGCAGCCATACACGTATAATTAAATCTTTACCGTGATTTAAGGGGGTATTCTAGTCTAGAGACCTAAATTTTGGGTGTTTTTTCGAGGTTGATGAAAAAGATGTATATTTTTTAATCTTTTCATTGATACTTCAAGAACTTTGCGTTGAGTTCCAACGTTTTAAAATGAATGACCATCATCATTGACGTTTGCATCGTTGGAATGCAACGAAAATGAATTTCTCTCAAACGTTAACTAGTCAGCATCCCAACGTTTGGCAGTTTTTGGCTACGAGAATAAATTCAACCCTCTTTCCAAGGATTTGTTCCAAGTTCTGTGGTCAAATAAAAAAAAAAAATTTTCGTTGAACACAATTATAGAAAAAAGGGATTTTCGTTGCGTTCCAACTATTTGAAATTCAAGACCGTTATCATTGATACACGTATACATGCATAATAGTTTTTGCCCCCATTGTACGACTGTCCTGACGGAGGGTTGCTAAAACGGGACAAAAAAGCTTCGGCGAAAATGTCTCTCCCCGCTTCGGAGGTAACATATTATTTCGAACAGTTAAATGAATGTAGGTCGAGATACGAGAGGGGTGGGTCGGGATTGGAGGCAAAGAGGACCGAGCACGAGTAACGGAGTACTTTCGAGTTTATCCCGTTTTTCCTTTCCGACAATCGTCGCATCATCCCTTTTTTTTCCAACCCTCTTGTCTCTCCCCCGTTATCGGATCCACGCGCGGCGCCATATTCGCGACAATGGAAAAAAGTGGAGTCGCGAGAGAGACGCATGGAAACAAAATAAGCTGGGAACGAAAAGGGGGATTCTTCGGTTGTTGTTGTTGTTGGTACTTTTTTTCTTCAAATGTCGTGTCCTTTTTGGCTTTTAGCAAGACTGTCCGAACGGACGACTCACGCCGGCCAAGTTCGTCGACATGTACAAAATGTTCTTTCCGTCCGGGAATGCGGAGGAATTTTGTGATCACGTCTTTCGCACATTCGACATGGACAAAAATGGCTACATCGACTTTAAGGTTAGTCCCGGACATACACCTCCGTGCTCTCTCATCTCATTATTTTTATTTAATTTATCAATTCGATCTGCTTTAACATTTTTACCAAAATTATTATTTTTATCAAAATTATCATTATTATCAAAATTATTATTCTATTAATCTCTTTATTTTAACCTTTTACATTGTTTGTTCGTTCTAACGCTTGGAAAAATTCGTACCTCATTTTATCTCCTGATTAATTTTATCCCGGAGATTAATTCACGTCGAGAACTTTCGCGTCGACGCACTCGTTAGGTGGACACGAGAAATTTTATGGGATACTCGTGTGCGCGCGAGGAATTTCTTTGGAGCGTGCGAAATTCCCGAGATTGCTTGTCCCGCAAGACTCTCAAAGCCTTCGAGCAACGCGGCCACGCTACTAATCGTCTCGAGTCAATTTCTATAAGCTTTATTATGTATATACATACATACACACACACACACACACACATATATATATATATATATAAAAGATCGATACACGTAAGTTACGACAGATAATTTTTCCGGTAGAAAAAAATCTTCAGGCGAACAATCGATTTCTTTGTCGGCATTGTTGTCGCGAAAGAGGTGCGCGTGTCCGTCACGGCGTTTCGTCATCGCTGCGTATACGTGAACGCACGAAACAAAAAAAGATATATATCGCGAGGTGAGGACAATCGAACGACCTCGATATACGAAGAAAAGAAAAAGTATTGCTTGAATTGAGCTTGCTATTGAAAAATTAAGAAGACTGTGAAAATCGTTTGAATTGTTTGGGTTCGTTTGGGTTTGGAATTATTTGCAAAAATTAAATTACGATCGTATTTCTATGAGATTAAAGTTTGCAACGTTTGAATACAACGCGATTTGTTCTTTTTTGTTTTGTAATTTTCTTTGAAATTTGAGCTACGATGATCACGCAAACATTTTTTCGGAATCTTATTTAGCGATCGACAAAAAATTGGCAAAACGTGTTTTTGGATAATAATGAAAATGAAAAATTGCAAAGGATTTTCGTTGCATTCCATCGATGAAAACCTTAGTCGCATGCATCTCTACCGTCATTAGGTACGATTTTTTTGTTCATATACAGGGTGTCCTGTTACGAATGGATAATCCTGCATTTGTCGATAGGTCAGAGCATGTCCTACCATATGCTGGAATTTCAGTTCGGTAAAAGTCCCACGGTTTTTTCACCCGGTTTTTTTGAAAAATACTGTTGGTTATTTGTTTTATCTAGAAAAGTGTTCTCTTCAACCTTAAATGCTAAGGGAACTTTGTGAAAAAAAGATGGGATTGAAGTTTGTTCTTTTCTATCTTGTTGAAGTTTTTTCTTTTCTATCTTTCAGTAAAGTTTACCTACGAAAATCGTTCAACCGTTTAAAAAAAATATTTGTTTAGCAATCTACAATATAAATCTATGAAAAAAAGGGTCTACCACAATGATAGGAATATGGAAAATAAGTTATAAAAAAAACTTTCGTTGCGTTCCAACGTTGCAAACTTCAACACCATGAATGCATCTTATGTAGAATCTGCATCCAAACCAATTCGAACATCTGACTTTGATAGCCTGCAGTGTAAAAAAATGTACTACGCATGTCGAGCCAATCACTTAAAAAAATTGCTTAGTTATTGTCCATTCTTATTATTTGTAGGAATGGCATGCGAAATACGAAAAGCAGGTGATTTTCTTCAAAAAAGAACACAAAGCCCAATATTTTGCAAACCGTGGGACTTTGACTAAACTGAAATTCCAGCATGAAGTTGGACCCATCGACAGTTGCAGGATGATTTATTTGAAAAAGGACACCCGTGTATAATTGTTTGAACGGTTTTGTTTGTTTTTTCTATACGTGTAAAATTGCACAATAATTGTTGAGAAAAAGTGGCGAGATCGGGAAGATCCTAACGTGTACACACTCGTAAGTGGTACCTTGGATTGGAGCGTCAACCCCTCGTAGACGTGAGGGCCGGAGCCACCGATCCGATCAATTATAACGACGTGAACGTAATCTTTCGAGGGCTGTGTGTTTCTCGCTCGCGAGCCCGTGCGCCTCACGTATTATCCAGGAACGTCGCGCCGGAGTAAAACTCGCAACCCCCTTTATGTTAACCCCCGCATTATCGCGCTCGCTCTATCTTGGGGCGATTATATCGCGAGTTTTTTTTTTTTTGTTTTCGTTCCCTCCGAACGAAAGATACAAGAGGCGAGAGAGGGAAGCGTTGCGCTCTTTTTTTCGCGACGCGAGTGAACAAGGGCAGAGGGAAGGAGAGGGTGTAGCAGGGAGGGTGGGAAAAAAGAGACGAGGTTGGAAAAAGAGGAGAAGGGAGTCTCTTAGATTATGACGATCGACCACCAGGTTTACTCGGCTAAATAGAAATCCCCACGGGTCTGGGGAAACAAAAAGAAGAGAAAAAAAAAAATTCGCAATATTGAGCCGATCCCTCGCCACACCTCCCAGACGCTGAGATACTTCGCCGAGCCTTTGTGTACACGTCTGCCTGCGCTAAGAACTCTCGCGTATACGCGCAAAGAGAAATATTCGTCGCAAATTCGAGCCCTCGATGAACGGGCCAACTTTGACGTAAAATTATTCCGATTTGGTCGCGATGAAGTTTGCCATCGTTGGAAGGCAACGAAAACTCGTGTTTATTTTTTCAATTTCTTTCACTTGTATCCTCGTCTGCAGGTCTTTCTCCCCTTAAGGGAGTACATCTCTGTTATGGGCCAAAAAGAGCGATTTTTTCCAACTTTTTTCTACCAGATTATGTATTTGGGATTTGGAAAGACGGTCTGTTATCAAGCATACATTCAACTTGGTTCGTGTGTTTTTTTATGAAAAAAAAAAAAATAAATGAAAAATTAACAAGGCTATTGAGGTAAAATGGAGTCTCTATAAAAAATGTCGGCCGACGGCCGGATCGTCGACTTGAAAATGGTTGGTCTGAAAAATATAAAACAAAAAAGTCTCATCATCTATGTAAATGTAGTTCTCGGTGGACGTAGCCGTTTTTTTTCGAAAAAATTCACAAAATGCGGAGTGTTTAAAAAAAGTGTAATCTTGGCGGAAATTCTTCTTTTTTGAATGAAAAAAATGGCTACCAACAACGATAGCCAAGGCAATTAAGGAAATAGTGGTTTTTAACAATTGAATTGAATTGAGTCGTTTGGAGAAAAATGCGATTGAAAGTTTTACTATACGTACATTTTTGCGCTAGCCGCCCTCGCTAAATCGTCAGCAACTCGGCCGATTTTCAATAGTTTTACTTGACCATTTTTCCACATATTCCTGAATATGTATACTATGAGAAAATGCAAAAAAAAAAAAAAATGTATGTACTCTCTGCGGTACTCGTCCAGCGAGTGACCGTATATCGAAAAGGGCGAGAGATGCAAAAGAGCACACGGATACTCGGGCAGGGGGCTACGGAATTAATTTGCGAATTAATTTTCGCTTGATGAAGAGACGCAATCGATCGCAAAATACACTGCCGGTCTGGTCGAATTATTTCATCATGGCAAACGCAAACAAACGTAAAAAAGCCCCTCGGAAAGCAGAAATCGTTTGATCAACAGGAAACGAAAAAAAAAGCAGAGTGTTTAATTCGCCGTGAAATCTGTTTCGTTCGCGTCGGGCGTGTTCATAATTTCATTTTCTTTGGTTGTGACTGGCGCGCGAGTGCCGTGAGAATTTTAACAAGCTCGACGAGAGCGTGGAGCGCAAAAGCGCCCGGTTGTATATCCCGGGCACGCAACCGAAACACTTTGGACTACTATCCGCGAACGTCGTTACGGAGCATTTACATACGTATTATGTACATCGGGACGGCGAGGAAGGGACAGAAATAAAAGCATTTTACGGAACGCGCTAAGCGGTTTTCGCTTCCTCATCCTGCTCTTTTCCAAAAGCGTTTTAAGATCCAACACCTCAACCCACGACACCTATGCATCTACACCTACACACACACACACCCACGCGCAAACACATCTCAACCCACATCTACACACACGCGCGTAAAAATTGATGACAGATTTGCATCGCGAACTGAGTTCCGTCATTAATAATGCAATTTGAAAAGAACTGCAATGGAATCCAGAAAATGAGAGGAGTGAATAATGGTAAAGTAAAATGTTACGAGGCGGTTGTTAATTGGGCTAATATTTGTCGAAGGGATAATTATCGTCGTCTGTTGGGTGGACGAGCTTGACGAGCTTGCGTGTATGGGTACGTAGATTGGAACATTTGCGAGAGTAGGTAAAGCGCCAAGCAAGTCAATAGACTGTCCCGCAAATAGAGTTGACGCACGTGCGGATCCACCAACAAGTCCACGTAGGCGCGTATCGATTCGTTGGAGTCAGCAGGACTCGGATCTCGGCTCTTGCCAACGTTCCGATACGCCCTTGGCGCACTGTCGCGCGCGCGCTCCTTCCAGCCATCAATTTATGTAGCAGGGTCGGTCGGTAGATCCCGGGATACCATAATTCCTCGTGCTGGTTGAGCCGGGCGCATCGTAGGGCTCACGTGAACGTATAAATTTACAACTGGGTTTGCAATATAAAAGGAGCTGCGGGGGTTAGCCGAGAGAAAGAGAGAGAGAGAGAGAGAGAGAGAGAGAGAGAGAGAGAGAGAGAGAGAGAGAGAGAGAGAGAGAGAGAGAGAGAGAGAGAGAGAGAGAGCTCCTGCGGAGATTCAGGGCCGGAAACTTTTGGAATGAAGGTCGAATGAGGTCTTTTGGTTTTTCTGGTTCGCAGTTTGCATATTATATTACGTTGCCGGAAAGATTTATTCCCAGAGTCGATGAATTGAATTAAGGTGGAAGAAACCTTTGGGCGCGGGAAAATTGCTGATTTTCATGAATTTTTTTTTTTCAATAAATATTTCTTTGTCATTTTTGAGACTTGGGGTCTGTTTTATTAGTTTTTTTTGGCTATTATATGGTTTTTTTTTCAATCATCTTTGAAAAGGGCGGTGGTATGACACGATCGTTTAAACGGGTTGCGGCGGATATTGTCGGACGGCGTGACACGTAGCGTCGGGAGGATTAATCTGAAAAAAAACCAACGAGGATGTTTCTCTCGTTAACACTCATACGCAGAATATAAACCAAGAAGAAGTGAGAAATGTGGAAAATCGATGAAATGGTACGCTTTGAAAAAACAAGATTGATTTTCCGAAAAAAATGGCTACTAATTGCAATACAAAAGTACTTTGTTTTATTTTTAAAAACATTCAGGGTCATGTTTTAGACAGTAAGTTTAGAGAGATTCATACCGTTTGATAAAAATCGGTCGATTAGTCCTTTAGCTATACGTCACGACAGTTTTGAAACTGCAGTTTAGACGGCGGTGCCACACCTGCGCCATTTTTGAAGATTAATCAAATTTAAAAAACACCATCGAACAGCCAATAGTAGAAATGAAACATATCCTAAGTCTCAAAAATGGCGATAAAATCTTTTCTGTAAAAAAATCATGACAATCTATAAATTTCTTCCCCGACTGAAGGTATAAATTAGATTAATGGAATTTAATTAGTTTTGTTTCATTTTTATCATATAATTCATTTTATTTATTTATCCTATATAATTTTTTATTTTATTAATTTGATTTAATGTATTAAGTTAAGAGAATATAATTCAGAATTAAATTTTGATCTAGTGAGGAATGTCTCCTTTGGTCTGTCGGGGCATCTGTGGTAGGAAATTGGGAATTTTGCCGGATGGTTTCGGTCGCCAAAAAATCTGCAAACTTATTCTATGATATTCTCCGTACGGCTTCGGGATCGTAAATAAAAAAAAAAGTTTCGAGCGTCGTTAGGAGTGTGTGGCTTGTCAGTACGAACTGGGTCAAGCCAGCCCTGGAGCTGCCTAGAGTCCAAACGATCGTTGGCACAACCGACCGTATTTAACGTTCGCGTATATACGCTACGTGGTGCGCGCCTTTGAAAGGACCGCGAGAAGAGAAAAGCGACCCCCGGAATTCATTCGAGTTTCGGCGTACCGGATTTTTCGCGATTGCGCCGCGATGCAAAAAATATTCGATTGACGTTTGACGTGAATAAAAAGTGGCTATTAAAAAATTAACCTTCCTCGGAGAGTATTGTCATCGTTAATTGCGGGCGTCAGGGTTACGACTTGTCCTTTGTCCGAAAAAAAACTCGAGGGCGGTCGCTACTGTGACGGGTCGAAAAAAGGTTTTTTTCCGAATTTTTTTCTCTACATTATTTATTTCGGAAAAAAATTAAATATTCACAATGTTGTTGAAAATATGAATTTTTCATATTTTGACTTGACATTTTTTCCCCACATTCTTGAATATGTATACCCTGTAGAAGCAAAAAAAAGATCGTTTTTGTTTTCGTGCTGTTCGGCCTTAATCCAGAGGGCAAACTTGAAAAAAAAGAGGCGGACGAGGAGGAAGAAAATGGAAGGAACCGGGCCTATTTCTATCCCCGAAGATTATTTATTCAAGCCGGGCAAAGAGAGGGAAAGAGCCAAGTTTTTCTCCGGGGGCATCTTTTACGCGCTACCATCCGTTGGGCGCACTCGGGCAGACGACGGGGCGAGTGAGACACGAGGTGGCTTTTGCACGAGGAAAGCTCGCAGTAATTTCAAAGCCCTTTCGAGCATGTCCTACAATTACGTGCACGTAAAAGAGAGATAAGAATATATACGTACGTACATACGTGAGAACGGAAATGGTCCGTGCTGAGTTCGCTGACTCTGTGATGAGGAAAAAAAATTCACGCATCAGTAACTCATACCTGGGCTCATCCCTTTTTTACACGACTTGAGTACTGCGTCTAGAAAAGCGTTGTACGATGACGCTTTTCTGGGCCAAGAAGGCGTCCCTCGCTAAATTCTATTAAATTAAGGGGGAGATACCTTTAAGCGAGGAAAAGTTTCGCTGATTTTACAAGTTTTTATTTAACTTGACTTCCTGTCAGATGCAAAAGGGAATATCGATATCTCTCCCACTTCTTTACTACTTTAGAGCTCTGAAATTTTGCAAACATGCATCTAAAATGTGACAATGCAAGATTCAAGTGGAAAAAAAATATCCATAAAATTTTCAACTCTTCATGGAAAATTACCGATATCTAAACATCCACGTAAAATCTCACTAAATTTATCAAACATTGGAAAAGTTGGGCGCCCCAAGCTTTTGTTTGTAGTCACATATAGAGGATTTGGTGAAAACAATTATTTTTTACTTTTTGGTACATTAAACAAAAGCTTTATTTAAATATTTTTTTACATATCAATTTCATGATTTTTTTTCAAAAGGAACGATTTCTTCACTATTTTTGAGACTTGGGGTATGTTTTGTTACTACTTTTGGCTGTTACGTGGTATTTTTTAATTTTGTCAATCGTTAGAAATGGCGGAGGTATGACACGGTCTTCTGAACTGCATTTTCAAAACTGGCGTGACGTATAGCTAAACAAACTAATCGACGTATAGCTAAAGAACAAATCGGTTTTGGAAATTGAAAAAAAAAATGTTGCAAAATGTAGCCATCTTCTTCGGAAAATTCAATATTTTTGTTCCAAAGCGTACCATTTCATTGATTTTCATCATTGCTCACTTTTCCTTGCTTCAAATTCTGCGCACGAGTGTTAATGATAGACAAAAACGTTCGGTGGTTTTTTTTTCATCCTTTTTTTCACGAGACTCTGCAGTCCTGCGTCTAGAAAAGTATCATAAGATGACGCCTGGTAAAAAATAAGCGCCACTTCCGGTGTGGAGATTTTCATCAATTTTTTTTTTCATCGAAATTAACGGAGTTCGCTAAAAAAAACGCTAAAAAAATCAAAAGTTCACCAGTCAGTAGAGAAGTAATCCGTGTATCGCGTGCTTTAAAAAACTCCTCGTAAATATGTATAAACGTTGGGCCGAGGGGTAAATATGCTTCTGGTCGGACGCGCGTGCTGGCGCGTCGCTCGGGTCTGACCAAAAACGCCGTTTCCACTAGCCGCTCGAATATTTCGCAACCGGCGCTCGCTCAACTAATTCCAACCTTATGTTTATTATTTCCTCACGTTCAAACTGTCTCGCTTACCTCGTAGTGTTAAACTGTTTCTTTTTTTTGCCCCCTTCGTCTTCCACTTCGCTTTATTTCTGCTTTTTTTTCGTCAATCGTATCGCGCAGGAATTTCTTCTGGCGATTGACGTGACGTCGAGCGGCACCGCTGAGGAAAAATTGAAATGGGCATTCCGGATGTACGATGTCGACGGAAACGGCGTCATAGACATCCAGGAAATGACGAAGATCGTTCAGGTAACGTGACTTCAATTTTTTTCTTTTATTTGTTTTTAGCAATTCGATTTGTTACAATTGAGCAAACGAACCCGCAGCTTTTACGCACGTTCGAACGACATACCTTAATTCCGGTATGAGCTGACAGCCACCCAATGGCTGAGGATCCAATTATAGCGAGAGTTCGGTATACGCGTGTATATATATATATATATACACGAATAATCGGTCGACCACGGGGTAACGAATCAGAAATCGCGTCAACAATTTCTTTGTCCTCGTACTCGCGGAGTGATATAATTCGTCGGATTTTCGAGGGAGTACAACAATCGTATTTGTAAAATAAACGCCCGCATGTGTTGGCGCGATACGCGGGTTTTGTCGCTCCCCAACGACGATTAAAATTCATGGAGCTGGGGTTTTCGCATCGTTGGAACGCAACGAAAATTAACATTTTTTCTTCTTCATTGCACTTAAAAAAAAATTTATCACAGAGTTTACGACCTCAATTCGCAAAATAAAGGCTTTGAATGATGATAAAAATAAATAAACGAAAAATGAAGAAATGAAAAACGAAGAAATATCAAATGGAAAATGAAGAAAAAAATCGTTCCATTCGAACGATGCAAACGTCGTTAAAATCCTCAATCGCGAGCAGGAATCTCACGTTCGCAAATTTCCCGGACGACGGACTATGAAGTGAAAAAAAAAATCATTCCACCGCGCACGGAATGTCTCGTCCCTTTCGTTTTAATTTTTTCCTGCGTTTGGGGTTGACGATAATTATTTGCAGGCAATATACGACATGCTCGGTGCGTGTTCGAGCAACCGACCGGCCGACAGCGCCGAGGAAAGGGCGAAGAATATATTCGCGAAAATGGACGAGAACAACGACGGCCAGTTGACGCAGGACGAGTTTCTAAAGGGTTGCCTGCAGGACGAGGAACTCTCGAAGATGCTGGCTCCTTAATCGAAACGAGTCACATTCGCGCAATAAAAAAAAGAAAGAAAACAAACAAACAAACAAAAACAACACAATTCAAACGCGTTATATATTACTAACGATAATAACAATAATTATTACTAATTCGTGTGTGTGTATTTGTATGCATACATATATGTGTATATATATATATATATATATATGTATATATATATAAACATATATATACATATATTATCTATACGTATGTACATATAAAGATATATAAAATATTATACATGTATATTTCACACCGTAGCGGGCGAGAGGAAGAAAAAACGAAGAAAAAAAATTGAGACCCCCCCCCCCCCCCCCCCATCGATATCGTAAAGCCAAACGCGAACAAAATTTTTTGAAACATTTTTTTTACACCCGCGCCTTTGAGGATAATAAAAAAGCGAAGAAAAAAATCGTACGCGCGAACGCGAGTCGCTCGTTATCGAAAAATGTTATCGTGTAATGAAGAAAAAAGCACCTAGAAATTGTTCGCGTGCTTCTTATCGCTTTGAACAACGGGATACAAACGAAGCTATAAAAAAAAATTGAAATAAAAATAAAAACAAAGCAAAGTGAAAGAAAGATTATAAAACGAACGGAAAGAGCACGAAATCTCATTACGATTAATCGCTCGCGAGCGTGATCGTTGCGAGCTTAGGGCTGAACACGGAAATTAGATCGCGAAAAAAAGAAAAAAAAAGAAAAACGGATTTTCTATACATATAAACATAAATGAACTTATCTATCTATATTTCGTTTGGAAAAAAAACACTCACACACAGTATATACATATACATAGATATTTTTTATGTTTTCTATATATATAGAAAATATGATAGAAAAAACAACGTAAAGAGGACAAGCGGATACGTCGGAAAAATGACACGAGAGGAAATTGCGAGGTCGAAAATATTTGAAAAAAAGGACGAGAGACATTTGGTCGCTGTTCTCTCTCGGTTTTTTGGCTTTTTTTCATCTCTTAGCAGTCTCGAAGTTCTGCCAGGACGATTGACAACCGGAAGTTGTTTTTTAAAGCTGAAAACTCCGCCCCTTCTCTCTTTCCTCGTTCACGATGCTCTACTTAAAACTCGTATCTACCCTTTTTGGCGGAGGTCCTGCCAAGATCGCTTTTTACTCTATACCGAGTCACCACGGACGCCCTTCGGAAGAAAAGCTACAGAGAGAAAGAGTGAGGGGGAGGAGGAAAAAATGCAACCAAAAATTTTTAAGTATGCAAGAGGTAAAAATACTTGCACGCCAGCGAGCATTTATTATGTTACTCGTGATGAATAATTAACAATAGTTAGTACGTATGTGTACGATAATTTATACGTATATATATATATATATATCTACCGGGTACCCCGTTTCAATATTCCATCTGATTTATCTCGAAAAATACTGCTCCGATCAAGTATAGTGAAAGTTTTAAGGTCCTAAGCGGAACGTTAGAAAAAAAATCTTCGTCCAAAATAGAAATTGGCGACGTTAGGATGGTCGACATATTTTTTTTTTTTTCAAATGGAAACATGACTTTTTGCCGGTCAATTAAATTCGAAAATATGTTTTTAACGTCTTCGCGTGAATCCTAACAGTTTCACTATACTCAATATCAGATTGGAGCAGGATTTTTCGAGATAAATCGGGTGTAAGATTAAAGTAGGACACTTTGTATATGTATATATATATATATATATATATATATATATATACATAAAATGGAAAAAATGAGGATACGAGTAAAATAACGTGACCAGATTGAAGGAGAAAGAAAATGAAAAGCGTCGCTTTAAATAATGAAATATTCGCGACCATCTATGAAAATAAATTTTCCTTCGAAACAATCATCACTCTACGTGGATTAGATAATTAGAATTCTAAGAGAGCCCAATATTATCATTATTATTATTAACGAATAATATTAACGCTATGACTATTATTAATAATACGACTATTGCTAAAGAGAACTACAACAAAGATCGACAACTACTAATTAATTACACACATCTACGAAATTGTACATCTATAAGCGAAGGGCGAAAGACACGAAAAGCTGCAAACGACTAAATCGCTCACCCTAGGACAAATTCGTATTCAATTACTCGAGAAAAAAAAATCTCGAGGGCAGGAGATTGCTTGGAAACTAGTTTTTTTTTTTTTTTCATTTTATTGACGTCGAAAAAGAAAGCCAGGTAAAAAAAAGTTTTTGGACGAGGCGCTCATTACGATTTCGCCTTTCGATAAGTTTTAAAATAGCGCGAATTTTCTCCTCTCGATTAGTGATAGATTTCGACCAATTGCACGTTCTAATTAGGGGATCGAAGAATTCGAGGGTAAAGAAAGAAAAACGCGAAAGCGAAAATCGTTCGCTCGAGACCCAGGACAATTCTCTTAGTCGCACACACACACTCTCTAGGCTAGTCACATATCATCGCGTCCCTCCATGCATTGATCGATACTTGTATTACGTAGTAGGTGTTAAGAAAGAAAAAAACAAAAGTTACGCTAAAGAAAAAAAGATCGTGACGGTTACGAAATATTCGCTCGACCGAACTTTCGTGGTCTTTCCATTTTTTAATGTTCAACATTCCTCGTTTCCGTTCCATGAAATGAAAAACATGCACGTAAAGCACTCTTCGCGTTTGAGGGTTGACAACACTGTGACGAGACGAAAAAACATTTTTTCCAATTTTTTTTGTCTGCTTGTCTATTCATTCGGGATTTGCAAAAAAGGTATGTTACTAAACATACACATTGAACTTATTTCGTGTAAATTTTCATGGAAAAAAGTAAAAAATTAACAATGTATTGAAGTATAATTCAGGCTTTGTATTTGGTTGGTCTGTAAAATAAAAATAAAGAATGCTTTATAATTTATATAAATCGAGTTCTCGTTGTAGGTAGCCGTTTCTTTTACGCAAAAGAATGACTAAATCACTGGTGTTACAAGAACGACTAAATCACTGGTGTTAAAAGAATTGGATTGTTGGCGAAATTTTTACTCATATTTGGGGGCTCAAATAATCTGAAATTTTTGGAAAAAACTGGCTGCGTACGATAGCTACTATAATTATGAAAATCGTCTGTTACTTGGTCAATTTTCAATATTTTTACTTGAACATTTTTTCTAATATTCATTCATACATAGACTTTGAGAAAATTCAACGAAAGGAATCGTTTTTTACTAGTCACAGTGGCGTCTCGCCTCAAATATTTGTTACGCGAAAAGCCACGATAACGTCAATTTCAACCAAATTGGAACATACGCGCACATAAAAAAAAGAAGATAATCCTAGCTCTACACTTTGCCTATAAGATGTAATCGTAAGAAATCGTAACGCCCACTCTCGTACGAGTCGAATGATTTTTCTTATAATATGTTGGCATCGACTTTGAAAAAGCGCAAATACTTCGATAAATTGGCAACGAAAGGAGGGGAACAAAAATTTCACTGCTCTAACGAATTGTTTTTCTCCCTCTCGCGAGATAACGAAAGAGTGTTCAAAAAAAAAAAAAAGAAAGAAAAATGCGAGATGCAAGAAACGAAGTGTACAACATAACGAGCAGGCATTTATGGGATCGGAGTGAGTGTCGGGATCCAAGTGTGCAGGTCGAAAAAAAAAAAATCGACTCTCACCACTCATTTGATCGTTGATTTGAGATATATTTTTTTTATTGACACTGCTCTCCAAATCTGAAAGTCAAGCATCGACAATCGAATTATTATAAAAAGCAAGGAGAAATCCGCACAAACGCATTTTTTCACGCTGCACAAGAGCGTCATGGATCTGCACGCGGGCGCCGTTAACTCGCAATGAATTTGTGGAAAAAACGTACATTGAATTGAACGTATTCATTTGTAACAGGCTATACCTACTTTTAACAATCGAAGGTTCATTTTTGAGATTTTTTTCTGAAAATCGTGTTGATTAATTTCGAAAAAAGTTAGGCATTTAAAAACCTATTTTTTTGCGTAAAAATATTTAATTAATCGTTCAATTTAATGTTGCAAACAATGTGCGTAATATTTTGCGTAAAAATATTTAACTAATCGTTCAATGTAATGTTGCAAACAGCTTGTCTAATAAAAAAAAAATCAAACAGATTTCGTTAGTAGATCAGTTTATTCTTCGCTCAAATACTACATTTTTTACATCTAGTCAATTTTGAGCCCATCACCTTGAAATCTTCAGGGTATTTTTGTAAGATCATATACTGTCAAAATATAATGGTTTCGAAAAAAGTGATTTTTTGTCTTTTACCACTAGGCATAATCCTTCAATGTACACGCACATTGTGTGGTTTTTAAAAAATTCTTTAATTTTTTTTTTCGCGACTACTTTTTTCCATGAATTTATTCCGCGTGCAGTTCGAGCTAGATTTCAGCTCCGCGGATCCGTGCCACAGTCAATTTCAACGATAAAGAAAGACCAAAGAACAAAACGTAACAAGTTCAATGAAAAATAAATGGTAACAAAAAAAATTCGAGAGTCACCAACGCGCTACAAAAGTGTCGGCAATTTTATATTTTTCTACTGTTCTTTCCGCTCGTGCCCTCACAAAACTCTCTATAATACGCACACACACACACGTATTTATATATACATATATATATAAAAATCACGCTCCTGCCTTCTTAACTTTTCAATTTTCGCTTTTCAGCTCCGTGCAAATTTTCGATTCCAATGCACTCAACGATTCGCACATTCCTCTTTTCCATTCGGAGTCTTCGAGTTGATCGAAAAATTATATTTTTTCCCCCTTTTCTCCTCGTTGCATTATTTACATTTTTTTCTCTCCAGTATCAGTTCCTCGGACTTGCAGTTTTACTCTCGCTTCTTCCTCCTCCTCTTTTTTTCACTCGTACAAACATCCCTCTATCACGGTCCAATTAAGCGTAGAACTACGCCCGATCGTTCGGCTCGTTCAGCCTATGCACACTCGAGGGAACGAAAGGCGAGAGTAGCAAACGAAGGACGTTCGAATCCGCCATTGCAATCGATTTCAATTCGAACGCTACTCTGTTTTTTTTGTCCCCCGAGAGAATTAACGGAACGTTAAATTATCTTCGAAAAAAAAGTAGAACGAAAAATCGATATGCGAAAAAAGAAATTGCAATGAAAATCGTCTCGTCGAGTGTGCGCGCCAAAAGCAATAATAATTCTCCAATTTATCATCGAATCTGCATAAGCACCGAGACTCTTAGACACGCCGAAAAAAAAAAAAAAAAAAAAAAAAAAAAACGTAAATCGCGTTCAATCTTGCGGAGAAATAATTCCTCGTTGAACGAGACTCGCGAATAAATCTCTCTCGGTCTCTCCCTTTTCTCTCCCTCTCCAGTGTATCGTTCAGGGCTCGAGTGCGTTTGTAAAAAAAACTCGCCCGAAGAAGCATTGAATTTCAAATTATACGAGTATCGTTCAAGCGAAACCCAAGAACGGCTCTTCCTATCGACATTCCTCTGTGTTTTTCTTCGCTGGACAAAAATGCGGAATAAAAAGAAAAGCGTGAAACCATAACGCGAGGACGACGGCGGGTTTTTTTTCCAAGTTTCGAATGGAGTGAAAAAAAAGAAGCATCAAATAAGGTAGTGGGCCCAGTGATCGTCACCTCAAGCAGATCAACTTTGCAAATTTATGTAGCTCAACTTGGAAAGTGAGTAGAAGTTATTTCGAGTCGTTTTCAATCAGTTTTTTTTTTAGTACGAAGAAAAACGTCGTGTAGTTGCCTGGGACAGTTGGTGAGAAAATATTTCGTAAAAGTTAAAATATGATATTGTGAGGGTTGCCGCTATTTTCACTTTTTATTCAAAAATTTATTCAAATTTGACAGCTAGCTTACGACATAAATTTCTCTTACATACAACTTTATTTATTTTGAAGATAAAATCAATTATCACGAGAGATCATATTTTTTTGTTGTCATTTTCATTATTTATAAACAACTATTTTATCGAAATATCATTTTTAATATTTCGTCCATCGAGTACTGTTCACCTGGGTTCGAGACGTACCCCAATAATCGACAACGTTTATTTATAAGTATATTTTTTTACTGTCCGAATACGTATAGCGATTATTGGTCCGTGAATTTTTCAGACAATAGCTCAAATGACATAAAAACATCTCAATAATAGCATTCATTAACATTTCTTGATAATTATTTTAAACCGATAGCTCCGAAACGATAAATTCGACTTCTCATTGCGAGCACGTGTAACTTTTTGTGCATTCGCTATTTCCAACCAGTATTCTGTTTATTTTCGTTGGTCTTGTGATTTTTGAAATGAGCGATAAAGTGTACACGAAGAAAAAGGAAAGTAAAACTAATTTTGTAACGCCTAGAAGAAGCACGCAATTTTCGCGAAATCTTGTTATGGAAATTGGCACGCAGCTCAAGCAATTTTTATCGGATTGACTTGTAATTTTAATTGCAGCTCCCCAGATAGATTGTCCACCGAAGTACACAGGCTGTTTATGGTTAATTAACAATAACGGTTTTATATAAACAAATTATGATCGATTTTTTAATGTGTAATGTTAAAGTGTAAACATGACGATCGCCCCTGACGTCCACTGGGTCGACCACCTTACCGAATGAATCCCGAACGAGATGCGAAAATGGCCGGGAGGAAAATAAAATGTAACCTGCCATTAGGTACTTCATCGGTGTATTCGTGTGTGCTCTTGTACGACGATGCTCATAGATACACCCATGTATATACGAAACATAAAAAAAAACAACAACAACAACAACAAGAAAAAACATGCGTAAGCTTATTATATTACGTCGTTAGATAAAAGAATGAACAAATATTATACATATGTAACATTGATATTGTTATTGCTATTATTTTTTATCGTCATTAGCATTGTTGCATTCGTATCGTTTGAGCAATGAAGAAAAAAAACAGCATTTTGTATGTGGGTAAAATAAGCTAAGGAACTAGCCTGCATTGTCATCATTATTATCAAACGAATTATTATTATTAATACTATTATTATTAATATTATTACAATAAATTGCACTGTGCTCCAAGTGTATACTGATTGTCCACTGAAAAGATGAGCGAAAAAACAACAATGACCCAGCCGTGTTACGACGTTTTTTTTTCTTCTTTTTCCGTTTGTTTCAGGCAGGGGCTGTGCACTTGCGTGATTATAATTGGATGTGTGTTGTACGCGAGTGTGAATGCCTCCGAGTAGCGAAAACGACAAGCACGTCGAGACGGAAGTTTGGGGTGAAAAATGAATTTAAAAAAAAACCGCGAGCTTCGGTCGATCAGAGCAACGATTAAAAGCAAATCGCGCGTCATTTCCGACATTTTTCCTCTCCTCCTTCGTCCTCTGACATTTTCCCGAGCAGGCAAAACTCGCGCAGATTTGGACGTGCGTTTGATGATTTTTTTTACTTCCAGGATTGCTGGTGCTTCGGACTACGGGGAGAAGCTTCAGGGGGGCGGGGGGCGAACGACAAGGGGAGGGAAATATATAATGAAATTAGCGTAAGGATTAGTTAGCTATTCAATATTCACGCGGTTCGAGAGGGAGGAATTATCATTCGGGGCGCGGGAGTCGCAGCGAAAACTCGCGCGATCCACTCGCAACGAGCGAGAACACCGAGAGAGAAGACGCAGGAAGAAAACCAGCGGGGTAGCAGCACCAGAAGCCGAGATGGGTAAACAGAACAGCAAACTCAAGCCCGAGGTTCTCGAGGATCTCAAACAGAACACCGAGTTCTCAGGTATGCTCTACGTACTCTATATTAATACCCAAACCGACCTATCCGACCCTCGTATTTACCCCAGTCGTTTCTTTTAACGAAATTACATTTTTTTAATTATTTTTTTGCTCTCTGCAACGAATTCACTCGTTCCAATTCGTTCGAGGGAAATATGTCGTTTCCCGCTCGAAATAGCTGAGACTAGCTCATCGACGAACTTCTCAGGCTTGTCCAAATGTTCGCAACAATTTTCGGGTTGTTGAATAAGTTCGCGCTGTTTTTTTTTCGTGAAAATTAATGCTTTATTGAAAGAAACAAAAAAATCATTCCCACTCAAATTTCGACGTTTACATTGGTGCTACCCCTTATACTGCACGCAGTTCTGGTAACGCCATCTATTGGCAAACAGCGAGAACTTATTCAACGTCCCAATACTCAAAAAAATGCTCGATTCATGAGACTATAAATTATGACACATCTATTTTTTTTTACTCAAGCCAATGCTCTAGTGGAAAAAATGCTTCGTCTATCTCGCGTGAAGAGCCTCGTACAGTTTCGCGATGGATGTGCCGCTCTCGTCCCTGCAAGCTCTCTCTCTCTCTCTCCCTCTCTCTCTCTCTCTCTCGCTCTCTCTCCCCGCTCTCGGCAAAAAACATTATTCCGAAGCGAGACGGTGGAAGGCGTCGTTGACACGCACGCGCCGCCGACGCGCTCTATTTTTGGCAAAATGAGAAAAACGAAGCGAAAAAAACTAAAGGTTTTTCTCGCGCAGGGAAGCGCGGAGGGAGGGCGAGGGGGAAAAATTGCCACTGCTTGAGAGCTGGAGCTACGTACAAAAAAATAGGGTCAAGTGAGTGAGTGAGTGAGAGAGAGAGAGAGAGAGAGAGAGAGAGAGAGAGAGAGAGAGAGAGAGAGAGAGAGAGAGAGAGAGAGAGAGAGAGAGAGAGAGAGAGAGAGAGAGAGAGAAAGAGAGAGAGATGCAACGTGAGAGGTGCGAATGCATGTGTTTACCGGGCTGAGGGAAGAAAATACACCGTGGGAAAAAGTAACTCTTGTCTGACACTCTGGGAGCAGTAGCAATTAATGACAAATTATTAAGGGAGAACCATATGTATATATAAATCGTCCTCCCTTATATATATATTCTATATCCTAAATCCTATATCCTATATATATATATATACACCACACACACACGGCCACACCCACACACACACACATCTCGTTTATTCTCGTCTTGTATAACAGCGATTTTCTTTTCTCCATGATGACAGACGCAGAGATACAGGAATGGTACAAAGGCTTCCTCAAGGACTGTCCAAGCGGTCATTTGAGCGTTGAGGAATTTAAAAAAATATATGGCAATTTTTTCCCATATGGCGACGCCTCGAAGGTAAGACACGATAAAACCTGGTCCTCTCTCTCTCTCTCTCTCCCTCTCTCTCTCTCTATACATACATACATACATACATATATATATATATATATATATATACATATATATATATATATATATATATATATATATGTCTTACTCTTCCCTTTTTCTCTTCGCGTCCCTCACCATTGGTGTTGTATCCTTCTGAGCCCATTCCTCCGTGAGTTATTGCCAGTATTTCTTCTCTGTCCCGATCGATGTATTCATGTTAAAATCCTATTCACCCATTGCCGTCACTGTCCATACTTTACTCGTACACTTCGTTATTTATTCGTCCGATCGTACGAGTTTAACAAAAAAAAAAGAAAACGAAAGAAAAAACTGTTACCTTTACGATCGATTTGAAATTCAATTGACAACGGGACATGGAAAAAAGGTAAAAATGTTTGTTTTTTTGCTCAATATGCAATTGAATCGCATGCGGACACACACGGTTATTTCTTCGATCTTGAGGGAGGCCACCACTGTGACGAAAAAAGGTTTTTCCGATTTTTTTGGTTAACTAGATTACTCGTTCGGAATTTGAAGAAAAAAAAAACGGCATATTATTGAGCATACATTGAACGTATTTCATGTAAATTTTCATGAAAAAAGAATAAAAAAATTAACGTTCTTGAGGTATGAAAATGTGGACCGATAAGTTGGCAATGGTTCGTCTGTAAAATAAACATGAAAAGTTTCATAATCGATATGAATGCAATTCTCGTTAAACAGAGGCGTTTTTCGAAAAAAAAAAAAATTATTCGCTAAATCGCGGCTGTTCGTAAAGTGTAATTTATGCGAAACTTTTACGTATACTCGAAGGCTTCAAAAGACTAAATTTAAAAGAGGCCTACGTACAACGATAACTACTGTAATTACGTAAATTATTATTTTCCGCAATTGCAGTAGTTATTTTTAATAATTAATGCGCCTTGAATTTTTCACATATTCTTGAATATGCATACTTCGAAAAAAGTGCAATATTATTTTTTTTTCCATTACAGTGTTGTCCCGCCTCAAGTTATTCTTCGTCTACGAGCTCACTCTGCAAATAGATTTTATTCGCTACGAAATTTTTCACGTTGTTTCACACGCATAACGCGCACGTTGTTTTTCAAACGTCAAAGAAATCTTCTCTCATCTCGTATTTCTTCCCTTTTCTTCCTCCTCCGTGTGATTTAGTTCGCAGAGCACGTGTTTAGGACGTTCGACGCGAACGGCGACGGAACGATTGACTTTCGGGAATTTCTGTGCGCCCTTAGCGTAACGTCACGGGGCAAATTGGAGCAGAAGCTCAAGTGGGCCTTCAGCATGTACGATCTGGACGGAAACGGCTACATCTCGCGGCAGGAGATGCTCGAGATCGTTACGGTACGATAAAATTGCGGCAAAAAAAACCAAACACTTTTTCCATCGATAAAAACAATGAAAAAAATACTTAAAAAAAACAAGCTTTTATTTGATGTACTAAAAAGTAGAAAATATTTTTTTTTTACACCAAGTCCCCTATATTTGACTATAACTAAAAGCTTGGGGCGCTTAACTCTTTAAATTTTCGATAAATTTGATCAATTCAGCTTCATTAATTCGACGCAATAGTAATTAGAAAAATTATCACACGTTTATATTCAGTTTCAGGATTTTTATTTAAGAAATGAAATGAAAAAATAAATCGAAGATTATACGTATAAATTTTGAGAGCCCCAAGCCTTTATTTTATATAGGTGACTCGGTACAAAAAAATGATTTCCTACTTTTTAGTGAATTAAGTAACAGTTTGTTTTTTTTTACATATTTTTACACACAAATTATTTTCGACTTTTTAGTTTTCAATTGATTTTACTAGTTCGTTATTAATAATAGCTTACTAGTTTTCGAGTTTATACGTAAGGAACATGGGATCCTTGTAAAAAATAACAAAGAGTGTAATTGGAATTGAACTTACGACTAATCGCTGCATATAAACTTTTCACATACAAACACAGTGGCTACGAATTTGTTTGTATGTTGTAGCGAGATTTTATATGGATGATTAGATATTGCTAATTATACATGAAAAGTTGAACATTTCACGTTTTTTTTCACGTTTCACGTTTCAATTTTTACAATGCACTATTCAACTTAATAATATATATATATATATATATATATTTAAGTTGAGTTATGCATTGTAAAAATTTCAGAGCTCTAAGTAGTCGGGAAGTGGGTGAAATATCGATTTTACGTTTTTCATCTCGCCGAAAGTCAAGTTAAATGAAAGTTTGTAAAAAAGCGTTTTCAATTTATTTGTTCGCAGGCGATATACAAAATGGTCGGCACCGTTATGAAAATGCCGGAGGACGAGTCGACGCCCGAGAAGAGAACCGACAAAATATTTCGCCAAATGGACAAGAACAAGGACGGAAAGTTGTCGTTGGACGAGTTTATCGAGGGCGCCAAGAGCGATCCCTCCATAGTACGGCTGTTGCAGTGCGATCCAAGCGCGCAGGCTCAGTGAAGTCCTGGCCGACAAAAAGCAAAACGAAAAATCAGAGCTAGAGAGAGAGGCACAAACTGAAGAGAAAAAACGAAATAACCGAGAGAATCATGTAAAAACGCCGTTATGCCGTTTAGAGAAAAGTAATCGGGGCCCGGCCCAATGACCCATCCAGCCGAGAAACCCAACGAGTCGATGGAATCATAAAGGAGTTGTCCCATTTTTGCCCTCTCCTCGACCCCCCCCCCCCCCCCCCCCCACCCCCTCGTCATCCTTCCCAGCCAATCGTCCTGGCATTGACAAAGTGACGAAGATTCAGCGATCTTCAAACTCGAAATTTCGGAGAAACCAACGCAGATCGTATTTTCTTTGATTTATTTTTTTTTTCAATCGCAATTATTCATTCGCCGAAATTTCAAGAGTACGCGTCACAATGCCGCGATCGATGTTCTTTCTCCTTCAAAAGCATCGCCAGCCCGTCCCCGTCGTTCCGAGCGTGTTTTCCCGGACCGAAAAGAGCGTTGGGTTGCGTCCGGTCGCTAACCACGACTCGCACAGTGTGATAAAAACAAACGATACATTTTAGCGAGTACTGTATTATATAGTAATAATGATAACGATATATAGCGAGCGAAAGAACGAAGGAGGAAAAAAGTAACGCGCTTTTAACAATTGTAACGATAATACTTCATTTTGTCCGGCGCCTGGTCAAATTACGTTCTCGACAAATGGAAGCTCGAAGAGAGGAAGAGAGGAAGAAAAAACCTTAGGTGTCGGTCGCGACCGCCATCGACAGAAATATTGTAGGTAGGCAACAAAAAAAAAAAAAAAAAAAATGCTGCGAGACTCCTCTATGATCGCTCTCGCTCGTTGGGTTAAATGGGCAACGAACGAGGGTACGAGGGAAAGGAAAAAGGAAAAGAACAGTTGTACCGGGACCCGAGGGGGTCCAGGGTCACTGGGCCTAGCGCGCTTGCGCAGACCGCAAGCTAGTCTGTAAGGCTAGTCCAGTCGCTACGTCTCGTCAAACGAAAGAAAAAAAAAATCATTAAAACGATAATTAAAGAGTGAGAGAGACGGCGAGGAGAAGAATAACGAATCAGGAAAAAAGCAGACGTAAAAAAAATCGCAGAGAGAGACACTTTTTTTTCGATTATAATAATTATTATCATTGTGACTATGTAATTTCTAAGATCGCTCTATTCTTTATCCAGAGCCCACGTTCGACCCCTCTGAGTAATCGCAAATTGCCGTCGCGATCATAAACAAAAAATCGTACTATTTAACGATCGTGTGCAAAAGCAACAAAAAAACGGCAGTACGTAGAGCGAGCAATACATTTACGTTACAAAATAGCGTTTTTTTTAATTGTATTTTTCGTTTCTCTGTTCTCGGAAAGTTCACATTTTATTTTTCTCACGACGAATAGTACAAAAATCCACGAGAACGTTCGTCCCAGCACCCCTTTTTTTTCGAACTTTGACCACATTCGGGAGAGAACGAGAATCGCGCTCGAACGCGTAAAAGTTCGAATTTTCGAATGGGAAAGAAGCTCGAGCCAGGCTTTATATATACAGAGATGACGTTAAGTACAAATTAGGCGTTATCAATTGTAATTGTCGAAAAAGGAAAACCACGAATATATAACGAGAGAGGAAGAGATGAAATTGTGAAACGACAAAGAGTCGAGGATAAGTCGTTTCTGAAGCGAAACAAAATATATTGAACAAAAACCAGCTGAGTGACGAAAAAAAAGAAAAAAAAAAATCTTTCGAGAGTCAGTGTGCATAAATCAGGGACGGTAGAAGCGATGAACCGTTAATTGACGGCTCAATTAATTTTATCCGTGTCGATTTATCGCTCGTTTGATTAATTCCTTAATTGAGATTCGAACGTTTATTTTTCCGTACGATATACTTGCTAGAAAGTCGAGTGAGAGGGGAAAAAAAGAAGAGTATGAAACATCTTTCTGATATGGAACGACTGGAAAAAGAAAGAAAACTATTTCACGCTCATTAACATAAGTTCTTATAGCTAAATTATTTTATTATTATTATTGAATTATATTATATAAATCTACTAATCTCACATCGTCGATATTATCAAAGGGAAATGAAAGAAATCACCCACGACCTCGCGGAAAATATTCGGCAAATGAATTTGCTGTAATAAAAAGAAGACAAAAAACGAATATTTGAACGACGAGATAACGCAAATAATTCCCTAAAATAAAGCAAAAATCGTTACCTCGTCGAATCAACGAAAATTCGCAGGCTGCGACATAGCGATAAAATCGTGAGCACCAACACAATCTTGTCATACCTCTGAACCTACGAAGCAATAAATGTGAGCGAACTCGGCGAACTTTAGTCGTCAAAGGAAAAAAAACACTATTGCCCTAAAAAAAATATGTTTCATCAAGTCATTCAGGCCTTTTTGTATACGACAAGAAAACGACGAAAAACAAAAGACACGCAAAAGTGAATCTCGAGAGCAACGGAGGCGAACGAAAGGGAAAAAATGAAGATACTGAAACAAAGCTCACAAAACACGCCTCATCGAGGAATTATCAAAAGTAAAATTAACGAAGAAAGCAAAGAAGAGAGGGAAAAGGAGAAAAAATACGAGGTGATCGGGCGAGAAACGTTTCAATTAAATCTTAACACTATTTGCATGTTTACGACTAGGCTAAATATACACTCGTTCTAGTGTCCTTCCTTCCCTCAGGAAACAAAAACAAAAAACGTAATATAAAAGTCTAAAAGCTAAATGAAAATTGATAAAAAAAAAGAACGTGAGATCGAGAGAGTGAAAAACAAAAGAAATTTTGCACAATCGCTGCAATGCGTGTTTAGCGATAATCCTTGTACGCGCAGCTTGCCTGCGTAATTTTCACTACAGCTTGTACGAGGCAGAAATAACGATGTTGGAATATTTTAGAAACAAACAAAAAGGATCAATTAATTAAGTGGGGACACCACTGTGACGAGCTGAAAAAGGTATTTTTTCCGAAATAAGGTACAATAGAGCCTCCGTATAAAAGATGTGGTCCAACGGCCGGATCGATAACTCGACGAAGGACGAAGGAAAATGAAAAATCAAATAGTTCTGTAATCCATATAAATGTAGTTCTCGTTGAACGTGTAGCCGTTTTTTAAGGAAAAAAATCACCACATGGTGGGCGTTCAAAAAGCAGTGTTATTCGGGCGAAATTTTTATTTATTTTCGGGGGCTTAAGTGGGGAGATATCTTTAGGTGAGGAAAAAATTGCTCATTTTCATGATTTTTTTTCAAAAGGAACTACGCCTTCACCTTCTTCGAGACTTTTTATTACTATTGTGGCTGTTACATGGTACTTTTTTCATTTTTATTCATCTTTAAAAATGGCGGAGGTATGGTACGGTCTTTTAGAAGGGTTGCGAGATTAATCTGAAATAAAAAAAACAATGAAGATCTTCCGTTCGTTAACACTCTCGTACGCAGAATATGAACTAAAAAATGTAAGAAATGTTGAAAGTCGGCCAAATGGTACGCTTCGAACAAAATAATTGAATTTTCTGAAAAAAATGACTACATTTTTCCAAAAAATGTGGCGTCATGTTTTAGCCAACAAGGTAAGAAAGATTTATAGCAATTTTTTAAGTTGTACGTCACGCCAGTTTGGAAAACCAAATCATACCTCCGCCATTTTTCGATATTAATTATAAAAAAATACCACGTCACAGCCGAAAGTAGTAATGAAATATACTCAAAGTTTCAAAAGTGGTGAAGAAATTTATCTTAAAGAAAAATCATGAAAATCAGCAAAAAATTTTCCTCGTCTAAGGACCTATTAGGAAAAAAATAATACGCCCCCTTAAAAATACTTAACAAACGGCTACGTACGATAGCTACTGCAATGAAGGAAATTTTGGTTTTTTTCAATGGAAAACCGGACAATTATAGCTAGAGTTATCACGGCTGGCGCTGCGCCCCACCACGCGCTACACCGATGGACATTCGGCACATAGTGGGGGGGGGGGCTCTTGCATCTGTCGAGGTCCCGATAATAAAAGTCGCAGTGTATACGTGAATCGTTGCGCTACCTGCTCTCACAAAATCGTCCGTGACTTCGTCAATTTTCAATATCTTAACTTGAATTTTTTTGCCACATATTCTTGAATATGTATACTATGAGAAAATGTAAAGAAAAAATTAATTTTTTCTACCGTCACATTGGTGTCCCGCCTAAAGAGCCCATGGTTGTGATAACGCAGAGTCACGTTTTCTTCTTTTCGTCCCGATACCTTTTTTTCCCGTAACTACTATCGAAGATCCTTTTTGAGTCATTCGGGACGACTCGGAATGAAGTTTTGGTAGTCCGGTGTGTCATCGTCGTGTGTACGTGGTAAGCTCACGAGTGTGTATGTTTTTTTTTTGTTAAATGATTTTATTCCTTTTTTTATAACTATCGCGATCCAACGAAAAAAAATGTTTATGATGTATGGTAGATAAATTAATCGCGGGGAACGAAGGATGTACGAGCACTAAAGAAATCCTCGAAGAAAGCTATTTCGATTCAATCCAGCAAAACTTAGCGATTTTTCCGGCACTTTTCTCGATCGCCTTTCAAATTTGCCCGTTTCGAATATTCCATATCCCGCGACACGTGAGAAATGATCTTCCGAATGCTTCATCTTCGTATTATCGTAGAATTAATTATTCGCGAGAATTATATGTTCTCTCGATATAACAATCTCGTGCGTTTCGAAACTTCTTCTTGTCTGAGTCTTTTATCGTCCAATTCAGCACCCACACGCGATGCACTCGATTTACTATTACACTTCTGGGACTAATTCGTACACGTTCCCGGCCTACACACAAACTTCTTGACCACGTCTTTCCTCGGGTGTTTCCACCGACTCGGAAAACAAAACTATTTGAAAAGCAAAAGAGGCGAAAAAAAAGTCGACCTCGGTACGAAAAATAATCGACGTGAAAAAGTCTGTATTTTTTCTCCATCGATTCGAATCGATTATTACTCTGCCATTTTTATTATCGCCGTGTGTCTTTTGAAAGAAACAAAAAAAAAAAACAAAAAAAGGCTTCCCGATAGACACGCTATATATTTCGATATTTCGCTGCAGGGAGCTCGAGCGAAAAGTGCGCGTAGAAGACGAAGCAAATAGCTTGCGTTATAAAAATGAAAGGGATAAATATTCATTGAGTGAACAATTATTAAAAATAACGGCGAGGGAAAATAAGAGATCGTTAGCACGGCGGACCGAGACAAGTTGCGGCGTGGATTAAAAAAAAACACTCATACTAAACTCTGGTTGATTAAAACGACGATAAAAAAAAAGTTGAAATAAAGCGGACGATGCTGTTCTACATTTGTTACACTCGCTTCGAACTTCACCTACGACCTTAACGTCCATTCTTTTTCTCTTCGGAACAATCGCTATTCTTTCTTTCACCGGCAAACAGTTGAGCCCGTAATATTTTCCTCGAAGCAGATTGTTCAAATGCAACGAGAAGAAAAAATTGCGAGAACATGGAACGCTGTTTTTTTTACGGATTTAAGGACGGGATTCCGCTTCATCGTGCTCCTTTGCTTGTTTTCGATGTAGCTGGTGTGTAAAACGAGGGGAGGTTAAGAGAAAGAGAGAGCGAGAGAGAGACAGAGAGAGAGAGAGGAGTCACATAAATGCGACGATTAAAAAAAAGTAACCGGTCGTGGGAGAAGGGTGTTCATTTTTGACACGAGAGAGATGACCCTGCAATCAAACTTATGTCACCACTGTGACGGGCCGAAAAAGCGTTGTTTTTCCGATTTTTTTCTCTACGAGATTATTTATTTGGGATTTGGAAAAAAAGGTATGTTATCGAACTTGCAAAAATGGAAGTTACGCACCACCCACTCAAGCCGACTCTGCGCGGCTGACGTAGCTGATAGCAGTACCCCTGAAAGCCTTTACTTATTGGCTAGCTTGTTTCGAGCCTGATGCTTCTCCCATCATGCGTTACACTGATCGATATTCGGCGCATAGTGGGGGGCTGTGCATCCCTCGAGGTTCCGATAATGGAGGTCGCAGTGTATACGTAAATCGTTGCGCCACCTGCTCTCACAAAATCGTCCGTAACTTGATCAATTTTCAATATTTCAATTTAATTTTTTTTTCGCACACTCTTCAACAAGTATACTTTGAGAAAATGCAAAAAAATGATTTTTTGACCGGTCACAGTGGCGTCCCGCCGCAGTCGAAAAATATTAATTTCTTTCACGTTCCACGTTTACCAATAGTCTCATTGTGTGCCCACACACACACACACACACACACACACACACACACACACACACACACACATACAAGGGAGGAATATTAGCACCGGCAAACCATTTGTGTATAAAAAGACGCCCCCATAATGACGGCGACGTCCGAGAAAAGTTGAAGACTTTTGCTTTGCGATTTGTATAAAAATAGGTATATATGTGTATGCGTACACACAAACACACACACACACACACACACACACACACACACACACACACATTGGAAAACACATCAGATATAGTCGTACCTATACACGTATATACATATATATTTACTATGAATTATAGTTATTAATAGTTGTTTATTATGAACACAACAAAACGAACGACTTGTGTATCAGTTCAATTGCTACATTAAAGTGTTAAAGTTATAACCCGTTCAACGTGCCTAGTCGTATTCTATTATCGTCGTTTCGAGTTGATTTAATCTGTGGATTTTTATCGAGTCAATCCAATACTTTTTTTTTTGTTTTTAAAAATGCTCTGATAAATTTTAAAAACATTGATGAGGGTAGAAACAAATCGGAGGTAAGGATTATCTTCTATTTATTTCGCGTCATTTCTCTTACATTCTTACAGAATCGTAAATACGTGCCTAAAAAGTTTTTCTTTTTTTTTTTTGATTCTCGTATACGAGAAGGAAAAAGAGTCGCATAGGCAAGTATTTCGCGCAAATTGTTTATTTATTTTCGTAATTTGTCATCGGTTTAGATTGTTTTTTTCGCGACATCTCGTTGGAGCGAGTCATTTTTCGTTTCCATATGTTGTATGATTTTTTTTTTTTAATTCTCGCTTCGGCGGTAATCAGAGAATCTTCATGTACTTGAGGCTATAGTATGCCCGTGTATGATAGCTGTAGTGCTGAGGCACGGTCCTGTAGCCGGTGATCCATCTGAGATCGGCCGATCGCTTGAAACTCCTGTTGATGTTTTTCTCGTCGAACGTACGGAACATCCGCTCGCCCCATTCCTGAGCCCTTGGCTCCTCTCGGCAAATGCCACGGTCCTTCTTGTCCATCCAATCGATCACGTCGTTGTAATAATTTTGCCTGTATACACGTATATATTAATTTTATTGATTCATTCATTATTTGACCAATTTTTTCTCATTATTTCATTAGTGACGACAACTAAAATGTATTATTTTAATTGTCATTGTTTAATAACGACAAGAAAAAAGATTTTTTAAAAATTGTTTCCATTTTTTTGCCTGTATACACGTATATGTTTATTTATTATTTGATCAATTCTATTCATTATTCCAACAGAAACAATGAAAAAATGGCCCAATACACGTATATATCTATTTTATTGATTAATTTATTATTTGATTAATTTTTTTCATTATTTCATTTGTCACGACGTAAAGATTTTTTTCAAATTGTTCCGTTCCCTTATTATTTGTAATTGGGAAAGAACAAGCGTTCACCTGTAGTCGTAGAGATAATCGTAATTAAGGAAAAGTGGTCGGACCCAGTGCAGGGTGTACTTGGGCTTGGGCGCTTTCGGAAATTTCGAGATGTCCAATCGCTTCTTGGGTTCTTTTGAAGCCGTTTTCGCGGCAGCCACCGGGGCAACGGGCGCCTCTTCCTCGGGGGCTGCCGGTTCTTCGGGGAAGTCCCACGCGGGCTCATCATCCGCCATCGTATCCTTCGCACTTCTCGAACTATGAAAATCTGCGAATTCAAAAAACGACGATTTTTTTTTCTCACTGTCAAATAAAATCAATCCTCGAGAGGGCTATTGTTCTCTTTTTTATGACTCACTGCACGGGCCACTGCACTTTTAATCCTGAGAATTCGAAGCAACGAGGGGCAGAGGAAAGATTGCGCAAACAAAATTGTCTATCCAAAGTCACGTGAAAATCGACTTTTTTAAATTGCCAAAAAATCTTTCGACCGAACAGCCTCTCCGATTGATCAATTCGTGATGAAATCGCGACCGGACGTGGTACCGTAAAACACGGGGTTGAATTGACATTAAGGGTAACTTTGACAGCTTTTGGAGTTACTTCAACAGAGCGCCAGAATGCGGTTTAAATGTGTGCGCAGCGAGCACAGACTCATTATTTTTATTTTTTTTTCTATTGTTGCTCAAATTTGTTGTTCAAGTTTATTATAATGTTGATTATGTTGATCGTAATGTTTCTTAAGTTGATATTGATCGCACTGATTAATTGCCTATAATAGTATAGTACTTGATATTATCGTGTAAAATGTTTCCTCAATAAAGATGACAGTTTGATTGTAAAAAATCGTTGTTTTTTTCATTCAATTCCATGTTTAATGCATACAATTTTATTTTTTTTAATGAAAATTATGTCAAAGTGAGCCTAAACCTCGGACACAAGTTGCATTTCAATGCCTTGTCAAAGAAACCCCACGCTCGAGGTTACTTTGACACTTCAAAACAACAAAAAAAATATATATATATATATAATTGTGGAGGGTGGTGAGGCTTGACTTTCTCATACATTTCATAGCCAAAAGACCATTGTTCTATTGAAGAAAAGAAGTTGGAATTTAGAATGTTAAAAAAACTTACCTACAAAAAACTTGCAAAACCTGTTCACAAAGTATTCCCATTTTACGGTACCTGAATCGAATGCAGTCCCTCGTGGTGCGAAGTCCTCTCGCAGACTGGCGATAAACTGCCACTTGGTAAGAATGAAAAAGAGACCTCCCCTCGATGTCCCTTTGGCCGATTCGCTAAACGCACTCTTCTCTCTCTCTCTCCCTGACTCTCTTTCGTTCTCTCTCTCTCTCTCTCTCTCTCTCTCTCTCTCTCTCTCTCTCTCTCTCTCTCTCTCTCTCTCGACGAACCGCACACCTTCGACAGCCCAACACGTGTAACGCTTTTATTTCGAGAGCCTATAACATTTAAAGCGCACGCGAGATAAAAAAAAATAGCTATGCTGGGTAGGGGGTGACGGCGGAGACCCTGGCATCATCGTGAATCCGCTGTAATTGACGCTACGACAAAGGCATTCGATCGATTTTACGCTACGCAACTTCTTCGATACATTGCTCATCGGACCACATTCAATATCTAATTGCCAAATGAAACGAGGCCAGCGACATGCATCCGTCAAATTTCATAATCACTATTGTGAATAGCGATTAATCAACTTTGCCGATAATCTCGGGGATATTTGTGACGAATTGCGTGGAGAAGTTCTATGGCAGGGTTCATCGGTTTTTGCGCCCGCATGACGATCAATCGCGAATAGAAAGGGATAGAGTGACGGCCACCCATCGATGCAACGTTTACGATTGTATCTGGCCGCTGTCCAAGCCACTGCGATTCACTATATCAACGTCATTATTTCTCGGGTCCTGATCGTCGATTTCCCGAAAATCGACAATTCAAGGCCTATATTTGCGCGAGTTATCCCAATTTGTTCTCAAAGCGATAGTGACGTTTGTTCAATCGACGATTAAGGCGGGAAACCAGTTTGGAGTACTTTGTATTAATGATTTTCATGATTTTTTTTTTTAACGAGGAATGGATTAATAGAATTTATTCATACTTTGGGAATATGCTATACATATTTGTAAAGGAATATTTACTTTTTTTCGTAGCCATGTGTACATGCGCGAAAAAAAATGGGCAGCCTATGCTGTTACAATTTCCCAATGAAATTTCAGCACTGACACGCTGATCTGGTTTACTTACTATAAATCAACCAAGCGTGTGTACCGTGTCCGAGACCGATCGAACGGACTTTTCAGCAGTAATGGATCGAACACTATCCCGCGTGCACTATACCGCGTCGGGAAACATCGCGCGAAACAGACGTGTGGATTCCGCTAAGGCGGCAAACCAGTTTAAGACTACGTTTTTTAAAGTGATTTTTCATCATTTCTTTTTGGAAGGAATCAATGAATAGAATTTATCCAAACTTTGGAAATATTTTATACATATTTTCAAAGAAATTTTTAAATATTTTCGAATCATTTCCTCCAAAAAAAATATGGAACATGCCACCCGTCGAATGGCGCCATCAGAATTTGCTGTTTGTGGACACTCCGAAGGACCTCATTTTTCATCGGAAATCAATACGAATTGAAGATTACTTTAAGAACATGTTTTCCTTCTATATGAACCTAACTCTGACCAGAAAATGTCTCTGCTCGGGTATAACTGGTAGTTTTTGGTCGTGTAAAGATGTTAAACGATCACTGGAGTTTCCTCACACACGATCCAAAAAAGTTCTGGTCTTTCAAACATCCTCAATAAGGATAAATTATTGCTATAAAGAAAATATCCGTACAGAAGTGAGATGCTGGGATTTGCCCCCCTTAAAGAGGCATCGTACAATGTGGAGGGCCGGGATAGAAAAATAGCAAAAAATGTACGGGTGCGAGTGAGGCTTTCTTTTATTCGTTCGATTGGAGAATAATTACAAAGATCGCCGTAAAGAGTGAACGATGCGACGGAGTGTCGTCTGAACGGTGAAGAATTTCGCAAGTCCAAGTGTTCGGAATTTTTTACGACCAACATTCGACCATAACGGCAGGTTGAGAATTTTCTTAATTCTTGTTGTTGTCTCTTTCGTTGTCTTTATTACAAACAATTATTTTGATACAGGGAACAATGTAAATTGAAATCCGTGAGATATTGAAAGGTGTGAAATTTTTTTTGGCCCATCAGTTCGACGAAGCATTTAATTAAAAGGGCTTCAGAAAGACACGCTTTTCTTTCTCTTGATAAAAGATGGCCTCCTGGTGCGCTCATTCGGGGCCTGCTGCTCTTCGTACCGCTGGCCTTCGGCGACTGCCTCGTCTCCCGGTATGGAGTCGATGCGAGCCCGTCTGTTGGAAATTCCGCTGAGGAGGCCCGCAGGATCCCGCTCGATCTCCTCCATTCTCGTCCATCTGAACGTGGGTGCTCGATCCTGGCGAGTTTTTTCCATTTTCTCAAAAATCGGTCCTCGCTGCTCGACCACCTGTCCATCCAGCTCAGCCTCGCGGTTGTCGAATTTCGTCGCGTGCTTCATGAACGCTCTGTTAGCCCCCTCCAAGCAGGACTTTGCTATCTGCATCTCGGCGTTCATGTCTATCATGTCGAACATCTTGTCCTGCATGTCCCGTCTGCGCTTGCGCAACTCTTCGAGATCGCGCTCGAAGGCCTCGTTGGCCCGTTGCTTCGCGCGACGACGCGACGTTGCGAAATCCTTGAGGGAGGAATTGTCCTCCTCGTCGATCATCTCACCCTCTGGACCTTCGTTATCGACGTCCTCGAAACAGTCCTCCAAGCGCGAAGCTCCTAAGCTTCTGGTACCTGAAATTATCCGCATTCCATTTGTCCTGCTTTTCCCAAATCCTCCCCAATTATTAGGTGTACAAAGCCGCTTTACACGTGGCTCATTTCCGTGCACTAAAGTTAGGCACGCGCGCGGTGGATGAAATCAGAACTTGCTCTCTACACTTGGTCCAATGAGCTTGCTAACTCAGTATAGCGAGTCTGATTGTCTAATTGGTGTGTCCAATAGTCCACGTGCCTATACACTTGGCTAAACGCAGTTCGCTGCGCTGGATTTAGTCATGCGTAAAGCCGCTTCAAGTTCTCGGCCTGACGGTGAAAACAGTTGTATCGAATGTTTGAACGAAACAATTTTCCCGCCATGTCTGGTGTGTCACGTAATACCAGCCTAGCGGACTATTTTTCCGCGCCGAAAGCTCAACGTAACCTCAAAATATACATCGCGAGCACAGTGAGTAAAATGAGTTGCAACAACAGGCGTATTAGGCGCTGTATGCTATTCGCATTGGAATTCCGAGAAAAAAAAATACTTCCGAGGCTAAGGAGATGATTTTGGGTGAGGCTTTCGGGAAAGATTACGTATGCATTGGTACCGTGAACAAGTGGTTTCAAAGGTTTCGGAGCGGAAATTTCGACCTCGAGGATGGCGTGAGAGCCGGACGATGACGAGGATTTGGAGCAGTTCCTGGACGAAGATCCTTGCCAAACGCAATCGGAGATTGCTACTACATTAGTAGAGTTACCCAACACGATATTTCCAGTCGTTTAAAAAAGCTCGGCAAGATTAAAAACGGCTTCAGACCGGTAAAGGACCTCGGCCGTACATGATGTTGAACATTGTACCGTTTAAATGCAAGGATATATTTTATCCTCCAGTTTTCAAATGTTCCTTGACGGATTTGAGCTACAAAAATCATGCGATCCTTTTTTTATGCTCCTTAATTAGCGATCTACAACTAAAGTCTGCAAAATATGATTTTCGATTATAATGAAAATAAGGAATTACAAAAAAAGCGTCATATTCCCGCGGTGCAAATTACAAGCCCATGTTCATATTGCTGTATGACGATCTCCAACATCATAGGCACTTGAAAACGATCGATCAAGTAAAAAATTCCATTACTGACTTAACCGATTCAAAACCGCCATCTTTTTGCCGCCAAGGAATTCGCAATTTGCTTGACAGATGGGGAAAGTGTGTGGTAACAAACGGAAACACGGACTTTCCCGATTAAAATGTACCTTGTTTATTAAGTAAATAAATCATTATTTTTACGAAAAAGGCCGAGAACTTATTTTTACACCTAACAATTAATTCGTGCAGTTTTGGCATTCAGGAGAACGCCTCGACAAACGTACCTGACCAGCTCGAACTATAGAGTGTCTCAAAATTACCCGATCTTTTAATTAATTCATAAAACGTACTATTTTTATTTGAAAAGTACGAATATTTTTGTATCAAAGTAAGGTTATAATAGGTGTTATTTTCATATATATGTATATTTGTGTATTATATGTATATTGTGGTAAATGGCCGCCTCGTCCCTGTTTGACGAAATTTTCAATAAAATTTTCGCATAATTACGGACTAATTTCGTTAATGGTGCGTCCAATTGCTTCCTCGCGCTCCGGAATGGCCTGCGCATCATTGGAACACACTTTTCCTATCGGAAAAGCCCAAAGAAAGAAGAAGTTCAATGGCGTCAAATCGGACGATCTTGGTGGCCAATTGACATCGCCGCGGCGCGAGATAACACGACAATGAAACTTCGTCTGCAATAACTATACAGTAACAATGAAGCGAATAAAAATTTTTATTGCTCAACCGTGTAATTATCCATGACTAAACTTCAATACTTCCTGACGCCCGTAAAAAATGAGTACTCTATGGTCACGACGGTATTTAACACATTTTGAGACACCCTTTACACTTGACGTTCTGCATTCCGAGGGAAAGAGGAGACAAAAAAATCGGTCCAACCAACACAGAGAAAAAATTCGGCCGACCCGGCCTAAGGGTGCCACGGGAGGGGAAAAACTTGCCGAAGTCATGCCACTGGAGGAAGCGAAACTGCAGATGGAAAAAATAAATCAATGGAAAATCCACTGGACAAAAATGTAACGAGAGGAGCGTGAAAAATCGATGTACCAATTGGGCTCGAAGGAATTCCAATTTATTAACGACGGAGTAATTCGTGTAGGAACTATACATATTCGCATACATCGCGGCCACGTGTAAACGCGTGTAGACGCGCCGCGTCAAAGTGGCGAACGGGAAGAGAAGGTTCCTGCGGGCGTGAAAAATAACGCGACAACGATTGATAATCGAAGCAACGATAACGAAGCTTGCGAGTGGGTTGGGACGATCCTTGTTGTCACGACAAGGATTCGCCCGGGGGAAGATTCCAAGCGGAAGTGAGGTGGTGGTACCTTGGGCCCACGCGGTCTCCGAAACAAGTGACGTCGAGCCCGCGGACGTTCTTTCGCCACAGTGACGAGAGCAGCCCCGACGAGGAAAAAGGGAAAAAGAGGTCTCGAATAAAGATATCGGACAAACGGTCACGAGGAAAACGCGTGTTGATAATTTATCGTCTTTTTTCAATTTGATTTCGTTGTTTCTCGTTGGGATCTAAAAATTGACGTGTTTTTCGGTCCTGAGGGTGAGTCTCTTGCTGCTGATCGATGATTGTTGAAGTTGCTCGTCCGAGGCTGAAGTGGCAGCAGCAGCGTCGTTTACGAGAGCCCGCAGCGCTGCGCTTCTTCGTTCCCTCTTGGCTTGTCTCTCGGCCATTTCTTCCATCTCGGTCTCAAGGTCGTTGAGTCGTGCCTTCGTCTGTTTGGCTCGGCCTGCCGCTGAGCTAATCCCAACCGAGTGGGTCTCGTCCTCGGCGAGCTTCGACCATCTGGTAAGCTTGTCATCGGCCAGACGATCGAAAGCGTCAACGTCGTTCAACAATTTTGATCGACGTTTGAAAGTGTTCTCGGCCTCGTCGAAGGCACTCTTGGCGGCCAAACGGGCATTCTTGCTCGCCTCGTATTCGGCGGCGCTGTTGGATCTTGACTGATGATCCTCCATGCCGCCGATCGAACTAGCGTCCAGGGCAGACCTGAAACGACGAGTCGTCGAGGCTACCTCGCTCGTGAAATCCTCGGCCATGCTACGCCTGCCGCCGCCGTCGCTCACTCTCTGGCCTCTTATGTCGTAAACGCTCTCGTCCTCGCTATCTTGGAGCTTACCCCTACCGCGGCTCCTTGGCATATCGAATTCAAGGTCAAGGTCACGCAGCGACGATTGGGCAGCCGACTGATCACCGCGACTGCCTGCAAACGAGCAAATCACAACGGTCAGCAGTCCAGAGACTTTTCGGTGCCCTCTTATTTATCTTTCTCTCTCTCCCTCTGGCGCTTAATGACGAAAAAGGCACACCCGTCTCATTTTCAGTTTGCATTTATTTTTAGTATCGATCTTGTTTTTATTGTTTGTTTGTTTGTTTGTTTGTTTGTTTTTTTTTTACTTCCTCCAAGACCGTTTCCAGGTGGCTTCGCAGGGGCCTCGGCGTCGCGTGCTCTGCACACGCACGTAACTTCCGCTCGGCCTACGGAGCTGCGTCGTATAGAGCTTGTTGGGACTCGACGGAAAAACTGAACTTGAGCCGAAAATAGCTGAAAAGTCGCGGGCTTTAATCGTAACTTCGTAATTTTCGCGCTATATCTCTCGGTCTGATGTTACACAATTCGTATACACGCTTTCTACGCTGATTCAAACATCGTTGATCCGCAATCGCTAACATCCACAGTGTGCGGTCTGTTTAGAAAAGAATACAGATTTTATTGAATCGTTTTTCTTTCTTCGCCAGAACAAAGCCAACATACAGTGTGACAATATTATCGTTTTATTCTTGCTTTTTATAGACTTTGTTGTTGTTTAATTATCGATTTAAGTTCAACTCCGGGCAAAGGGATTGCACGGAAGATGTTTTGATGTTGCGGGACAAGAGAAGAGAACAATAAGGGGGCCAACAGCGACAAACGAACAAACTAATCTAGAGAACGTACAGCTTGCAACACGAAACCTATACATATATATATTTATCTGAGATATCGTCCGTGAGGTGGAGGGAGGAGAATGTTCCGGGCTCGTGTGACCGAGGGAAAATATTGGAAAAATCGTGTCGTTTAATCGGGGGGGGGGGGGGGGGGGGGGAGACGAGGAATGGAGGAGTTTGCGAGTAAGGTGGCGCGTAAAGTGTTGGGTAAAACGAACGAACAAAGAAGAAAAAACCACATTCTAGAGACACGTATGTATGCAGCTATGACAATTCATCTCAAAACCACTTTGGTAAACGACTGAAGATGTTACCGATGTCGCTACGCCGTGCTGCGATCTCGTCGGCGAACGAAGTTCTCGGCTCGCTGAACAACGGTCGCGAGCTGTACTTCCGGTCGAGATGATCGACCATCGGCTTGTAGTAGGACTCGCCCTTGTCGTAGTTGCATCCGTAGACGCGAGTACGGGGCCTGCTGAATATCGGTCTTGACATCTTCTTCTTTTTCTCTTCTACACGTGTGGACTTTGCTTCGCGATTACTTTCAGGCGCCCCTCCCCCCTTTTTCACTCGCTGTCTTCCCTTCGGCCCTGGGGCGTTTCTCAAATGGCGCCCTCGCTAACGCTCCTCTGCGAAAGACAGCCAAACACATTTCGTCGCAATCAAAGAACGGATTAGGTTGAAGGACTTACGAGACTTACGGCGACCCTGCTATGTCGGAAACAACATGCAGAGATTGGTTTAGACGCTTCAAAAATAATTGTTTTCGTGTGTTGAATTGGATGGCACTGGTTCACGAAGACACGTCAAACGCTGGCTGAACGTGCAGAAGCGTTAGGAGCTGTGCATACGACAGTTTCCAAACGGTTGGAAACGTCGGAAATGATTTTTTTTTCTCAATAAAGCATTATTTTCCACGCAAAAACAGCGAAAGCTTATTCGACATCCCGAAATCTTTGAAAAAATTTATCGCTTTTTCTTCGTTTGGCTCAAATGGAGTATAAACATTTCAAGAATCATACAGTCCGAAGATAAATCGTTTTAAAACATGACGTTGAAGTTTGCGTCGTTGGGCTGCAACGAATTTAATTTCTGTTGGCAGATTTCGCGTACAAAAGTCTTTCGACCATTCTTAAATATATTATTTTAGCTATCTTCATTACAAATCTATAGAAAGAGATTGCCTGTGACAATAAAAATATAGAATGTCAAATGTAAAACGGAACTTTCGTTGCGTTCCAGCGATGCAATCTGTTCAACACTTGCATATTTCGCAAGCAAAACTCATGTAGATTACGGGGAAAAAATTATTTTTCGTTTTAGGTGCTCATGTGTGTCTCCAAGTCTGCCCGTGGAGGGAATAAAAAAGCGTTCTCTTTCTGCCGGCCACTGAGCCGCCACTTTGTATCTGATTGGGAAATAAAAAAATTGATTTGTGTACCTACATATATGTCGATTAAACCCTCTCAAACTCTTTCGATTGCTTTATTGGTATCATAAAAAGAAATCCCAAAGTAGCCTTGTTTTCCGACTACCCAAAGGTAAGTGGAAGCAGTGGATGGCAGGCTGCTCGGTGGGCCAGGATTAAAAATCGTAATTAAGTGGGTCGACGGCAGTTCGATGGCAGGTTGGAGTGGCAAAATTGGGCGGAGGAATATAAAAAAAGGGTGGCCCAACCGCAACGGGAACGACCTGTTTAATCTTCTGATCTCTCTCTCTTTGATGTCTCCACCGAGCAACTCGTGGCACCGTGCGCGGGAGCGCTCTAGTCGCTCTAAAAATAGACGAAATCTAATTTCGTGCAGGGCAGTCCGAGTGAAGACTCTCTCTCTCTCTCTCTCTCTCTCTCTCTCTCTCTCTCTCTCTCGATCTCCAGGGCGAGAGACGAACAACCGCAGCTCGTCTCAACAAAAATCGCGAAAGAAAGTCGCAGCGAGCAGGAAAATCGCAAACAAGAAAAACGGGGAGAGAAACATTAATTCATCGCTTGGGTTTGTTTATGCTCCACTCTTGGGAGAAAATGTAGTAATTTTTGATAAAAAGTCATTAGCATATTTTGGAAAGAAATCACTAGTAACTTTTGGAAAAGCGACTAGTAACTTTTAAGAAAACGGCACTAGTGACTTTGAAAAAAGATGCTCATGGCTTTTGGAAGCGTTTATAGTGACTTTTGGAAAAGTCGCCAGAGACTTTTAGGGAAATGTCACTAGTGGATTTTGGTAAAACGTCGCTAGTGACTTTTCGCGTCACGAGGGTGAATTTTCCCCAAGATTGGCGTTTAAAATACCGGAAATGAACTTTTCATACACTTCATCGTGAAAAGAAGTGGCTGAAAATATATCGAGGCTCCCAAGTTCAAAAAGTACCATTTTTTCTCCCGTATCTACGTTCCACTCAATTCGATCTCGCAAACCTAAACTTGCGAGGAATTTTTCCGATCGTTCGACCTGACGCGATTTTTTTCATTCTGCGTATTCTCGTTCGGTGCTTTTTTCCCCTATCCGCCGACATGACGTATCACGAATATTTACACAAGACGAATATAGCAATCCCATTGGGGCTCCGGAAGATTTTCGAGCACTCGAGAAACGAGATCGACTCTGCGAGCGTGGATAAAAAAAGACGGATGACGGGCACCCGAGAGAGATTTATTTTTCTATCAACTGGGAAGAAGAAAAAATCTTCCTCTTTGTGACGAAAATTCGGAGGACTATTATATGGTGCGAATAATTAGTAGTGAGATATTCACTCAATGAAGAATAGACCAAAACGATAAATTGATGAAAACGTAATTAGTTATTTTTTTTTAGACCAACTAGTTACCATTCATTTGTCATTTTAATGGGTAGTAGTCGTTTTAACCATTTGGTCGACAATATTGATACCTCCATTTTAATTAAAAAATTTTTAAATTTGATTAATGACGGGTTCGCGTATTCTTGAGGCGGCAGGGGCGAGGAGATTTGGCGTACTCGACACCGATTACGCAACGCGTTAACAAACGGCGTGAGAGAGAGAGAGAGAGAGAGAGAGAGAGAGAGAGAGTGCGAAAGAAAGCGAGACAGAAAATTTATCCTCGTGAGCCGTTCGGCCGCGCTGACGGTCTCTGCCAAATTTAGACTTGGGAGAAGATTTTCTTCAAAATCTCAGGTTGGGGATATCGATTACCATAGGTCCGTCAAAACCGTCGCGAATTAATCATTTGCTTTTTCGTTTGCCAACAATCTTCGTCCCATTTGCGTTTGGAGTAAAAAAAAACGCCTTTTACAAAAAAATAAACGTAAAAGTATCCTCTGCCGTCAAAGGATTCCGGAAGTTCAACAATACCGGAAACGCGAAAAACTCGAGGAAAATTATGTAAATATTCATCTCGAATAGTGCCGTGTTCCGGGTACTTGGACTTTCATTGATAAAAAAATCATTAAAAAAACAACTAATAAAAATTAATCGAAAAAAACGTCATTAATGGAAAAAAAAAGTAGGTAAGAAATAATCTGTCAGTTTCGTTTGATTTCACAGTTGCGCTGCTACATGCGTGTGACACAATGACACAACTGATCAATTGAACCATCATCACCATCATCATCATCATCATCATTATTATTATTATTACTGCCGTGCATGCGAAAAAATGAAAGCCACTCGTATCTATTGATCGGAGACCCGAAAATTAGTTGCTCGATTTCCGTCTTTAACGAACCAAAATATAAAGCACAAAAATCACACAAAAAATGGAAAAAGTAGAAGTAAAGGTTCGAATGCAGGAACACGAGAGGAAGAATTTGTTATTGTTATATTGGGTTTTGGTTTTATTTATTAATGTAATCGTACCTAATATTTGTTTTGAATGCTGTGTTTTTTGTTTTTTTTTCTACAGAGTATTCCTCAAGGTGTGCGATGTCCTCGGAAGTATCGGCGCGACTCCCACGGTTTGCTCGAAGACGTTCTTTCGCCATTCCCACTCCCGGACGAAAAGTCTTTTACCCCTTCCCAAAGCCTCCGTATGAAGTTCGGGAGAGAATGATGGGAGAGAAAGAAAGAGAGAGAGAGAGAGCCACGAGAGAATGATCGTTCGAACGTTCGTATGCGTTAAATATTCATTTTAGTTTTCCCAACCTGTGGGAGCCTTCTCTCTTTACACCTGCCTCGAATATAGGCACAAATGGGCGCTGCTGCACGCCCTCGGCTCATTTTTCCTTTTGGCACTGGCCCTGTCTACTGGATTACTTTTTACATCGCCTCGTTGCGACTGTTTCATTATTCGGGAATTTTTCATCGAAGGGATTTTGTTGTCGGCCCAGAGCTGAAAATTAATATGTGTAGACGCGATGGGGCAACGGAGCAAAGGTTTGTGGCGAACTCTTCCGCCACAAACCTTTGACTGCATATGGGGTCGAGTGTCCACCTATAGAGTAGGAGTGAATAGATCCTCCAGCCGAATAGATTATTCCCATTAGCGATACAGGCGGTTGAAAAATATGGGGTCAAAATGGCCCAATGTGCAGTCGAAGGGTGAAAAATGGTCAAAAGTGTGTGAAAACAGATTTTTTTTTGCGTTTGGCAAGTGTGATTTGCAGCTTGGGATAAAAACTCGATGATATTCGTAATCGGCAGGAAATTTCCCATCGGATAGACGCTTGAAATATTATAGTTGAAAAGGTGATTTTTTTTCGGCCCATTTGGCTACTTTTCTAAAATAGCCAAAATCGCGAGATTTCAAACAGCCGTAGCGTCGGTTCTATTCGGGTGACATCAATTTATTTAAGGGCATAATGAAAGGGCTGTCAGCAGACTTAGAGAATGCCTTTGGATTCATCCCGATATCTCAATAAGTGTTCCCGGAAAGTCTACTTGAAAAATGGCCGGAAAAGTGGCAAAGGGGTATGTATGGAAAAATTCGTAAAAATCGATGGTCGGTCTTTGAAATTCTGCCAAAAATCAACAACTAATCGCAGCTCGATGCATCGAGCGGCATTTTGAAGAGAAAACGATAACAAAGAGAATGAGCACAGAATGGATTTCCACATACGAACAGAAAATATATGGCAGCTGATTCAGTGAAGAAACTTTTTTTTTGGCCAAGATCCAAAAAAAATTGGATTTTAAATATGTTTTTACAAGTCCATTTCGAAGTATTTCAGGCTCCTTAACACGAATTCACCATTTATTTTCCCCTAAACCTTCAGTTTTGACTAAAAATCGACGAAAGTACGAGTAAAAAGTGTGTTTTTCGCATTTTCCCGGCATAATTTTCAGCTTTCGCCAAAAACTTTATGATATTCGCAATTGGCGGAAAATTTCGCACGCTCGCGACCCCAAAAAGCCGGGGACATAAATTCCCACGCGGAGGTACCATTCGGCAAAAATGGTACTTTTACGGTTACCATTTGGCTCCGCAAAACAGATGCATATAAATTGTCTTGTTCTTCGATGTTCGACGAATTTATGACTTTCCGTACAGCCCATTGCAGTGGACAATAGGCTGCTCTCTCGGTTCCCCGAGTAGCGCTATCTTATTTTATTTTAGCTTTAGTTGTAAGAGAGCGCACGCTATAAACTAGATCATTGCTAGACGACCTCACGCGGTTGAGGCTCCCCGTTACTTTTAGAATGCCACGCGAGTTTGGGCTTCTCTATAGCTCTTCATTTGCCCGTACACAATTACGACAGAGTGAGAAAAGACAAAATGAAAAACGATGCAACGTTTTGCCTCCTTTCCACACGCTAATGGATCAGCAGACTATTTTTTTTCTCACAGCTGCTCCGTAAACAAGTGTTCGCTGTCAGCTGACAGAGAAAAACGAAAAATCCACGAGCGCATCGAAGCGTACTCGTTGCATATGAGCGTAAGCGATAAATAGACACAATGGAGTGGCGATGACAATTTGGACGAGCGCGTACACTCGGAGAAATCGCACTGTGCCGAAAATAAAAGATTTCTCACTCGAGCTGCGCAAGATCCAAGACAAGTCCGTGCTATTTCGATGAATTGCATATTTTCGCGGAATCGAAATTTCTACGGTACAGTTGTATACCAGTAGTCCTTGAGTTAGGTCGTTTCGAGTTACCTCAACTTCTTGCAGTTTTTTTCGATTTCGAATAATATGCCAATTCTAGAACTATTGATAGGTCTAATCATGTCCTACTAAGCTACTCCAAAAAAATGTAAGGAACAGAAAATTTCTTCAATTTTTTCAACGTTTTTTATAGCGCTGTATCTATGTGAAAAATGGTCGTATCGAGATGACAAAGAAAGCATTTTGAAGCTTACAGTCTCCAGTTCCGAAATCTTTTGGCAACAAAAAATGTTTGTTTTTTTTTCCATGGTCCACGGGCTCGGGGATATTTTTTTCAGTTGATCAATGTACAGGTCAGGTAGCTTGTTTGTTCGGCTTCAATTTGTTTTTTGTCTCTCTACGAAAATTTTTTGCTGAGATATCCGACTGAATGAAAAAGCTGCTTTTGTCGTTGACCGTCAATGTCTCAGCAACCAATGATCGCACAGGAAATTAAAGAGCAGTTTTGAAAACTTGAAGAAATTTCCTACAAGACCTACTACAAGACAAGTTGATTTTTAAGAATTTTTTTTCACCCTTAATTTGAAAAAGTAAGAAAAATACTTTTTATGGGTTTTCAGTAAATCTTCCACTACTTTACAAATATTAATGGAAAGACCAATGTTGCCAGGTTATTTCTCAGCTTTATGTACCCCCAATATCTCCGTAAATTTTCAAATTGATCCATCGAACCATTCTTCCGGACCGATTGTTGCAAGTTTTACAAAACAATTAAAGGAAAAAGTGTATGATTCCTGATCGTCGTGTAATCATCGTCAAAATGAAAATTATTTTTCATTTTTCTTCAAATGATTAAAAAATTATTCACTATTTTCTTTGACTTTTTTCACAACTGTGCACTTAGTTGCTTGTTAGGTGTTGTAGGAAGAAGAAAGTTTGGACAACATATATGACTGCGGGAAAATAAGAGACAAAATTGAAAGTGAAAAATAAGAGACAGGAGCTACAAGGAGGCACTAAAGGTAAAAATAAATGAAGTAATGAAAGGGAAACGGATAAAAGAATTGTGCGAAAATGCCCTACCATACGTTAGTATGTCTTACCATGCCTTCGAACGCATAGCGAGAAAGGCAGCATAAAAAAAAAAAACAAGACCTTTTTCAACGAAAAAAAGAAGAAAACTTGTAAAAGGGTCTCGACGTACAGAGGGGGCTCTGTAAAAGTGTAAAAGTCCGCAAAGGTATGATTGAAAATAAAGAATATCCACATGTGTTTATTTTATTTCAACGAATACGGAGCACCTCTTCGCCGCGGATATTGCAGTATATACAGTATTTATAGATGTACAGATATTAGCGACGATCGTAAGATAAACCTTAAGTAGGAATGGAGCATCAATCGTCCCTAAAGGGTCTGCGTTCAAGCCCGAATCCGGCAGTTGCCAAAACGCGTCTTGCCCACCGATACACCCTCGGTACCAGGCGTATATTCTCGAGCTGCTGCTGCACCAGAGCCAATCGTCACTCACAGTCGTCTAATAATAAACGGCGTTAATCATACTCGACGAAAGTCAATTTCGGAGGTGCGCAACAGAGTTGACCAGTTGTGGCCCCGTACTCGAGTAATCTTCCAATTCACCCTAATACTGTAAGAAACGTTGGAGTTGAAAGATGCGGTGAGCCGGATGAAGCTACCTGGACTTCTGGCTCTCGCGGTCCAAAGTTCTCCAGGAGACTCCGTCCTGGCTGAGTTCGGACTGCACGTAAGGCACGATCCACGCCAGGTACCATCTGTCTCCGAGTACCTCGACGAAGTTTCTCCTCCATCCTAGGTCGTACTTTCGCACGCCCTTGGCTCTCTCCGCGGCGACAGCACCTGACACCACGAGATCCAGATGATAGTAGCCGAGGGCGCCGGTGAAGCAGGCTCCCACCGCAGTTACCACATAGAGGATCAAATAGATCTGCTCCACGGAGGGATCGAAGCCGAAGACGAAGATGGCCAGGGGGAATATGATTTTGGCGATGGAGGAGGGAAAGTCGAATTCCAATTTGCCCCAGATGAAGAAGTTGTTGTAAACGAAGGCGTAGAGGGTCGCAACGAAGAGATAAAATACGAACATGAGGAAATAGCGATGATTGTAGTGGCCTACGCAGCAACCGGTGAATATGCAATGATGATCGCGCTTTAGAATACAAGCGTCGCAATTAGCGCAGTGCCAGGAGCGCGGCGGTGCGACAGACTCGCATACGCTGCAGTATCTCCAACCTTCCTCTACTTTGGCGCGCTCCGCGGGTACGACGACGTAACGCGTGCTCGTGTCGCATAGCACGGTGAACACGAAGTTACCGACGATATTCATCATGATGAAATTACCAAATGCAAAGTGACAGAGGTAGGCTAGCGTACCGACCTCGTAAATTTCCGGCAACACGATCCACAGCTCGAACCAATAGAGGAGCGGTACGATCGTCAGAATAAACGTCATCGAGGCTAGATCGGCGAAGCTCTTCGGCCAGATATTCCTTCGGACGATCATGATACTTGCTCAAGTTTTTAAAATGTTTTTTCGAACTTCAAATATTACGAATATGCATCTCGGGGTTAGCTGCGTTGAGGTTACGTTTGTGTTGTCGTGCCCGATTTCGGGGTATCGCTCGTATCTTGGCGACTAGGGGGGAAAGAGGGAGGAGCCAATGACACTCGGTGATCGAAGCTTCGTGTTTTTGCCGCTTGTAGCGCGGATATCGCCGGCCAACTGAGTAAAGTCCGTCGGCGGTCTCACATCGGGAATATAGCAATTTCGTAAGCTCAACTCTCGGACTAAGCACGAACATGACGAATTCAAACAAATTATCACTAAGTACTATCATTATGTTGCGTTATAGGTTATGCTTAACAGTCATGGACGCGGCTGGTTAAACTGTGCAACTTCGTAGAATTTCAATGGTGCTCATCAGTGTCGCTAGTATCGAGGGATGTTGTTTTGATAGTGTGATGCCCAGCCTATTCTGTAACTCGACAACGATAGTTTTCGCCATCGTTAGCTAGCGACAGCCAATCGCATGCACGATTACAGAAGAAAGAGAGCCTCTTATTGGCTATCGCTAGCTAACGATACGAAAGTTGTCGTTAAGGTGCGGCCGCATGCAGTCGCTCGTCGCTCGTTTGCAGCGACAAATCTGGTCACGTGATATGCAGCGACAAATGAGCTACTTATTTGAGTCGCGGGATATTCAAAATAGGGTCACGTGACGAGATTTATCGCTGCAAACGAGCATCGATCGACTGTATGAGGCCGCACCCTTACGAGTTACAGAATACGCCTAGAGGTAGCATAAATGTCCAATTGACGCCGATAAGCAACCGTTTTCAGGTTATCTTTAAGATATTACCGTAAGATAACTATTCGATATCATTCAAATGACATTCCGTTTAACGTTGTCGGAAAGTTATCTTTGTGATATCTTTCCAGGTATCAAAAGGTGTAGAGGCATAAAAAAATATGGTCTGGCGTCAATGATTTGCACCCTCCAGGTAATTGGAAACAAAAAGATAAGAAAGATTATGAGGGTTGCTATAGTTTGGACTAGAATGATTATTTTACATTGCAAAATAACAACATGGCGTCGTTTTTTGCAAGTGTTTAAAAAACACGTTTTTTGTTCGACACGATTCGGGCGGAAGTATAAGTTGAAATTGATACGTTTTAATAATCCCAGTTCGGGTGATAGCCATACATGTGCTGAATATGCAGTAAAATTTTTAGCCCGATTAGTTGAGCCGTTTTCCTAAAATCACCAACGCCAGGTGAAAAAAGTCGTTTCGAGAAAAACGTGTTTAAAGTTTGCTATACAATATTATACAATACCAACCAGAAGAGCGTCCTTTTACTCGCGCAGTGAAAAGAGAGGCTGCTAATATACAATAAATGTATAGAAGTATACTTATATATGTGTACCCTCAGGTATTAATTCAAAACAGCTGTTCCGAATAGTTGCCAGGGCCGCGCAGCGAGTAACCGTACTACAGCGCGCACGCCCAACGCTCCTACTTTGAAACGCGGTACTGAGTCGACAAAGTGAAAATCGACTTTACCAGCAATTGGATATCAATTCTACGATGAAACAGAGTTGAAAAATGCAATAAAAATTCGAAAAAGTCACTCCACGCTGGGCAACTTCAGACCGATGTGTTTTGCTCGTTTTGTCAAGGACGAAAGATGTGGCGCTTCGAGCGGCGTTTCGCGGCGACATCCAGGTTTGTCCGAGGAGCGCTGGAGCCTGGACAAGGTGGCGTTGGTGGAGCCGCGGTGAGATGCGTACGGGATAGAGGGAGAAAGATCGCGAGACGAGAGGTAGAGCGAGACGGCGTCGTATCGGGAGGAGTAGCAGAAAGGCGCGGGGCGGGCGGGGAGAGCGACAAGGGTGCCTCTGGTTTGGAGCAGAAAAGCGAACCAAAGCAATATGGCGAAGTGTGTCACGAGCTGTTGGACGATACGTAGTGTCGCGTATGGAGTACAATGAAAGTCCCGCGTTATGGGTTGAAGGTGACGATGTAGGCTGTACAAAAAGGATTTACAAATGTTTTCGCGCGATGGCGATAATCGGTGATACGATTCTTATTGCACTATGATATTAATAAAAGTACGATCGGTCGTTCGGTGTTTATACATGTAGAAAAAAAACGCAAAAAAACAACAAAAAAAACAAATATATATCGTGAGCGATCTCGCTGCTGCTGCTGCTGCTGCTGCTGCTGTTTGGACTGCCGGGATTTAGTGAACGATGGCCACGGATAAAATAAAGGTGGCCGTACGGGTTCGACCCTTCAATCGAAGGGGTAAGTTAATCCTCCCGCTATCTTACACGCGGATCGATTTTTTTCTTTTACCTCTCTCAGAGTGACCCACGCGTTTCGCGAAATTCGTCGAGAAAATACTCGCGTGTTTTTTTTTTTTACTTCGCGCAAGCGATCTCGCGCGCTCAATTTTCGACTTTTATCGAACTTTCGCGGTTATCAGGCGGCAGGGACAAAGGCAGCCTCTTGCGCTCGGAGATTCGCGACAGTGCGAATCGGCCGTGTGGCTGTCACGGCGAAAAGTCGCATGGGTCACAGTCTGGACTGTCAGACTAGAGTCCCAACAATCCCTCTCTCTCTCTCTACCTCTTTCTGCCTGTCCTGACGATGCAATCGTGCGTAAGCGTAGAGGGGAACAATTTATCTTTTTTTGTTAGTTGTACGTTGTACGTGTAGTTAGGGTAAAATGAGACGAAGGCTAATTTTTCTTTTTTCAACCTTTTTTTTATCAGGCTGCACGATAAATACTAGCAAGTTGGTTTTTCTTCGGAGAATAAATATGGATGACTGCAGAGAGGAGAAAAATGTGCGCACGTTTTATCGTTAAGTTTGATGTAATCGAGCCTCGGATCGACTGTGAATCAGAGACGTGGCTCACGAAAGTATTACGTTCGGCGAGCGTTTATTCGTATTTTTTTAAAATGACTTCCTCGATTTTGGTCGTTTTAGGGGAATTAATGTATGGATTTATAAACGTGACGAAAATTATGGCGTGTTCTTGGGTATACGTGTGTGCGTAACTTGACGTACGCGGGATCGATGGCATTTTTTAAATGGCAGCTCGCTTTATTCATACAACTTCGATAAAGTTCGGGATCAATTATCAAGGGATCAGAGCTATGAGCAAATTTTACGAAAAGCACGATAAATGAAACGCTTTACTTTCAATTTATCGTTTTTTAGCTTTTATTATTTAGTATAAATTTAGTTGAATCTTTTGATTAAATTTAATATGAATTTAATTTGATTTATAAATTGAACGTTTTTCTTTTAATTTATCGTTATTTATTTATTATTGATTTAATTTGTTTAACTCATCGTTCAATATTATTTCATTTACACAATCAATTTCCTTAATTTATTTTTAAATTTAATTTAATATCCATTTAGTTTATTTTTTAAGTTAAAAGCTTACCATTATAACGAATTTTCTACGAAAATTTGTCAAGAAAAGTTTGAGCTATTGAAAGCTAATAATTTTCCGAGCAAAATGATTTGCCTCGAAATAAAAAAAATTATTTCGTTGAAAATCTCATCGGCTCTTATCTCGCCACACGAAATCGTGAAATATCTCCGAGAGGAAAAAAAACCACGGACTGGATAGAAACGGATTTTTTTTGTTGTTTCGAGATAAAAGCTACTTTCGCTTTTCCGGCGATACACGCAACGCGAACAGCTCGATCGTGTCAGACGAATTAAATGGACCGACGAATTCTCTCACTCTTGAGCCGACTACGTTTTTTTTCTTCCACTTCTGTTTCATACAACGCACTGTAACAATGCGAAAGTTATGGATAAAAGGGCAAAAAAACAAGGATGAGCCGCCGAACCGATTCGCAACTTGCTCAAAGTCCGGTGAAGAAAGAAAAAAATTCTCGCGCTTTTCCTTTTCCCTCTCTCGTGCGATTTTGTTTTTTCACCCTCGACGGATTACGCGATTTCTTTGGAACAATGGGCAAGAGGGAGAGAGAGAGAGAGGGAGAGAGAGAGAGAGAGAGAGAGAGAGAGAGAGAGAGAGAGAGAGAGAGAGAGAGAGAGAGAGAGAGAGAGAGAGAGAGAGAGAATCACGCAAGCGAGCTGACGAGCGTTTTCTCTTCGTGACTCCTATTCAATAATGCATGCACCGTGTTATTTAAGAGCTACGACTAATCGTCAAAGTTCGCAAAAAACTCAAATTTGATTTTTTTTTAAATTAAAAAAATATCATGCCATTCCAAGGCGAATTGTATTGAGGGATCATCACTGTGTAACGCGTTGAAAAATAGCTGATTTTCGCGATTTTTTTTCGATGGTTAAATACCCTAATCAGTCTGATTTTCTTTATGTCAAATCAAAGCACTCGCGAAGAACAGAAAATAAATTTTTAAACGTTCTTTTTTATTTTTTTTACGTATCCAATTTAGCCTATTTTTTTCGACAGTCTTTCGTTAAAACAATATGATGATTTCAAAAAAAGCTTCCACAGCAAGATAAAGAATGGCATAAAGAATGTTGATCGATCGGAATCGGTCGATTAGTTTTTTACCTAAAGGTCACGTCAGTTTTGACGATGCGTTTTAGAATACCGTGCCTCCTCCATTTTTAAAGATGAATAAAAATAAAAAATACCACGTATCAGCCAAAAGTATTGATAAAACATACCCATAGTCTAAAAAATATCGAAGAAATATTTGCTTTTGAAAAGAAATCACGAAAAGCAGCAAATATTATCCTAGCCTTAAGGTATCCCCCCCCCCCCCCCCCCCCCACTTAATTCGCGCGTCCGGTAGTGCAGGACGAAAAAAAAAATCGAGAGACGTCGTGCAAAATGACAAATACGGATAGTGCCAATATGCTCAATGAAGACTCGTGTACGCGTGCACATCGAGAGATACGCATTCGAACGACGCTCGCCGCACACACCGTAGGTGTTGTATTCTATGCGTCACTCGAGCCCGTGTGTGCGGTACGTACGTATGCACTTTGTTTTTTTTTCTCTCCCTCGCGTTACTCGCTTTCCCACTCGGTGCCGAGAGATCGCGACATCCGAGAGGAGACTCTCGCCGAGCACACTTGTATCAAATCGTGGCAATCAGTATCGGTAATTCGATATTGCAAGGAAGTAAAAAAGAAAACAAAAAGATGTAATTGCGAAAATCATGATACTACTATCCTACTATAAATGGACCGTACATTTATCTCTATTTTTATTATATGCATTTTCTATATATTGTATATTTTATATACAATATATAACATAAATGTATTATTTTATTAAAAAATATATTTATTATAATAAGTAAATTAATATATCAAACATTATATACATATTTTATTCCATGTATTTTATTTTATCTTTATTTTTATTTTTATTACATTCATAATTGTTTTTTTATACTTGAGAAGTTATACTGTATGTTATATTTATTATTTTTCTTTCGGGATCCTCTGGATCAAAGTGTATGGATTTTCCAGCCGAATTTCCATAAAATTGTGACTCTCAAAAAACACGTAAAAAATTGTAATAGATCCGTAGATAATTTTAATACTTTATTTTTAATTCAGTTGTTAATTTTTCAAATTTTTTGCTTAAATTCATTCATAATTTTTTTCTGCATTGATGATTTATTCTTTACCTTCATTATTGATTTTTAAATAAAAACATTAATTTTAAAAATTCCATTGTTTATCCTTGTACTGAATTATTGATATTTTGATTAAATTATTTCAATAATTAGGTTCACTTTCCAATTGTTTATTTTTCCTCCAGAGCTCGAGCTCGGTACGCAATGCGTCGTGGAAATGACCGGACAGCAGACGATACTCCAACATCCCACGACAATGGATAAGATTGATCGGTGAGTGACCTTGAAAGTTTCGATCGGCGCGTTAGTCATAGTTAAAAAAAGAAGAACAGGTATAGAGCCATCTACACGCCAAACGGCGCGATCTCCGGGTCATAAAAAAAATAAAAAATAAAAAAAAACGTGTCATGAATTTGCGTATCTCGTTTAGTTTTTACATTTTTACTTTTCCGTATCTCGTAACTATTGAATCAAGCAGTGACGTTCGTTATAGCCGCGAATGGAGTTTATATCGACGAGCGACGGGCGACGAAACTAACGTCGCGATAATGATTATCGACCGGCGCGTGTGTACACGCGTTAGCGCGGGACAAACTCTGATGCGCCGATAAGATAAATGACCGAAAAGCGTGCCTGATCGGGCCTGACAAATTTCGGGCGACCGCCAAATTGAAAGAAAAGTAAAATTTTCGCGTCTGTTTTTTTCGATTTAAAAGAATGAGCGGACGTTTGTTTGGATTTGAGAAGAGAGATAGAGAGTGAGAGAGAGGGAGAGAGAGAGAGAGAGAACATTTTCGCTCGCGTTATTTCATTGAGGTAGCATTCAAGAGGCCTCCATTTTTGGCGTTTTTTCGGACTTGATGAAAAAAAAAGTAAAACAATATTTTGACCATACATTTTTTCAGATGGTATTGAAATTTGCATCGTTGCGATGCAACGACATTTTTTTCGTACTGCTTAACTTTTTTTCACGTCATTAAAGCTACAAAAATCATTGAAAAATTTTTGAACCTCCTTTTTACGGATCTACAACCTAAATCAGGAAAGAAAGTGTTCAGACGGTGGAAGAAAATGACGAAATCGATAAATATAGAAGAATTTTCGATTACATTGAACTTTGCATCGTTGGAATGCAATGCATTTTTTCTTCTCTAATTTTTTTCGTCAGATTTAAACTTCAAAAATAACTTAAACGCTTTTCGTTTGTAAATATACAATGTAAATCTGCAGAAAAAGAATTTTGTACAGTAATGACGATGAGGAAGTACAATTATACAAAACAATATCATTTTTGTAGTCTTTTTATGGATGTTTGAAGAATTTACAAAAAAACATAGTGCAAGAAAAAATAAAGTCACGGGCCTTTAATTCCTGTGACGAAAAGCTTCAAAGCTCCCATTCATCTGAGACAGAAATAAAACCAATTTTCTGTATCAATAAACATTTCATTATGGAAGGAACCAGGGAGAAAAAAAAATTTAATGACGACTGTGAAAAAAGTTAAGTTTTCGCCTCACCTTTTTCAAAGGTATTAAATTTTTTTTAAATATTGATAATTATTATGCAACGCCTAAGGTACTGACGGTCCATACCAAATTTGAAGTCATTCGGTTGAATAGAACTCGATATTTTCTGTCAGCCAGGCTTGAAAGAAAGTAGTTTCGAGAAAAATACGTTTAAAGTTTTGATTACAATATCAGACAACCGCAATTATCCAAGTGGTATAATGGCATGATATATTTACGTTACATTAATCGGCCATTCCAACTTCGCAAAGTGTGCCTTTCTCGACTTTGAAATGATTTTCCGAAGCTCCTTCTCCCCTGCCAACTTCAGCTACTCCAAAAGCTTCCGAAGGCTCTTGTTTCTGAGGTATGCGGTCTCGTTTGCTGCCGTAAATATTGAAAATTTCGAAATTTCATTTTTTTGGACATATTCTTGAGAAAACTTTAAGAAAATGCAAAAACAGGATTTTTTTTCAAAATGTTAGGCCTACATCAATGCTTTAAATAAAACGTCTCTCCACTGCTGGCAGATCTATCCTCTTGCACTGATAGAAGACTCGACAGGTCGATCGAACAAGAGATAAGGCTGGTATCGAGGATATAGTTGATTTGGCTTCGACGATCTCTGCGAATGAGAGGCATTGCCCCCGTTTCTTTTTTATCCCCGAAGGTACACAAACTTCCAACCAGAGAGAGGGAGGGCGAGAGAGAAAGGGAGAGGAAGAAGGAGATAGTGAGGTTGAAGACACTGTCAGGTGAAAACGAAGGTAGCCAAGAGAGCCAAAGTGCCTCGTAAATGCCCAAACATCGCGGGGCCACCGCTATTTTCTCGCTGCGTCAGAGTTGTGACGTCATTATAATCGATATAAACTCGTGACCAGCACCCTCGCGGGTTCGCGTGTACATGTGCGGGGGAGTGTGCGCATCGCACTCGTCCGCGACACGTAGACGGAATTTACTCAGCGAGTGAACCAAATTCTATGCCCACCCCGAGCAATCGCACCTTTTTTTTCTCCTCCCTTATTTCGGATCGGAGACATACTATTATTTTTTGTTGATTTTTCATTCCCTTTGAGTTTTTTGTTGTTGATTTTTCATCCCTTTATTTAAAATTATCCAAAGCCTTTTTTTTGCAAATTGAAGTTCCACATCTTTACGCCGAATGCGTACAAATGTTTGCGTGATGGTCACTGCCTGAATCGGCCAAGAATTGAAACGATCGAGAAGAATTAATGGTCGTTGCGATGCAACGATGCAAACTTCGACATCGTATACGCGGTACAGGGCGACGAAAGATCGAATTAGAATAAAATAATGAATGAACGTGTACGTGGGAGTTGAGAAAAGTGGATGGGGGTGGGATGAAAAATTCAGGAGCGTTTCCGATTGAGCGCGAGTTCGTTGAACGCTGCATCTGGAACTGGTCCAAAATAATACGTATATTTATATATATATATATATATATATTTGCGAATTTCCACCGCACGTAGACACCTAGGATAACCGGATGCGTCTCCAATCTCGCTCTCAATATACAAGGTGGCCTGTTATCTATGGATAAACGTGCAACTGTCGATTGGGTCAAATCATGTCCTGCCATATGCTGGAACTTCACTTTAGTAAAAGTCCCACGGTTTTATCCCGTTGAGTGGAATTTGTTTTGGTCAAACAACTCGAAATGTTCAACTTTTGACCAAAAATGGTCGCAACTAAGCTTATAGGAAATTCAAGTCTCTACAACATTCGCTGTGGCCATTATTTGTCTGCGATCGATATTTTCCGACTTTTGAACCGGGAAAAGGGAGTGAAATGAAATGTATGCATTGATTCGTTTATTTTTAACTTTAGGGCATAAACAAAAATGAACAAACTTGTAGGGAATAAAATTCTCTACAACTTTGGTCTCTACTATTTTTTCCCTAGGATCAATATGTTAGGTCTTAGGGCCATATCTGCTGTAGCGGAACTTGATTGACTTGCTCACCCGAGACACTGACGTGACTGGCACCTGGACCAACAAAAGGACTCACTTTTCAGGACTGATAAACATCGGGATCTTTGCACGCGGGATAACGAAAATTGTGTAACGCAATTTCGCATCGATTTTGCATTGGGTCGCATGCATCCTGGAATACGAGCGCCACGAGTCAGCGATTTTATTGCGAATTTCGACACCGCGAGCTTGGTGTCTATTTTTTTTCTTCGTTTTATTTTTCAACTTGCAAATTCTCGAGAACTACGGATCTGGCAAAAAGTCAAGCACGGAGTCTTCTTTTCGCGATCGACGTTGGCCTCATTAAAATTATTCATGGCAGAATAGCGGGGAAGGGGGGAGTAGAATTCCGTATAAAAATGCCATCTCTATGATAATTCGAGAATTTTGCAATAAGCGTGATTATTTCGGGGGCGAAATATATTGGCGATAAATTTGGAGCAATGCTGGTCTAATTATCATAATACACGAAAGTGTATATCGATTGCCGGGCAATCTACTTAAAAGGGATTTGAGATAACCATGCGATGGCCAGATCGCCCTTCACGCGCGCTTGGACCATTAAGGGGGAGATATCTTTGGGCGAGGAAAAAATAACTAATTTTCGTGATGTTTTGTAAAGGAAAATATTGTTCCCTATTTTTGAGGCTTAGGGGACGTTTTCGTACTAATTTTCGCAGTTGCGTGGTATTAAAACTAATTTGATTAATCTCCAAAAATGGCGGAGGTAAGGCCCCGTCTTTTATACGAGCTGCGACGGATGTTTCCAGACGGCGTGACATGTAACGTCGGCTGGATTGATCTGAAGAAAAAGCAACGATGATTTTTCTCTCATTAACACTCATACGCAGATTATGAACCAAGAAAAAGTGAGAAGTGTTGAAAATCGATGATATTGTACGCTTTGAAACAAAAAGATTGAACTTTCCGAAAAAAAAGATGGCGACATCTTTTTCTATACGTATACATAAAAGAACATCTCTGCAACACAATTCTACGTGTTCTTTAATTAAACATTTCAGCAGCACATTTCATTAAGGAGCATCCAACCCAAATCTACGCGAGCGAAGCCGCGGGCGGCCGGGAAGCTAGTTTTGGAATAGAAAATACTCTTTTTCTTCAAAAACATTAGGGATCATGTTTCAGACAACGAGGATAGAAATATTTATACCAAATTTCATCAGAATCGACCTATCCGTTTTTTTAGCTATACGTCACGCCAGTTTTGAAAATGCAATTTGGAAGACCGTGCCATATCTCCGCCATTATTGAAAATAAATAAACGAAGAATATATTTTTTTTAACACGCTTTTTATTGAATGTACGAAAAAATAGAATATATATATTTTTTTACCAAGTCACCTATATGTGACTGTAAATAAAAGCTTGGGGCGCTCAACTTGTTAAATGTTTTAAAAAATTTGATCCATTCAGTTTAATCGTATTTAATTCGGCACAATAGTAGTTAGAGAAATTATTATCACACGTTTATACTCAGTTTCAGGATTTTTATTTAAGAAATCTAAGGTTTTTTTACAGTAATATGAATACAGTTGATATATTAATGGATTTATGTAAATTAAAGATTATATGTCTCAATTTTGAGTGCCCCAAGCTTTTATTAATAGTCACATATAGGTGACTTCGTAAAAAAAAAATTATTTTCTTCCTTTTAGTACATTAAATAAACGCTTGTTTTTTTAAATATTTTTTTTCCATGTAAATTATTCCCTACTTTTAGTCTTTAATTGATTTTACTAGTTAGTTGTTACTAGTAGTTTACGAGCTTGTACGTTAGGAACATGGAATGCTTGTAAAAAATAACAAAGAGTGTAATTGGGAATGAACTTACGACTAGTTGCTGCATACAAATTAGGTATCGGTATTTAAAAAAAGTTGAATCATGCATTGTCACTCTTTAGATGCATGTTTGTAAAATTTCAGAGCTCTGAGTTGTCGGGAAGTGGGTGACATATAAATTTTCCGTTTTGCTTTTCACAGAAAGTCAAGTTTAATAAAAGGTAGTGAAAAAAATACCATGCAACAACCAAAAGTAGTAATAAAGCATACCCTACGTCTCAAAAATAGTGAAGAAATGTTTTACTCGTTTGAAGGTATCTCCCTCCTTAAACTTCCACACGCTCGCGATCTCTTTCCTATGGGGGATTTCGGTCATTGGAGAAAGGGTGGGGGCGAAAGGGCGCTATTGGCGTGCTCGGATTGCCGCGTAAAAAAGGCAAAAAGGGTGGACGAGGTGCACCTTGACCGCCAAACTTGGCCCATTTACGAATTAATCATTTTCAGTAATTTTTGAAGATATAGTTAATGGCCCCACGAGTATGAGTGGGAGATGATTACGAGAGTAAGAGACGCGGAAGTTGGAGGTTTATTTTTTCTTCGGTATTGTTTTTTTTTTGTGAATAATGGATTTCCCTCGTCGAGCCTAGTTTTATTACGAGTGCGCTGATACGAGGTCGTCTCTCCCCGCTGCGTGTCTCTCTCTCCCTCTCTTTCTCGTGACGGAAAATCGATAGCTCCGAGCACCACTGTGGTTCCTATATAGTGTATAGACTCTTTGAATTTTCTTATACCATTATCCCTCGGCTTATTCACAATTTCGTGAGAGCCCTCGAAATTCGTGCTCTTTGAATAATTTCTTTTTTTTAAGGGTAGACTGAAAGTTTCGTACTTTGCGGCAATAAAGTCCTCGACGGCTAAATGGGAGATTAGGGTTTTCTTTTCAGGCTCTCCTCGAGTCAGGGAAAATTGAATTTTGCGAGGAAATAGTATCGTCACGTATTCATTAAATCGTTCAAAATTTCTTTTTAATTCCAAAAGGAGAGCTTTAAAAATGAGAATGATAAAATGAAAAATAGAAATGTAAGCACACAATTCAATTAATTTAATGTCATTTAATTTATGGTAATGAATTAGTATACATTGGATAAATGAGAATTGATTAAATTACCATAAATTAAATGACACTGAGGGACGAGACTATTATGAAAGGCCCAAGCAGGTCGTTTTTTCTGATTTTTTTTTTTAGTAGATTAGTTATTTGGAATTCGGAAAACGGTTATTGAGCATATTTCGATGGCACTGAAGTTTTCATCGTTGAAATACAACGAAAATATATAAATTTTTTTCCTATTCGTACATTTTTTGGCACATTAAGGCTATGAAAGTCACTGAAACAATTTTGAGAATCCTTATTACAAATTTATAGTTTAAAAAAACCATTACAAATAACAATAAGAATGAAGAAATGAAAAAATTAAGAAGAATCTTCGTTGTATTCGAACGATGCAAACTTCAATACCATATATTTAATGTGAACTATTGCGGAAAAAAAATTACAACCCTATTGAGATATATTAGATGCACTTGAAGTTGTCATCGTTGGAATGCAAATTCTGTTCAATTCGTTTTTTTTCCTCTTACCCATTATCTCAAAAAAACTTTTTTCGCAAATTTATATCACCGATCTCTAAATAAGTAGATTAAAAAATTGTTAAACGATTTTCGTAGCTAAGATTTGCCGACAGAAATTTGAGAAAATAAAATAAAAAATATAATTTTCGTTGTATTCAAACGATGCAAACTTCAACGTCGTTATATCAGAACCTGAGGACCAAAAATGTGGTCCAGCGACCGGATTGATAACTTGACAATGGTTGATCTGAAAAATAAAAATAAAAAAACTTTTTATAATCTTTATAATCTCATTATAGTTAGCCGTTAAAAAAAAAAGTATAATTTTGGCCATATTTTTACTCATATTCAGAAGCTTAAACAATACTAAATTTCAAAATAAAAAAGCTATCCTTCACCAGTCCCGCGCCTTGAATGGATCGAACTGCGAACTTAAATTTTTCTTTCCATTCGTAATCTCTTTCCTTCTCTTTTCTCAGGAACAAGCCAAAAACGTTCGCCTTCGATCATTGCTTCTTCTCGCTGGATCCGGGGATTGAAAATTTCGCGAGCCAAGAGGTCGTGTTCGACGCGCTCGGTCGCGACATACTGGACAATGCTTTCCAGGGATACAACGCCTGCATATTCGCCTACGGTCAAACGGGTAAGTAAGCTCGTGCCCCCCCCCCCCCCCCCTTCCCCTCAAAGCGAGGGTTTTATTTTTTATGACACTCGTGCGCGAATTTATATATATATATACACACACGCAGGGTGTTTGGTGCCTGGACCGACACAATTTTTTGGGAACTGGGGTGTTCATTTGCTAATTTTTTCACCCCTACACCCTATGTCCTAAGTGTCACGGTAATTGAGATATGATTTTTTTTTTCGTTTTTCTTTTCAAATTACTCGAAATTTCGTTTTTTAATCGCCATAACTTTTTCTTCTTGGTTGTAATATCACAAAATGACTTTTATTGTCTTCTGCAATGTATGTTTATTATAAATAAATCATTATTTGATACAATTGGTTTCAAGAAAATGACTCAAGAGCTTCCAAAGTCTTAAAAATGCGTAAATGTGTGAAAAATGCCAACTTCTAAATGCATGATAAAAAAAAACTATAAACTATTTTAAACTTGGCTTTGTTTTAAAGAGTTGTCTAGTTTGTACCCTTTCCAACGGTATGCTGCATGTCATAGAAATCATTAATTATGCGAGCAAAATAAAAAGAATACGTTTTTTAAATACGAATAGTTTTTTTCTATTTGGAGAAGTTGAAATTTTTCATTTAGACATTTTCACGACTTTGGAATGATTTATTAATAATAAGCGTACATTGTAGAATACAACAAAAGTTATGTCATGCTACTACAACAAGAAACAAACAAAAGTTATGGCGATTTAAAGGCGAAATTTCGGGTAATAAAAAAAAAGAAAAAAATCCTCTCGAGGGTGAAAAAATGAGCAAATAACTGGCCCAATCGTCCGAAAAACGTGTCGGTCCGTGCGGCAAACACCCAGTATATATATATATATATATATATATATAAACGTATTGCGACCCGACGACAAGCGCGAGCTCGCGTAATTCTATTTGGCGGTTCAAGAGCCGCTTGAATTGTGACAGAAGCGGTCAAGCGCTCTGCGACACCTTTTGCCTTCTTAAGCACGGAGAAGCGATTGCTCCGTACAAGAAAGACCGCCCAGAGCTCAAGAGGTGGCCGTGGTGTCCAGGAGAGCATGGCGCGATTACCGCACTTTTAGTGATTCAGCCCCTCAGGGAGGGGGCCGACTCGGTGGAAAAATCCTAGATAAAGTATACGGAGAAAAAAAAACAAAAATTCATTTTCCTCCGGTCTGAGTTGGCCTCAAGCGCAATGGCGCCTAATCTCTAAATATGAGCGCGACCGAGCGAAAGTGCAAAAAAAAAAAGAACCCGTACAAAGCGCCTCCTCCTCTATGAGGTCTGAAAAGAACGGCTGATCGCGTAAACGCTCGTTCCCATTGGTGTTCCAAAACGTCGCGAATTAGCCCAATGTGGGTCTGCATTGTTGAATTGTAAAAAAAACGAAAACGAAAAAAAAAACTAGGCTCGGGCAAGTCTTACACAATGATGGGCAGCGGCGACAACAAAGGCATAATACCACGCTTGTGCGACATTCTGTTCGACCTCATTGCCAAACAGCAGAGCGTCGAGCTAACGTACAAGGTCGAGGTCTCCTACATGGAGATTTACAACGAGAAGGTACACGATCTGTTGGATCCAAAGCCGAACAAACAATCGCTCAAAGTCCGAGAGCACAATGTACTTGGGCCGTACGTCGATGGTCTTAGTCAATTGGCCGTAACCGCTTATCAGGTAAAATTTCCCAATCATTCGTATCCTACGCTTCCGAATGGTGTATCGAACTTAGCATCGCTGGGACGCAACGAATTTTCATTTATCGCGTCGACGAGTTTTTTTAGGTCTCCTTGCACAGCGAGATATCTATAGTGTAACCTCAACCATATTTCAACCATATTCGAATTCGACTTGCTCTCTTTTATCATGCGCGTTTTTTTGCAAATACTGTGCACTTTTCTCTCAGTGTAGGCTACAAAAATCATTGGAACATTTTTGAGGATGCTTTTTAGGGTTTCATAACCTAAACTTGGCAAAAAGCGTGTTGACGGCGATAAAAGTGGAGAAATGAGAAAATAGAGAATTTTCGTTGCGTTCGAACGATGGAAAGTGTTCGACGGGGGGGTGCTTTGGAGAGCACTTGGAACATTGACGACGGATGAAAAAATGTATCGCCAGGACATTGATAATCTGATGACGGAAGGCAACAAGTCACGGACGGTCGCAGCGACCAACATGAATTCCGAGAGTTCCCGCTCTCACGCCGTTTTCTCCGTCATACTGACGCAAACTCTTACGGACCAGAAGAGCGGCGTGAGCGGCGAGAAAGTGTCGCGTATGAGCCTCGTCGACTTGGCGGGCAGCGAAAGGGCTGTGAAAACCGGAGCTGTCGGTGATAGGCTTAAGGAAGGAAGCAATATTAACAAGCAAGTGACACATTCGCGATCCCTCTCTCTCTCTCTCTCTCTCAACGCATTCCGTATTATCGTTCGTTCGACTTCTAACTCTCCATTCGTCGATGCAGATCATTGACAACTTTGGGTCTAGTCATCTCGAAGCTGGCTGATCAGAATTCCGGTGGGAAGAATCGGGACAAGTTTGTGCCCTATCGGGATTCCGTGCTCACCTGGTTACTCAAGGTACACCATCGCCCCCACCCCAAACAAAACGAACGTGCTCTTGAGCAGGCAGATACCTTTAAGCGAGGAAAAAACATGCCGATCTTCACGATTCGTAAGAGTAATTGTAAGAGTCAAAAGTGGTAACAAAACTAAGGCTCAAAAATGTTGAAGAAATCTTTCCTTTCGAAGCAAAAAAGGAAAAAATCACGAAAATCGAAAAAAAAATTCCTCGCTCAAAGGTATCTTCCCCTCTGGAGGACTGAAAAATCAAGTTGCGAATGAATTCCAGGATAATCTTGGCGGCAATAGCAAAACTGTGATGGTAGCGACGATATCACCGGCAGCGGACAATTACGAGGAAACTTTGTCGACCCTGCGCTACGCCGATCGAGCCAAGAGAATAGTCAACCACGCGGTCGTCAACGAGGATCCGAACGCGCGAATAATACGCGAGCTGAGACAGGAGGTCGAGGCCCTGAAAGAGATGCTCTTGCACGCAACTGTGAGTTCGATGCAGGACATATATATATATATATATAGATTTATCGGTGCGCCAGGACCAAGTAGGCTCCTCTGTATATTTCATACATTTTGCGGAAGGAAATAAAAGAAAAACTCGATACAAAAAGCAGAGTAAAAAATATCACTCAAACAAAAGGACACTGTATAGTGGAGAAAAAAAAAAAAAAAAACGCGTAAAAGGAGCAAAGTCCGACAACTCGAATGGGTATTATGATTTTTGGCGTTCGAAGGGTCAAGGTTCAATAGTGAGGCGAACGGACATAACGGAGAAGCTCTCGGAGTCGGAGAAGCTGATGAAGGAGATGTCGCAGACGTGGGAGGAAAAGTTGGTGAAGACTGAACGACTGCAGCACGAGAGGCAACACGCGTTGGAGAAGATGGGCATAAGTGTCCAGGCCTCGGGCATACAGGTCGAGAAGAACAAGTATTATCTGGTGAATTTGAACGACGATCCAAGCCTGAACGAGCTGCTCGTTTATTATCTCAAGGTAAGCGCGCGCGCGCGCGCGAGCGACGCGACTGAACTTGGCGTCCAAGGGAGAAATGTAGATCGATCATATATCGTAACGATTGAATAATTGAAGGACGTGACTCACGTGGGTGGTCGATCGTCGACGACCGAGCAAGACATACAGCTCCACGGATTGGGTATTTTGCCGGAGCATTGTATAATAACGATAGAGGAATCGGGCCTGTACATGGCGCCGTTGAACGGTGCCCGTTGTTTCGTGAACGGTAGCCAAGTCGTCGAAAAGACTCCCCTGATGCACGGCGACCGTATAGTCTGGGGCAATCATCATTTCTTTCGCGTAAATTGCCCAAGAAGCGCGACAGGTTCGTGTCAAGTTGTCCGTTCGCACCTCCCAACCGTCTATCGACCCTCGAATCTGTATTTTTGTTTCGCCTCGTTTTGTTCCCAGCCATCAGCAACGAACCCCAGACACCCGCACAGAACATCGATTACAATTTCGCGAGGGAAGAATTGATGCTGAACGAGCTGTCGAACGATCCTATACAGCGAGCCATCGCCAGACTCGAGAAGCAACACGAGGAGGACAAACAGGTGATTGACGATGATGCGGCTATGGATGAAGAATTTCCCATCGTTGTTGTAATTCCACTCTTCGTCTCACTTCCGTCTTATTCCCATCGCCGCCGCAGGTTGCACTCGAGAAACAGAGACAGGAGTACGAGAGGCAATTTCAACAACTGCGCAACATACTGTCACCCTCGACGCCCTATTCGCCCTACGTACCTTACGATCCGCTTCGCGGTGGCAGCCAGAGCGGCAAACTTCCGGCTTGCACACCAACCACGCAAATGAGAGTCGAAAAGTGGGCTCAGGAACGCGACGAGATGTTCAAACGGTCCCTCGGACAATTAAAGACGGACATACTCAAGGCAAACTCCCTGGTACAGGAGGCGAATTTTCTCGCCGAAGAAATGGAGAAGCAGACCAAGTTCAGCGTTACCTTACAGATACCACCCAATAATTTAAGTCCGAACAGAAAGGTGAGGTTTTTTTGCTTTTGCTTTTTTTTCTTTCCATTTTTCTATTCCTTACACTTGTTTGTTTTTGTGATTTAGTTGATTTTTTTTAAATTTCCATACAAACTTTGCCACCCCTTTGGTGGATGCTTATGTTACGAAAGCAACCTATACTACACTGCCTCGGCGTTGATGAATCAGTCAGGACGCCATCTTTTGTACACACAGATTATTCTTTTGATTTTACCACGCCTATTAATTATTTATGCTTTGGTCTCCCCAAGTTAGGCGCATTTTTCGTTCAAACACTTTTTACGTTGATTATTTTCGTTTTCTTTTTCCCTTCGTTTTCGTCACACTCTCGGACGTGTAGAGTGTATTTTTCCAGCGTGGTGCTTTCGTGAGCGAGCCGGCGATACTCGTCAAGAGGCTAAACATGGGCAGCCAAGTTTGGTCGATGGAGAAGCTCGAGAACAAGCTCGTCGACATGCGGGACATGTACGAGGAGCGAAAGGATTCGAACAATTGTCAAAGATTGCCCGTCAAGGTAAATTCTCATTCGTGCCATGGATGTTCCAATAGCGTTTATGAAAGAAAACCAAAACGAAAAAAACTCACGCGTAGCGTAGTGTGAAAATTGTGGGACGGACGAATTGCAGGACGACGTGCCGGGCAAGACGCAGGATCCGTTTTTCGAGTCGCAGGAAAATCACAATTTGATCGGCGTGGCGAATATCTTTCTCGAGGTGTTGTTTCACGACGTGAGGCTGGATTACCACACGCCGATAATAAGCCAACAGGGCGAAGTCGCGGGTCGATTGCAAGTCGAGATAAGTCGTATGTCCGGGCAATTTCCGCAAGATCGTATATGCGAAGCGGCCTCGGAATCGTCGAGTTCGGGTGACTCGACGTCCTCGGAGCCCGACGATTATTCGGGCTCGAGTCACATCACCTGTCGCGTAACGATTAAACAAGCCAGTGGACTGCCGTTACCCCTCAGTCATTTCGTCTTCTGCCAGTACATGTTCTGGGGTCATCCCGAGCCAATAGTCGTTCCGCCCGTCGTCAATCCGGACCTACCATTGTCCAATTGCACAGCCGGTCAGAGGGACTCGCTCGCTTTCAAGTTCGAACACACCAAGGACTTTCTCGTGCCGATAACCGAGGAATTTTTGGAACATTGCGCAGGTATTTTATCGTCGTGTGTCGTATCTCTCTCTTTCTCTCAAGGGAGCAGATATCTTTGGGCGAGGAAAAAAATGGTCGATCTTGAAGCGGGTGAAATAACGATTTTCCGTTTTGCACCTCACAAAAAGTCAACCAAGATTTTTCTTCAATGAACACTCTTACGCAGAATACGAACCGAGAAAAAGTGAGAAATGTTGAAAGTCGATCAAATGGTACACTTCGGAACAAAAAAAAATTGAATTCTCCCCAAAAAAATGGCTACATTTTGCAATAAAGCAAAACTTTTGTCTTTTTAATATTCAAAAAAATGTTGGGTAATCTTTGGACGTGAAGGTTGGAAAGATTTATACAAAATTTCATGAGAATCGTTTGATTAGTTTTGTTTTAGCCATTCGTCGCGCCAATTTTGAAACTGCACTTCACAAGACCGCGCTATGCCTCAATTGTTGAAAAAAAAACAAAATAAAAAAAATAACAGCGTGTAACAGCAAAAGGTAGCACCAAAAATTAGCCCGAGTTTCTTCAATAATGTTGAAATAATCTTTCCATTAACAAAAAAGTCACAAAAATCAGCAGAATTTTTCCTCGCCTAAAGGAATATCCCCCCCCCCCCCCCCCTTAACATCTGAATTGTGGTGCCTCGGGATTGTGGCATTGAGCAATTTCCTCCACCGGCATTCACGTTCGCAGAAGGTGCGCTGAGCATCGAAGTCTGGGGACATCGGAGCGCCGGTTTCACGCGAAGCAAGCCCGGCTGGGAGGTCGAGCAACAACAGTTGGCAAAGGCGCGATCGCTCGCTGACCGCTGGTCGGAATTGACGCGTAAGATCGAGCTTTGGGTCGAGATTCAGGAGCTGAACGAGCAGGGAGAATATTCGCCGGTCGAAGTTCACACGAAGACCGACACGTGGACAGGTCTGTCTATTCGTGTTGTTTTCTTCATCAGTTTCCATTGCCCTGTAAAAGGAAGGATCCGTGGCAAAAAGACGGAGCGGGGGGGGGGTGTACGAACAGGAGATCCTTGGCCCACAGCCAGACACCTCCTCCCAATTTCCCGAGACCTTTGCCCCCCGAGTGTGACGGAGAAAAAACAAACAAAAACAACGAGCTTTTTCGTCGTTTCGTTCGCAGGAGGCATCTATCAGTTGCGTCAGGGCCAACAGAGACGGATACAGGTCCGCGTTAAGCCGGTACAGAATTCGGGCACGCTGCCGATAATCTGTCAGTCGATACTGAACATCGCAGTCGGCAGTGTTTCCGTGAGGAATCGCCTTCAGATACCGTTGGACAGCTACCAGGACGAGGATCTCAGTGTGCTGAGGGAAAAATGGAGCGACGCTCTCATGAGGCGCCGACAGTATCTCGACCAGCAGATACAAAAGCTCATAAACAAGCAAGGTAGTGTGTAGAAAGGGAAAAAAAAATATATATATATATACACCCGTTCTCGTGATTGACCATTGGCGACGCTAACGCGCGAGGGAACGATGTTATCAGACAAAACGGAGCAGGACGTCGAACGAGAACAGAGTCTGGTGGATCAATGGGTCAGTCTTACGGAGGAACGAAACGCGGTGTTAGTCCCTGCGGCAGGTTCGGGGATTCCTGGTGCTCCTGCCGATTGGTCACCGCCATCCGGCATGGAATCTCACGTTCCTGTTTTGTTTCTCGATCTCAATGGTCAGTTCAATGCTTTTACCCCCCCAGAGTACACCCTCGAGATGACAAAGCCTCGTCACTCGTTAATTAATCGTCCTCAGCCGATGATCTCTCGACTCATCATTCCGGCGAGGAAGTCTCGGTAACCGGGCTCAACTCAATTCTGCCGAAGGAACACGGGAACAAATTTTACAGTCTACCGATAATACGACACCTCGAGAAGGACGTGTGCGCGATCGCAGCCTGGGACTCGAGCATACACGACAGTCATCATTTGAACCGCGTCACCGATGGTAATTCACTATTTGCCGATCGGTAGAACAAGACTCGCGCCGAGCCGCCTCGGGCTCGCGGTATATCGTCACGAGGCTCCCTCGCGCGGCACGTGCGATCCATAAGTTATTCGAGGCATGTCAGAATCCTCAAAAGCCCAAATGGCAAGTACGAATCACGATGAACGTCGCCAAAGGCAAACACACTCGAGTGATGTTCCTCGTCAGTTGCCTCGGTAGCTTTTGTTTTGTTTGGCAATACATCGAAAATGTAGCCGGAAGAAGATATTTAAAAATCGTATGGTGAATCGTCTGTTACGAGAAACTGTCAACGACAACACGGTGTGCAATTCTACGAGGATTCGTAAGCCTCGTCCTCGTAAGCCGTGTAGAGCGAGCGAGCGAGCGAGCGAGCGAGGGAGGACCGAGGCAGGTGGTCCGAGGCGGTGCCGCGCGAGGCTGCCTCGGTTCTTGCCTCGTCCAATCTGGCCACGGCCAATCACGACGTATTTATCAAACTTTTGTATCTTGTCAAAAAGCGAACGAGCGCGTCTTCTTGATACTGAAGACGACGGTACGTCTGTCTCATCCGGCGCCGATGGATCTCGTGCTCCGGAAGAGGCTGGCCCTCAATATTTACAAGAGACAGAGCATAACCGATCGTATATTCAAGAAAATCGTACGGACCGATTGCCTCTCCCAGACCGGTGTGACCTACGAGGTAGTATCGAACATACCAAAGGCCAGCGAGGAATTGGAGGATCGCGAGAGCCTCGCCCAGATCGCTGCGAGCGGCGAAGACAGCAGTTTGTGCGACGGCGAGACTTACATCGGTACGTTGCTCGTACGAAGAATCGATCCTTCTATCGAGAGTCGTCGGTGGAAATTTATATATATATATATATATTTTTTTTTTCTCGCATTTCGCAGAGAAATACACACGCGGAGTGTCCGCAGTCGAGAGCATTCTGACCCTCGATCGTTTGAGGCAGAGCGTGGCCGTTAAAGAGTTGCTTCAAGCGAAGGGTCAGCCTCTGATGCGAAAGACAGCGAGCGTACCCAACTTCTCGCAGGTACTTCTGCCTCTACGACGTCTAGGACGCACTGTATGCCCTGTTTATGATTTTTTAATTCTTTTGTCTCCTCGTCTCCTCATCTCTAAAGCGACAATCCCGACCGTTTAAATAATCCTTATCCTCGAGTGACGAGACAAAAAGACGGTCATCCTTCGTCTCGATTCACCGAATTATCCACTCATTGTTCACTGTTGATATTTCTTCACCGGCACGTCGTCGCTCTCGAATAACCCGTGCACCGGTAATTTTCATGATAAATTCGCAACAGATAATGAGATTCGACACTTCGATGGATTCTCTGAACGTGACGAGATCCGAGAGCGTGACCGATCTTAATTCCGAATTGAATGGGTTACCGCACGCGCGCAGGGCCTCCGTTGGACACGCGAGAACGGAGGAAAATTTCCTCACCACGCCGCCCAAGCCGTTCGGCATTGGTAAGCTTAGTTTTTTTTTTTTTTTTTTTTTTTTTTTTCTCGGCCCCTCCCATTTTCGTTTGTATGTACATACACATATATGTTTAGTGTACGAATATGTTCACGGCCTTTTATTCGTGAAAATAATGTCTTATTTACTTATCATCAAGATACATTTTGATGGGGAAAGTAATCTTTGGTTGCCTCCGCAAGTTTCTTCCGCCTGTCCGGCAGATTGATAATTCTTTGGCCGTTAAAATATGGTGGTTTTGAGTCGATAATTGCGATAATGGAATTTCTTACATTATCGAACGTTTCGACGTGGCTGATAGGAAGACGTGGCGAAATCGGAACAAGTAAAAATGCAATGCCCTTTTTGCTTGGTGTGGTCTGCTGTGGTACTATGACACCAGACCCGGAGGGAACATTTTTTTCGTTCTAATACTCTATACAGCTGTTTTTATTCTCAAGCCGAGAACTTATTTGTACACATAGTACATATATATGAGTTCGAAATGTATATAATGATGTGTATACACGTGAAGAATCGATACGCCGACTGCGGTTGGCACGAGCCTCGCGGCGGTGCCTTCGTATAGTCGTTTTGATAGCGATTACTCAAAGAACAAGCAAACAAAAAAGAACTCATTCCTCGATTGTGGGTTATTAACTCGTTCGTGTTGTTTTTTCATAATTACTTTTAAACACAATTGTCAACGATACTTGCGCAAAGTACATCGGCAAAAAGGTAATTCTGCCTCTACCGGACCAATACGTCCTCAGTAAAGAATGCATCCCTCGTTGCTTTTTTTCTCTCTCGCCCTTATCGAGGCTGCACTCGAAGGACGAATATACCTCGCGAGGAATTTTTCTCAGGTTCATACATCGTCGCTCATCAAATTCGTTCCGTTTGCTTTCGAATTTCAACACTCGAATCAACACACTCAATGTTAAATAACGAAGAAATAATACACATTAAATGAAGTTATATGCGTTTGATGAGATGTGGCTTGCGCTGTGTTTTATCTACTCCACCGTGTCATGCGACAATCACTATTTTATATTCAACCTTTTTCTACTTTACTATTCGACTGTACACGCAGACCAGTTGGAATTTACATTTGAAATTGCAATATCTGAACACGAGTATTTTCTTTTTCTAATATTTATGGAGCGTCATCGATAGTCTAAATTCAGATTCATTTTGAAGTTAAAAAAAAACTTGAAGCTTCAAAATGCGTTTTTCATCTCGATACGGCCATTTTTCACACAGATACAGCGCGACACAAAAAAAAAACAAAAAATTGAAGAAATGTTTTGTTTCTTAAATTTTTTGGAGTAGTGTAATTCTATCGTTTAAAGAGAAAAAGTAATCAATTTTTTGATAATTGCGACTGTATACTCCGCCTCGAGTCGCAAAATATCGATCGTAGGCAAGAAATTGTTATCACCAAAGTTGTGGAGGATTGAATTTTCTCCGAGTTTAGTTATGACTATTTTTATCTAAAAATTGAAAATCCCCTAACGATTAGACACGAGGATACTGGTATTTAATTATTGCAATTTTGGATGATTTTATTGTCCATCCCGACTGGCCTATTGAGACGGTTCACTGTTACGTATATTTGCATATTTTTTGCAATACTCTTATCGAAATTTCTTTTTTTTTTTACGTTTTACATTCCTCGTTCCGAACATGTTCATTTCTTTTTTTTGGGATCCTGTGACAAATACGTGGTCTACGATTTTCTTTCTCTTGTCGAATAACCTCATCCGCTGTCTGGCACTTGAAATAAATGTCTCGGGGTACAGTTCCGATTATTTCTGGCACACACGGCGACGTGAGAGAGAATGGAAATTTTATTTGAACACGAAAGACGAAGATTCGAAAAAAATGCACAAAGTAAAAATAATACCTCGTATTTCGTTGGTTTTTTTTTTTTTTTTACATCGCTCGATCGAACACTGACAATTTTCGATCGATAAAACTTTCGCATTCTCTCGAGTCGAATTATTTTATTCTGTCGAATTTATAGCGACAAAAAAACGATGTCTTATTGCGATTTGTTATTCATTACAGCTTGTATCACATTTTTTCTGTCAACTACGCTATGTTCAACTTAGTGAATTTTGCACTAGTTGCAATGCCTCTAGGAATAGCTACCGAGGAATTGAATTGAAAAAATAAATGACGGGAAAACAAGTCCGAGAGTGCAACGGGGACGAAAGTTGAGCATGGCTAGCGTTTATAAATTTGTCCGATTATGGCCTAGTGTTTTTTCGCAGCCAACATTTAAGCTCCACCACTTATAATAAGAATAAGAAAAAAATGAATTTGTCTTATTCGACACGAAAAAAAAACAAAAATTGATCTTTGAACGAAAGAAGAAGAAGAAACGAAATGGAAACGAATGAAAAGAAGTATAGAAATTAATCTTGTGATAATGATTTGTTCCTCTGTTTTAACACTACGTCTACTTCTACCACTATTTCGGCCCAACCAAGGCTCCATTCTCAATTCAGGTAAAAAATGGAGTCTTGACTTTATTTTTGATATTTAATTGGAGAACGTTGAAAAACAAAAGTGATATATATATATATATATATTTTTTTTTGTTTTCTAGTAAATATATAATGTCTCGTGAGTGGTTGAGTCTGTCTGTTGTTTTATAGTTCTTTTTCCCCCTCGTAAGTCTGGCTTTTGTACGCTGTCTCGATGCGAAGCAATCGTTTCTTCGGCGATGCTCGAAAGACGTTGACACTGTAATTAATTCTTTGGAGCATCGCCATCGATTCACGTGTCTTTTTTTTTGCCGCTTTTTTTCGCATCCTCAAACGTGGCCTTGCACTTTTTCGAGGCTTTTCGTCGCGTTAAACGCATGCGAATGCCCATGATTTATCGTCAAGCACGAGCGACGTTTGTTTTTTTTTTTATTTTTTTTTCCAAAACAAAAGCATATTTCCTGTTGGTATCGTTGCATCTTCAAGTCAAGTGCGTTGCCGACGTGGGTCGATCGCCAACAGTCGATAGAGTACTGACCATCGAGAGTGCATCGAGTCGAATAAAAGAATTAACAATTTGCCCTTCGACTGGAAATTATAATGTGAAAAATTGATTATTTTCAAGTGATAAATTGTCAGGTCAGGTAAATCATTGGAATGCTTTTACGTATTTTTATTAGAAATTTGCCACCACTATTTGCAGAGAAAAAACGATTTTTTTTATAGTAATAAAAATACATGAATAAAAAACGAATATTTTTCTTCCAATTATGCAAATTTCAAAGTCACAGGTTTTGATTCGCACCTGACTTTTGTTTGACCGATATATTCTCGACGTTGATCCTAGATAGAACGAAAGTGACGGTTTTAGCACCTATTCGAGGTAACTCGCGATCGGCGGAAAGTTGACCAGCGGTATCTTAGAATTAATTTCGCCCGGAAGCTTTAAGAGAGGGGGCACCACTGTGACGGGCCAAAATAGGTCGCTTTTTACGAATGTTTTTCGTCTGCTAGATTATTTCTTTTAGATTTGGAAAAGATAATATGTTATCGAGCATACATTGAACTTATTTCGTGTAGAGTTTTATTTTTTCAAATAAAATATTAATTCCTTCACTGAGGTATAGTAGTGGAGCGTCTGTATAAAAAAATGTGATTGTTTTTCGGCCATTTTTTGACCATCGAGAATTGGGCGCATAGCTTATGGAAAAAAACATTTTCATCATTTTTATCCACGACAAAAACGAAATGGGTAGCATAAGCTCCACTTTCGTTTTTTTTTAAATTGTCGTACGATTTTTTTCGCAAGTTATTTTATTTTCTGCTAAAAAGGCACATTTTGGAAAATGCAACGCAACTCAAGAACTATAGGGTTTGAGAAGAAATGGCAAAGATGTAAAAAGTTGCGTGAGTTTATACTGGATCGTCTGGAATTTTTTCAGATTTTTCCTTTTAGATTTTTCGTTGCTATTTTCGCTCGCAACTCTGATTAGTAGGATGGCTTAACCCGAAAAGTATGGCGTTTAGGACAAAATATGAGGAGACGAAACTTTTTTAATTTTCGCTTTCACAAAGCGGCGGGTTTTCGAGAAAAAAAAGTCGAATTTTGGCGAAATTTTTATTCATATTTAAGGGCTTAAATAATACTAAATTTGAAACAACGCCTACATACAACGATAGCTACTGCAATCACGGAAAGTACGGTTTTTTAATATTGAAAATCGGACAATTATAGCTAGAACATTTGTCCACATATTTTTGAATATGTATCCTTTGAAGAAGTGCAGAAAAAAACATTTTTTACCGGTCACAATGGTGCCCCGCCTTAATTTTCACAAAAATTTACGATCCGGTCGATAGACCGAGAGAAGGGAGAATTTTTTGAAGCATTCATCCCCCCCAACGAGGAACTATTGGCGTGTTGAAAAATAAAATGACAAAAGAACAGGCATGTGCATGGGATTGCGAAGGCCTTTTCCTCGGGAGCGCATGTAGTATAGATCGCTGATGATCCGAGAAAAATAAAAGCCATTCTAATTTTAAATACGACAAGATGACACCTCGATTTAATATCAATAGCTTGCATCGTGCACAAAAATCTCATCGCACGATCGAATAATTCCACGAAATATTTATCCAGTGCGAATAAAAATCTCGAACGCGATTAAAATGATTATAAAAATAATACGACTCGAATAAATCTGTAAATCATAGTTAATTACGGATACTTATAGAATTTCGTAGTTATTCAGGATAAAGAGAAAATAATAAATAGAAAATACAGGAAAACGAGAGTGAGAGAGAGAGAGAGAGAGAGAGAGAGAGAGAGAGAGAGAGAGAGAGAAAGAGAGCGGGCAAGGACGCAGAATCGTGAGTTATAATGAGAAAAATCTATCTCCTTTCAGCGAGACCAACTTTTCTGAATCTCAACCTGAACCTGAACTCTCTGACACGACTTCAACAATCCACTTCAGCCAAGTGTAGGTGACACTCGCTGTTGATCGTCATTTCCATTACTCCAAATCTACGATTTTACGAATTTTCGTTGATTCGCAACATCGTTCGATTTCGTTTTATTTCGTTAATTTTTTTCCCGAGTATGGTATGACAGATTCGATCATTATTCAGTAGAGTTACCGTAGTTGAATTTTCGTTTCATTCGAGAATAAAAAACCAACAACACCACCCTTTACCACTTTCCTCACGTAGTAAAAAAAAAACACTAGAGAGATATTTATGAATATTCCGTACACCCAAGAAGCAGCCAAGTGACCACGTCCCCCAACCGCTTCGAGCCACCTACACAATTTGTGCTTTGATTTATCTTTATTCTTTCTTTTTTTTCCTTTGTATTTCAGAAATTCCACTTTCCAGTCGCATGTGATTATTATTTGTTTTTCGTAATTGTAAAAGTTTTATCAGAGTCGACCTGGCACCCTTGGAAAGCAAAGAAACTATAGAGGTTCCCCGACACGTTCGTGTAGATTGGCGAAATTGTGGATGGAAGCAAAAAATTATGATTTTTTTTCCAACGATGAACGAAAAGACTTAAAAACAATTGTAAATAGATAAAGGGAGGCCGGTTCGGGGCTGATACAACTCCGCCTGTCTGCAATTGTCCCCGAGGTATATGCCATCGAGTTGAAGGAAATTTCGTTGCTGTTGATTTTTAGCATCGCCAAATATGGTTGGTGGTAAGTTGGGTCTGCGAATGACTACGCTGCACGAGGAAACGTCGAATATCGGGAATCAATTGTCCTCGCCGGTGCAGGACGACGACGAGGAAAAAAGCGACGCCGATTATTCCGAGTATGAGTCGTATCAGGTGAGTGTCTCTTGTCATACATTTCTTTCGCAAGTTTTCCTTACAAGCTTTTATTTAACATGACATTCAGTGAATTTCTAATTTAAAAAAGAATCGAAATATTTTCGACTTTTCATGAAAAATTCGCGATATCTAATCATCCGTAATATAAAATCTCACTGACACATACAAACACAGTAAGCTACGTGCAATTTGTTTGTATGTGAAAAGTTTGTATGCAGCACTGAGTCGTAAGTTCAATCCCAATTGCCGTCTTTGTTATTTTCTACAAGCATTCCGTGTTTCTAACGTACAATATCGTAAACTAGTAAACTACTAGTTACAACCAGCTAGTAAAATCAATTAAAGACTGAAAAGTAGACAAATCGTTGTATGTAAGAAAGATATTTTAAAAAATCAAGCTTTTATTTAATGTACTAAAAAGTAGAAAATAATTTTTTTTAACCAAGTCACCTATATGTGACTATGAATAAAGGCTTGTTGAAATTTACATAAATCCGTCAACATATCAACTGTATTTAATTTACTGTAAAACCAGCGGAGATTTCTTAAATAAAGATCTTCAAACTGAGTAAAAGCGTGTGATAATAATTTCTCTAATTACTATTGTGCCGAATTAAATACGGTTAATGAAACTGAATTGATCGAATGTATTGAACGTTTGAAAAGTTGAGCGTCCCAAGCTTTTATTTATAGTCACATATGGGTGATTTGGTAAACAAAATCTTTTTTAGTACATCAAAAAGAAGCATGTTAAAAAAAATGTTATTTTATTTTCATACGAATTAAAATTGGCTTCAGGCACCAACGAAGCCAATGGCGAAGCCGCTAACGACCTCGCGCACACTAGACTCCCTGACGGAGCTGCAATCGACGAAGATAAATACGCCGAGCATGAGCAGCAGCGGTTACGGCTCTCAGGCTGTATCGACCACAAACTTAACGTCCGAGGATTCGATCTCGATGAAATCGATAAGCGTCGACGAGACGCCCGATTTGGAGTATCGCAACTTGCTCGACTGCAAGCGAAACGAGGGCAATAAGATGGACAGTTCGCTGGTGGAGGAAACGCCGGAGGAATATGTCGGCGAAATAAACCAGGAATTGGAAAAGTTGAGCGTTCTGGAGGATCCTCGTACTTCCGGTTAGTATTAGCCAGCTACACGGCAAACCCAAGTGTGTTGCTTCTACACGATTACCTCGTCGTCACATTTTACACATTTCCGATTGTATAATTTCGAAATTCCCTCTATGCTCCGTATATTACATACCCAAGGGCAAACATCTACCTAGAGGCGCGAAAATGGGGTGGCCGAGTACCGATTTATGTTCGCTCAAACGGTTGGTGAAAAATAAACGCATTTTTTTTTGTTTTAACCCAAAGGTAGGTCGAGAGCTTTTACAATCGCCAAAAAATACAAAAGAAATACACCCACGCTCCAGTGTGCGTGTGTGTAGATTGTTTTTGGTATTTTGCAATTGACATGTAAATTTTAAGATGTTCAGTCCCGATCAACGCTTTACAAAAACGCGTAAACGTGTTTCAACTTTCCTCTAACTCACCTAAATGCATTATTTAAGACACATTCGATATCTAAACGTGTAAATGTCTGCAATTACAAGTATGGCATGTTTCGAATAAGCCATCAATTACGCGCTTCACGTGTTTAAGGATGTCGAGTCCCCAATCGCAAGTGACAAAATAAAATTCTGAAAAATTGGTACGTTTTTGTATGAAGTATTTCAGAGGTAGTGTTAAAATTTCACGACGATTAGGAAGCTCGTTATTGAACAATTAACATTGACTAATTAAATGTTGTCTTATGGAAACTGATGTAACGTTGCGATAAGTTTTTTTTATTTGACCTCTCAATTTTGTAATATCTGCAATATACTGAAAGCAACGGAAACAAAACGAAGTTTATTGCTCATTTTTTTATTTCTTTTAAAAATTGTTCTTAACAAAATGTTTATTGTTTTTTTTCATAACGAACTTCCTAATCGTCGTGAAATTTTAACACGATCTCTCAAATACTTCATACAAAATCATACCGAATTTTGTTATTATTTTTTATTTCAACCCCTAAGGAGGTTAAAGTAATGATTATAGAATTCGGAAAATTTGGTATGTTTTTACACGAAGTATTGAGGAGGTAGTGTAAAATTTTTATGCCGATTAAGAAGCTATTTATTGAACAATTACCATTAACATGTTTCGCATAGGGACTCAACATCCTTGAAAATACCCATAGAATGTGTTTGAATTTTACATAACATCAATTTGACATTACGACAAATAACGCACATGGATTTTCAGTGTACTTCCGGTTGAATTTTATTCTCCTTTTTCAATGTTCGCCGACGTTTCAGAACTCTCGACGAAAGAGTCGAAATACGAGAGTCCGATGGTCGAAAAGATCGACAAGCGTTTTCCCGACGAGCCGGAAGTCTCCGTCGGCCGAATCAACAGTTCCTCCGTTCACGCGAGCCACGAGGCTGTCGTCACCTGCAACGACCCGGAGATCAGTCAAAATTCAAATTCCGGCGACGACAGTCCCCTCGAGTGCAATTCCGTCGTTCACACGAAACTACCCCTCGGGAAGGTAAACACGCACCCTGCCTGCTCCCAAACGATCCGTTCTAACGAGCTTTCCGACGGGCTTCGTCAGGTGGTCAGAAGACGAAAAGCTGCGAGCAATTCGGCGAGACTTCCGAGCACGCAACACCGAGCCTCTTTCCCCATGGTGCGTCCCTCCTTGTCCGAGAGCAAAGTCGCCGCCAGGCTCGAGCAAACCTTGCAGCCGAGCATGAATTACGAAAATGGCGAGGACAACAGCTCCTCCGAGAGAATCGACGGTGAGTTGCTCAACTGCTGTGAGACAAAAAGCTGTCGAGGGCTTGAATAAGTTCTCGCTGTTTTCCAACGGATGGCGTTACCCCAATCGCGCGCGCTAATCACTCTGATTTTTTTATGTCAAATCGAAGCGCACTCGTGCTGAACACAAAATACTTTTTTAAACGTTTTCTTTTTAACTTTTTTCAAAATATTGTCTACTTACGATCAATTTGCGATGCCAGGTCCATGTTCATAACTGTCTGTACTGTCGGATAACGTATTTTTAAAAATCGATTTTTTGAAAATCCACACCGCGATGATTCCTTGATACGTCAAAATACCCTATGAACGCATTGCTTCATGAAGACTCGTGTCAAACGCCAACTGAACTTGCAGCATCGTTAAGGATGTTGTGTCCGAAAGTGAAAATGGTAATAACATTTTTAAAATTTGATAGCTCATTGCGTAAAACATTTGAAAGGTTGTGCAAAAATTTCACGACGATTAGGAAGCTGCCTACCGAGAAATAATAATTCACAAATTCCACGCAGCCTTATGGAAACTGAAGTAACTTTGCAGTTATTGTGATTTTTTGTTATAAAAAATGATGCCAAAAATACAAAAAAATCACACTTGAGGAAAAACATATAAGAATATAGCGGCAACGTTGCATAGACCGAAAGTAGCGGGAAATTTAAATATTCATTTTCGTTCACGGATGACGTCGTTTCTTGCGCCATAAAACCACTTTTGTTTTTCATATATTTGAAATAAAAAAAAAAAACGATCATTCATAAATATGTCTTCTATTTCTTGAAAGCAAATAGCAAAGTTTGCTATTTGCTAATAGAATTGCAAAGTTTCTTCAGTTTCCATAAGGCTGCGTGCAATTTGTGGATTCTAATCGCAACCTTTCAAACGTTTTACACAATGACCTGTCAAATTTTGAAAATTTTATCACCATTTTCAATTTTAAACACAACATCCTTAAGAATTGATCACACAACAGTTTCGAAACGTTTGGAAGCATTAGGAATGATTTTTTAAAATGAAACATCACGATTGACGAAAAAAAAAACGACAACTTGTACAACATTCCGATAAAAAAAGCTCCACAGCGACTGGAATAGCATAAGGTATTATTTGTATTTGGTAAAGACGACGCGAGCGACAAGAGTTCGGCGTTCGGTTCACGGCCGGATCTAACGAGGATCGAGGCCCCCCTGCCGGACTGGGTAGTGGTCGGTGAATCGGTGATGGTCCGTCCGCACAGCTACTGCGGCGTCATCGCGTACGTCGGATCAACGGAATTCGCCTCGGGCACTTGGATAGGCGTGGAACTTTACGCACCAACGGGTAAACGAATTTCCTTGAAATGTTCATCGGTCAACCTCGTCTCGTTCATTTTTCATTCAATGAACGTTTCAGGCAAGAACGACGGCGCTGTGAACGGCCACCGGTACTTCTCCTGTCGAACGAAATGCGGCATATTCGTCAAGTACGACAAGCTCATACAGGACCGTCGCGGACGAGCCTTGCGAAACTTTACGTCCAAACCGGAGTCCCCGGCCCCCTCGTCGACGATGCGCCGAAGCGTCAGTCGAGGTAAACTCACACTTAACCCCTCGCCCGCCTGCCAAATTCAATGTCAATTGACGCGAAGAAATTTTTTTGTAAACAGGTGACGGCTTGCACTCTCTGCATCGAAGTCGAAGTCGAGGCGAGGGCCTCTCGACGGCCGGAACTCGCTCGTCCCCGCGCTCGGCCAAGTGAGGCCCCGGCTCATGCGAAACGAGAAACGCGACAACCTCTCGAACAAAATCGAACAAGCCAAGCGAGCTTTCCAATCGTGGAAGGATAACAGCCGAGAGGCAGGGAGGGAGAGAGAGAGAGAGAGAGAAAAAAGCAAGAAAAAAAACGTAATATTCTAGTTGCTACATGCCTAAAATCTGTGTAGCAGCGATGTTTTGAGTCCTCTAGACCTTAGGCCAGCTAACTATTGATTATCGCGATTACATACGACACGGAACTACAGAGCCGGAGGACACGAGAAAAAAAAGTACACGAATACACCCCCCCTCCCACACACACACACATACACACACACACTTACACGTTTGCCGTTTGAAGAATATTAGTGAGTATAACGCGAGAAATGATTTATCGATGCATTCCAAAAAAGCAAAGCAAGAGAAAAACGAAGAAGAAGAAAAGTTGCATTCGTACGAGAATAATATCACGTAATTGCTGTAATCGTATGTCGCATGGGTTAGTTTTGTAATTCGGTGATATCTTTTCGTTCCTTTGTATACGTCTTGACGAGAACCAAGAGAGAAAAAAATCAAAAAAGAGAAAAAAAAATATGAGAAGAAGAGAAGAAAAAAACACCAATCAGTCCAGGAGAAATGAAGGAAACAAAAAAGTGGAGAGAAAATGAGGCAGAAGCGAAGTTATCTCCTATCTCACAGCCGTCCCCTTTATCGCGTTCGCGCGATATCGAATTTGCATACGCCACGACACGATGAATTAAAGAGAAGAAGAAGAAAAAAAAACGACAAAAAGAATAAAAAGTAATAACGTTAATGATAATTTATAATCGATCGAGACCTTTCCGAGGGTCTTCGATTTCAGGGTATAACCAAAACCGTCACACTAACGTTGAATTGTTATCTTTAAGGCCAAGTGTCACACCGACCGAGCGCGGCCACGAGTGCGAGAGAGATAGCTGATTTGCAGATTTCCAGTTATCTCCGAAACGGTTGATTTTTTTTTTTTTTTTTTTTTTTTTTTTTTTTGAAAAAGGGAAAGAATCTTTCGCTCTGGCGAAAGACGAGCAACAACGTCTGTCTCTTCGTTTGCCCGAAATATAATCCGTCTGGGAGAAAACTTGGCTGTAGGATTTTTACCGATAGTCCAGCCGGGAGGTACATTTTGAAATTGCAATAATTAAATACCAGTTTTTTTCGTTTTCTATTCGTTAGGGGCGGGTCATTGGTAGTCTAAATGCAGATTTTCGACCGGATTCTGCATGAGCTTCGGCCGCCATCTTGAATTTAAGGGGGATTTGTTTTTGTCAAATAACTCGTCCATTTTCGACCTTCGACTAAAGATGGCCGTAAGTAAAGTTGTAGGAAATTTGATTCTCTACAATTTTGATTCGAACAATTTTTCTCTACGGCCTATTTTTTCCAACTTAATCATGAAAAATGGAGTGAAATTAAAATATTGCATTATTCCGTTTATTTGCAACTTTAGCGCATAAACAAATATGAACAAACTTGTAGGGAATACAATTCTCTACAAGCTTAGTCGTTATCTTTTTTTCCTAGGATCAATAATTTAGGTCCTACGACTATAGCAAATCAAACGGAACTTCAATAGCCGCGTCCAGAGTGGTCGAAAAAGTAAATACTTGTATTTATTTATTGTAATTTCGGGCGATTGTCTTGTACATCCCGACTTGGGATGTGTCTTTGACGACGAAAAAAATTACGCCAGATGTAATAATGGATTTATCTCTCGCAATCAACGTTTTTACGTATTCGTATGTATCGTCATTGCAAAACAAGAAGCAAAAAACACACAACACACAAAACGAATTAAAAAAACCCTCCACTTTCCAAAATTGTCGCGAGGACAATTTCGAAGAGTTGGAAAAGTGACTTAACGTCGCGTCGAGAAAAAGCATGTAATTTTAGCAATTTATGACAAGCCCAATTGAATTTCGGTTTTTTTTAAACCGTCGACGAGTTATGTATGTATATTATTCAGAGATTATATATATATATATATATATATATATATATATATATATATATATATAATGTTTTATCGTTGAATCTTTTTTCTTCGTTTTTTTTCGTTTAGCGTATTTTTTTTTGTTTTAAAATAACTGTTCTCTTTTTAATTCTCAGCGATTTATCATTGTAACATACATTATCCGTATTTATCCACGCTTCCCCGCTGTGTCGCGCTCGCGCGAATCCACGAGGTGTGGAAGGAATTAATTTAATTTTGTTAGCGAGCGTCGCCGAGAGAAACATTGTGGTATAGAGTAAAAGGGAAGAGGCAGAAAGAAAATTGTAGAGAGTAGCGGGGCTGAAATGTGCAAGGATGCACGTCGTGGCTCTTTCCTCTTGTTTTTTTCCTCCCCCCTCCCCCCGTCGATTATATCTCGTTCAATATACACGATTTTGGTCCTTTTATTTAACGAGGAGGCAATCTGGATTCGTTTTGTTTTTCTTTCTAGATGTCCTGCCTTACGATTAGGGATGCAATATTAGGAAATATTAATTTTAGCTAATTAGACGATAAGTAAACGAGCTTGCTTCATTGAGTCGATTGGGCAACAATTAATTATGTTACTAATAATTTTTTGGTACATATATATATATATATATATATTATTGGTTCGATTTTTTGATCGACGATCGATCGAAAAACGGCAATTTTCATGCGCGTTGCTCTCCGTGTAAAATGTGTATCTAAACTATTCCATAATACGTCACGAGACGGACAATTTATTTTTTAAATCTTCACCGATCGAAAAAGAAACCTAGTCTCTCGATTAAAGAAAAAAAAACAAGAATCACTCACGTACACAGCGGATTTACCGAGTTGCGAATAAAATTAAATATCCATTACACACACACACACACAGGTACACATCCTCGAAAGATAAAATATAAAATCAATCAAATCGCGAGTACGATATTTTTTCGAATTCACGAGTACGAGTAAAGAAACAAAAGGAGATAAAACAAGTACCGCAGCATTGTGTCGGGTTGAGCAAAAGGCAAATCCAACAGTACGAGATTAAGATTTTGAAACAAAAAGAAAGACGATAAATTTAACGTAACGAATAAGTATTCAAGTGAAATTTGTCCATAATGTGAAACACAGCGAAATAAGAAGAAAAGAAAAAAAAAAGAAAAAAACTACTCCTGTCCAATTAGAACAATACTTACTATTATTATGACTAGGGAAGACATTATTGTATGTAATATTTATTGAATAATAACGATCGAATTTTTCGTCGCGCGATGTTTGCCCTTCGTCGGAATGCAAAAAAAAAGGAAGAACTTTTGGGGATTTTTTTTTGGCTACGATGGGAAAATATCGCGACTCGAAAAAGAGAAAGGGAAGAAAGAAAGGCACCTGATGTCCATTGTTGGCGATCCAGAATTGTTGAGGGGATCGGGGTATAGCGAGGGGGAATGACGAATAGCCAGCAGATGAGAAATAAGCGAAAAAACAAACAAGCCAACACACAAATCGAGTACTCATATATGTCACAGCGATGCTACTATGCCTATCATTGGTATAAACGGTTATTACGAATAAAACTTTTATTTCAGTCAGTCCGCATTATTATTAGTTCCTTATATCCCATTTTTTCCGATCCTGGATCTTTATGATTTTCCAAGTGGTGCAGAATGCTGCATTTTTTAAATATGAAAGTAGATCAATAGAAAACTAAGGGGTTAGCCTACTGTGACGACCCAAGAATCAGGGTCACTTGAAGGAATTAAGATCGTAGTCTGGTAACTTGCACATTTTTTAATGCTTTTTTCGGGAATTTTTTTTTAGCGAAAAATGAAATTCAATCCTTTTGATTTTTAAATATATTATTAATGGTACGTAAGAGTGTACAGTTTTTTTTTAAAATTTTTTGTCATAGTTTTGTAGCACTGAAGTGAGCGTCTCAAGAAAAAGGTAGGTGGCTGACCTTTTAGATTAGAAAGATTATTGTTCTGTAATCTTGTCATTCTGGTCGGAACTAGGATTAAACAATTTTGGTGAAAAATAACAAAATGGTGGACTTGGAAAAAAGTGACTTTTTACCAGTGGAAATCGGGCTGTAAAATGGAAAGTTAGGAACGAAAAAAAAGGTCCTAGTTCCTGCGAGAGCTATTGATGAGTAGAATAACATATCCAAATTTCAGCCCAATCGATTGGATAGAACATTTTTTATTACCCGGGCCGACCCTAAAAACGTTGTTTCGAGAAAAACACCTTTAAAGTTTCAACAACAGATTTATTATAGAAAAATCATACTTCCACTAATCGTCTATCCCCCGTGCGTCTAATAAACCTGCAACTTCTTCATAGGCCTCATTGCTGGTCACTTTTTCCGACCTGCGACTCATTCTGGCAATTTTAGAAGCATAAGCTGCGTCCTCCGCCTTCGAAATCCGAGAGCTGTTGTACATATTGGCGTAAGCCCTAGCGTGCGGGCCGATTTTTTATTTAAATTTCCACGCGACATCGCGAATAACGTATAAAATATAAAAATAAACGTTCAACCATTTATTTTCTGTCCTTCATGAGTACTTTGATTTGACGTGAAAAAATCAGACTGAATAGCGTGTTTTAACGATGGAGAAAAAAGTCGCGAGAATCAGTTTTTTTCTTCGACACGTTACACTGTGATGATTCGTCGAATCGAATTGTTTCGTATAGTTGAATATACTATTCGAGTATACCTACAGTTTGATAAATGTGGAATAACTATTTTTTAGTTTAAAAAATCCTGCAAAATTGCTCAACGATTTCTTGTCTAAATGTATGAGGCCCTAAAGTCAATGCCCAATACCGGGATAACTGTCTGACCCGATGCAGCAAGAATTTCCTGAAATAGTGCCGCAACGAGGACGCAACGGAGCTGTAATTTCCCAGTCTGTCGCGTCCAATTGCTCAATTGTCTCGGATTGTCCTGGCTCGTTGTCGTTCAAGACACCGGGGGCATAATAGGGTCGAGATCTAGATTTCGTAGTTACACTTCTCTCGTCGTGTGAGCAACCCGTCGAGAGAGAGAGAGAGAGAGAGAGAGAGAAAATAGTTCGAGATAACGCGTTTAGATATTGCGTCGATTCTCGACAAGAAAACAGTCGCTATTGCGTGACCAAAATGACCAACACACAAAGTGTGTACAGGTATGACAATTTATTGCTCTTTTTATTCCCCACCTGTGACGTCAAGCAGGACTTACGTAGGAATATCCAAAGGCGTGATAAAACTTATCATTACTCCAACTTATTTGCAATTGTCACGATATTTTACAAATTGTCACATATGACGCATGCCCCTGAACAGTCACTTCAAAGAGCACGTTAAAATTTGAATTATTTCTCCGAAAACTTCGCTATAATTTTCGCCCGTTTCCGCTAGTCCGTATGATTAATCGAAACGAATACTGCGAATTTATTGACTTTTCGGTAATATATGGAGATTAACGAGGAGGTAGAAAAAAAAACATTCCATCGACTGATCGTGTCACCATGACACAGTCTAGTATCAATTTAATTCGAGAACCCGTAACTTGAATTTCCGGTTATTTCTTGCAGCCGAAGAATCTTCGATTTCGTAACGCGCTCGTTGAATCATCTGCTTTTCCGCTTAAGGAGAATTGCCGAGATAGCGAGAAACACGGGATCCCGAGGATTCCCCATATCCCGGCCCTTAAAATGCTTAAGGGATCATCGCAGTGTAACGGGCCGAAAAAAGCTGATTCGATAGTTTAAATACGCTGATAAGTCTGATTTTTTATGTCAAATAAGCGCACTCACGAAGAACAGAAAATACATTTTTTAACGTTTATTTTTATTTTATTTTACATTTTTTAACGGTTGATAATGCCGTCGAAAAAAAAAGAAATCTTCACGGTGTGCACATGGAATCGTCCGCGACCTTTAAATGTTTCTGTTTCTGACTGTTAGAAGCTGTAGGTCATTAAATTTGCTGAAAATGTAATTTTTGACCCACATAGGAACGTGTAGCCTGTTAATTTCACTTGGTTCGGCTGAGAACGGTGCCACAAAAATTCTTATCGTCCCCGAATGATTACAGATCGAAAAAAAAAAAATTCCATGGGAGCGACGATTAATCATCGAGAAAGAATGGACAGATTTTACGTTCGCGGAACAGTCGCCTAAACCAAACAATATTTTTTCAGAAATTAGCCATGAAATAATTATGACTTTTATGTATATCACATTTTTTTTCACACCATGTATGTGCTCACAAAAAGACGCGAAGTAAAAGTATATTAAATAAAAGTACTTCGTTTCGGAGTAATGATTTTTTGCTTCCTCGATTTAAATCCTGACGAGATTGCATGTGTCATTTACATGATTTTGTGTGGCACGGCTGTGGTCCAAGCCCGAGAGAGAGAGAGAGAGAGAGAGAGAGAGAGAGAGGGGAGCGGGGGAGGGTTAGAGTCTTCGACCTTTTGATGCGCTTGTTATACGGACTCGATGCAAATGCGCTTTGACAATGCCGAGATGGAATTTGTCGTTGGATACATTGACTCGTGAATTTTGTTCGGTGAAAAATATTCATCGAGCCCGTCGTCTCTTCTCACTCTCATTGTGTAGCGTAGCCATGAATAAAAGATTACTCGACAATTCGGTTGTCAAAAACTTACGATCTAATGCACATATATGTATATATTACAATAATGATAAATGTTACGGCAATATTTTAGAGGCCTAAATTTCGGGCGTTTTTTCGGGTTTGATAAAAGAAACATAAAATATGTTCACTATCCATCTTTTTACAGTATTTTTATTGATGTTTGAAAAAAAAAAAAAAAAGATGACGTTGAAGTTTGCACGGTTTGAACGCAATGAAAAATCATTTTTATGGATTCTCAAAATTTTTTTTGGCGTATTTGGACTAGAAAAGTCACTTCAACATTTTTCAGGATCCTCATTAAAAATTTACACCACAAATTGGCAAGAAAATATTTTTGTTAATAATGAAAATAAAGAAAAAAAGGAAGAAAAAAAAATGTTGAATGCGTCCCAACGATGCAAACGTCAACACCATAAAGTGTGCCTTCTTCTACTTCGAAATGATGATTTTTCGACGCGTCTTCCTTGTAAGCTTCTTCCCTGTAAGCAGTTCCAGCTTCCTCAGAAGCTGATCTCGTTTGTTGGCGTGAATATTGGAAATTTCGAAATTTCGTCCTGAGGACAAATTCTTAAGGATCTATATTTTAAGAAAATTTCAAAATAAGAAAACGATTTTTTTTTTATTTCTAGCTTCGGATACTGTCTCAATTGAATTATATCTGGAATATTACAGTCACCCGTACAAATATATATATATATATATATAAATGAGGAGTGGTGATACGTGTACTTACGATGACTCAAACCCGCGACAAAGTCTTGGTCATCGCGAGAGACAATAATAAATTCTTTTATTTCTCTTTTCGTTTTTGTTTCTACTCCAAGTAATCGTTCGCTTCCCCCCAATCTGGAAAAAAAGCCCGTGGTTCGAATTTTTCGAGTAATTGAATTACAAATTTTTAATTATGACTAAAAAGGAGGGAAAAAAGTCAGTAAAAAATGCCGATCAGTTGCGGGACTGGGTTCCTAGCAAAAAAAAATCGCATACTCATTGATCTTTGGGGGAGCCTCGATTGCTCACTCTCGTCCTGGGACATTACTCTATTATAAATTCCATATGGCCAATCTACATCAGTGATTCGTGTACGGGTATGTTGCAGGGAGCGGAAGGTTCTTTTCGGCGAAGACGACCAAACCGCGAGCGACAAAGAGCATCGTGAACTCCGAAAGAAAGAAAAAAAAATAAGAGAAAATTTATGCGGAGACGATGACGAGCCTCGGGCAACGATCGCGCTGGCATAGGGAGGGAATTGCTCCGTTCGGACGATACGCTGATTTTTTATTTCATACATTCATCCGCTTCGTTGACGGGGCGGGGGAGTGAGTCTCACTGGCAGTCTGACCGGGCCTACCCCGGGCACTTTTCAACTCGACCAAGTGCACAAAGCCACCAGACTTACCGCAATCGTACAAAAGAGCTTCCTCGAAGCGGAAGTTGGTTTGGCGAGAAGAAAAAAAAATGAGGCGCGAGTGAACGAAAGTAATTTGCGGAATGACTCACGACTGATTAACCCTACGGCGTACGATGGTCGATGGGCGCCGGAGGGAAGAGGAGGTATTTTCGTCCGCACTCTGATATACATTTAAACTGGTTTTTTTTAAACGACCTTTTATTTAATCTACTAAAAAGTATAAAATATTTTCTTTACCAAATCACCTATATGTGACTATAAATAAAAGGTTGTGGCGCTCAGCTTTTCAAATGCTTAATCAATTTGATCAATTCAGTTTCATTAACCGTATCAAATTTGGCAGAATAATAATTAGAGGAATTATTATCACACGTTTAAACTCAGTTTCAGGATTTGTATTTGAGAAATCTAAGGTTGTTTTACAGCTCATTAAATACAGTTGATATCTCAACGGATATATGTAAATTAAAAATTATATTTCTACATTTTGAGCGCCCCAAGCTTTTATTCATAGTCACACAGAGGTTACTTGGTAATGAAAATTCTTTTCTACTCTTTAGTACCCGCTATGTGGTGATTTTTTTTCAAAACAACGGCAACGTACAAGAAAACCTACATATATATATATATATATATAGATTATGAAATTTTTTTATTTTTATTTTTTTACACCAACCATTGTCAAGTGCTCTCTATTATACCTCGACAACGTTGTTAATTTTTTATTAATTTTTTATCATAAAAATTTGCACGACATAAGACCAATGCATGCTCAATGACATACCGTTTTTTCCAAATCCCAAATGTTTAATCGAGTTAGCGAAAAAAAATTTCAGAAAAACCCAACCCTTTTTCGGTCCGTGACATGTCCTCCCCCCCGGAAGTGATAAAGAATAAAAGAGACGATAAATTCGGTGAAGATGATGCACATTCGTCACAAGTGGCAGGTGTTGATGATCGCTCGTTGCACCGTTAAAGACCGGTGAGCGACAAAAGTTTCGAGAAGGCCGAATCACACCGCGGAGGGGGAGACGAGGGTTGAAAGAAAAAAGTAATCGATGTATTAGCATGACTTTTTGGTATGCAAATCGAGTGCACACGCGATGAGGTGTATCGATTCGTAAACCGCGCCTTTAGCGCGTCTTGCGCTTGACCGTGAGAATTTCCGGTTTTCATACGTCGCTGTACGAGCGGTATATACGTGTGCAAAGACCGCAAGAGGAAAATCGAAGATGAGAATGAAGCGGTAACGAGACAATGGAGAAAGAAAATTGGACGAGAGAAATAATAATAAAAAATGCGTCAATTACATAGGGTGTCTCGAAATGGCTTGACATTGTAATATATTAATAAAACGAAATATTTATTTGAAAAGAACGAATATTTTGATTTCAATGTAAGGTACAAACATTGAGGTTATGTGTAGATGACCCCCGCGAAATGGCGGAATCCAACATCGCCGATGTGAAAAAGGACGACGGTCGTTGCGGGTGATAGGTTAAAATTGTCATGTGGGTATACGCGATCCACAAAGGTCTTGGCATCTCTCGCGGCCTAAGGCGGAAGCTCTACTAGTACAGTAAGCTGTTTTGAAATAGGTTGATGACAGTGGAAAAAATTTTAATTACTATGCGTCGCTCGATCGTGTAATTCTCCATGACTAAAGCTCAATACTTCCTGATGCCAATTTTCAAAGATTAGTTTTCTATGTTCGCCACAAAACAATGGCGCGAAATATCAAATGTCAGATCATTTTGAGACACCCTTTATTTGACAGTGCCCGAATAAAAGACAATCATTTTGAGCAAACAAATTCCCGATCGAAATTCCTTTCCTATTCATTTTTCTTTTTGGCTCATCTTTGGCCTCGTATCTCTCAATCCCTAATCCCCGCTTCGGCGAATCGAATTCCTCGCGGATTACTTTCCTTGAGCCCTTTGAGGATCTACTGCCCCCGCGGAGTTGCCCGACGAGATACGACGATGCGAATTAGGATGTATCGCGACTCGAAGGAATTACAATCAGCCGGATGAATGGGAACGAAGGAAAGCGACGGTGCATCATGGGGACAATGAGGAAATGCGACGAGATCGCGAGTGATGCACGCGAGAGGACCAACAATGAGCACTTTGTATGGGGAAACGAGGAGGAAACGCACGTTTTCAGGGGCAACTGCGAGAACAGACGGATCAAGGAAACTCCCAGATTTTAATTCCCATAAAAACAAGAGTGCAAATATATATACATATATATGTAGATTTCATAATAAAACGAGTAATTACAATAAACATGTTTCACAGTTGTATTGTGAAAATGTTTATTTGAATCTTAAATTTGTTTATTGAATGATATATACTGGGTGTCCTGTTATGAATGGATAATCCTGAAACTGTCGATACGTCAGATCATGTCCTACCATATGCTGGAATTTCAGTTTAGTTAAAGTCCCATATATATATATATATATATATATATATATATATATATATTGGGGTGGCCGTTATTTGTTTGGGTTTGGGAAAAACATAATCAAGGCGTATAAAAAAATCTGTGTGAAGTTTGGCGGCGCTCGGAAAATTGAAACACACGCCACCGAGTGATTGAAATTTTAAATGTAAAATATAGGTATTTATCCCACGTATCAATGATTTTTTTCCGAGTATAATATTAGTGAGAAAAATTTGAAACTTGGTACACTTATTGTGCATAGTATGGTGTACAAAACAAAATTTTTTCAATTTTTTTTATTCATAATTTTTTTAATGACAAGCTCTGCAGGGATGCCCATATTTCGTTTTTTTAAATATTTGTTTTCAAATAAATTTCAAATAAAATAAAAAATCGATTTTCAGTTCGAAAATGTAATGTCTGCAGGGAAGAAGACATAGAAGATTTACTATGTTTGTTTGGGTTATAACCCAAACAAACCTTGGTTAACACACCCTCGACAAGCCTTGGTTAGCCGTGTTTTCGTCGTGTCCAACCATTCTAAGTACAGGGCCATTGGGCACCTGTGGTCTTTTTACACGCTTTTATTTAACTTGACTTTCTGTGAGATGCAAAACGGAAAATCGATATTTCATCCACTTCCCGACTACTTAGAGCTCTGAAAATTTTCAAACATGCATCTAAAATGCGACAATGCAAGATTCAACTTAAAAAAAAAATATCCATAAAATGTTTAAGTTTTCATGGAAAAATAGCAAACCCAAATAAACACATACAAACAAATTCGTAGCCAACAGTGTCTGTACGTGAAAAGTTTATATGCACCAATAAGTCGTAAGTGCAATCCGAATTGCAGTCTATGTTATTTTCTACAAGCACTCCATGTTCCTAACGTTCAAACTCGTAAACTAGTAAACTACTAGTAATAACTAACTAGTAAAATCAAAGACTAAAAAGTAGGAAATAATTTTTTTGTTACCAAGTCACATATATGTGACTATAAATAAAAGCTTGGGGCGCTCGAAATTTAGGCATACAATCTTTAATTTACATAAATCCATTAACATATCAACTGTATTTAATTTACTGTAAAACATCTTGAGATTTCTTAAATAAAAATCCTGAAACTGACAATGAGTATAAACTTGCGACAATAATTTCTCTAATTACTATTGTGCCAAATTAAATACAGTTAATGAAACTGACTTCATCAACTTTATTAAACATTCACAAATTCGAGCGCCCCAAGTTTTTATTTATACTCCCATATAACTGACTTGGTAAATTAAAAAAGTTCTACTTTTCAGTCCATTAAACAAAAGCTTGTTTTTAAAAAACATTTTTTTTACATATAATTTCGTGTTTTTTTTTCGAAAAAAAGGTAATTTGAAACAGCGTTGAAATCCGCGACAAAGTAGCTTGGTGTGGATTGGTCCGGTGGTGGCGATGAGGCAACTCCGGGAGTCGAGAGTGCGGAGTTGCAATGAGAATAGTGCGGCAGAGCGAGAGAGCAAGAGAGAGAGAGAGAGAGAGAGAGAGAGAGAGAGAGAGAGAGAGAGAGAGGAAGGAAAAAGGAGCGCGTGGTGTTCGTGAAAGAAGCCGCGATGGTGGGAGGGTTGGATCAAAAGCTGGCTGGCGAAGCGATATCGAATCAGAGTGGAGGCGAGCTCCGTGCCCAGCTCTCGCGGAAGTCCTCGAGTCTCCGAACGACTCCTGTACGCGTACGAGAACTAACGAATTATTTTTAAAGCGCGAACTTTCGAATCGCCGATTCCCAGTGACCGTAAGCAACTTTGAGAAATTCCAAACAGCAAAAAACCCATAAAGCGATCGCAAAAAAAAGTTCAAACTGTTTTTTGATCCTTGTGAGTACTTGGATCACAGTACGGTTGAGAAAAGCCAAGCGTTTTCGCTTTTTAGTCTTTTTTTTCTTCAAAATCAACAAGTGGGAATCTCATACGCGGGATTACGTCGAGAGTTCGGCACGAGCGATCGATTCGGTCACCCATCGTGGTCACCCATTGCCCCCCTCCCTCCCTTCAGGGTGGACGAAAAAGAGGTAAATAATCCTGTGGCAAAGTCTCCTAACTTCGAATGCGGATATCAAGCAACCTGGCAATCGATAGTGTCGTGGCAACCTGATGTTGCCTCTGACCGCGAAAAGCCACTAGCTCGTGTTGTTAGCCAGAGAGGGGCTCTCCTTCGTGAGGCCGTCCTTTTGCATCGTCGGGCTGTAGTTTTCGTGGGACAGGCGACCAGTGAAAATCGACGATCGACAAGCCCATCGATCCGCAGTGTTGATCAGCATTTTTTTCAACTTTTTTGTTCGTTTGTATTTCTCTCTCGGCGACCAGTGCTCCGATCGTTTCGCGATTATCTTCGAGAGCCCATTCTTCAAGGGGGTGGACAAAGTTTTTGTTCGAGATCGAAAGAAAAAGCAGAGTCGAGATGGAATCGACGATAATCGGGGAGTCGTTTATACGAGCGGCAGGATCGGCTGGATTCGCATCACTTAGATTTACACTTCTCGCGCTTGTTGTTTTGGGCGCGAGGAACGTACATGCAGCACCCGTCATTACCGACACTGGAGCCATGGTGAGTTTTTGTCTTTAAGGCTGTCGTTTTTGCAATTTATTTGTTTCTGCATTTCTTTGCTATATAGCTAAGAAGGTCGATGTGAAACCTTAAGGGGTTGATAGGTCACCTCGTTCGGAACATACCTAACATAGGTTACTTTACTCCAAAGTCTAAGGACTTCGAGTTATCATGGTAAGGATGATTTTTGGAAAATTTCCCAAAACTAGGTATTAACCCGTTCACTGCTTATGTTGATGCTATTTTTTTCACAAATAGCACTAATATAAAAGGTATTACTATTTTTTGACAAGTTTTTAGTTATTCAACACGTCCCATTTAGTTAGTTGTGTGGATACAGATGATTGTATTGGTGTTTGTCGATTGAATCCACACTAAGCTAAGATGCGATTAAGTTTTTAGTTAGTTGTCATTGTCTGTTCGAACATTATGAACGAGTCGGTGCCTAATTTTGGGAATTTTTCGAAACATCATACTTACCGTGATAACTCGAAGTCCTTAGACTTTGGACTAAGGTAACCTTTTCAAGTTAGATATGTTCCCAGCGACGTGACCTATCACACCTTTAAGGCTTCGCATCGACCTTCCTACCACCCTGTATATATATTTATAAATATATTTATGTAGACAGTGTCCTGTTATGAATGAATAACGCTGCAACTGTCGATAGGTCAGATCATGTCCTACTATATTCTGAAATTTCAGTTCAGTAAAAGTCTCACGGTTTTCGCGATAAAAATCATCAGACCCGGATAGTACTTCACCCACCCGTCGTTAACATTCCTGCGCTCGGTTTGTATTGAAAAAAAAATCAGGGATTCACTTTAAACGTTTCATAACACACCTGCATAATAAAAATTCAGAAAATATCAAAATAAGTCGAGACAAAAATATGATAAGTTTTCAATTTAGGAAAAGCAAGCGTTTTACTAAAAATCTATATACGGGTTAAAATGACCCAGTGTGTCAACGCAGGGCTAACATTGTTGTCGAAGTTAAATTATATTAATTATATTAATTACGTTTATTTTATTATATTAATTTTCCAGTTGGCAATGTTCTCAAATTGGCAATGTTGGCAAATCGCGCGCCATTTTTTTTTGTGGTGAACATAGAGTACCAATCTTTGACAACTGGCTTCAGGAAGCATTGAGGTTAACCCAGGAAGTATTGAGGTTTATTCAGGAAGTATTGTGGTTAGGTTATGGAGAATTACGCGATCGAGCAACGTGTAAAAATGTTTTTTTTCCTGCATTGTGACTGCATAATTATTGCAGGCGAAGTTTCATGGCCACAGACCATTCCGGAGCTCAAGGAAGCAATTGGACGCACCATTAATAATGAAACTAGTCCGCAACTATGCCAAAATGTTATTGAAAGATTTCTTCAAAAGAGTGAACGTTTGAAAACAGGGACGAGGCAGTCATTTATCGGATATTGTGTTGCACACACAACCTCCGTGTTTCTACTTTATACTAAAATTAAAATATTCGTACTTTTCAAATGAATAATACGTTTTATTAGAAAATAAAAATGTCAGGTCATGTTGAGACACCATTTATAAAGCACGAATTTATGCAATGCGCGCACATGACAGGGAGATTTTATCACGAATTGTGTGAAAAGCGATAAGTAGGATGCGATAATTTTTTTTTAGAATCGTCCACGAAAGGGCCAAACCCTGACTATTTTTTTTTCTTTTTTTAATAATTGGAACAATGCGGCTGGCAGGCGGTGAAGATAGCGCGCTAGTCTCGAGCAGAGAGAGAGAGAGAGAGAGAGAGAGAGAGAGTGAGAGATATTGCGGAGGTACGAGAGGAAGCAAAGGCGACGATGAGGGAACCGAGCGTTCCCGGTATCAATAAATTGCTCAAGGTGCAAATACCAAAAGATAAGAGCAGTTGTCCCGAGATAAAATAAGAGTTTGATGCGCGTAATCTTCTCGTACTCACCTGCTTTTTTCTCCACCCCCTTCCCTCGTGCTCTCACTCTCTCTCTCTCTCTCTCTGTTTGCCATTCATTTTCAATATTTCTGTTGATCGCCCTCCCCTACTCACAGAAAAAAAACATCGCGGGAACAAAAGTTTATCGGAACAAATCCTCTCCGCAATTCCGGCAACAAAATCGCGAATTAAGGTGGAATATACATTTACAACGATAAAAGAATCAATTTCTTTTTTTTTACGATAAAACTATGTACGTCAAATATTTTCCCAAAGTTTCAAAGCGAAATACGAAAAACTTTAAACGTTCAGCCCGTCAACGCTGTGCCTCGCCGCTCGGATGCGCAGCGAGCATAAACGTCAAACAAACTTTTCTCAAAAGTGCATTTTTCAAAATTGGGGTGCAGGGTTACTCAAGAACTATTAAGCCGATTGAGTCGAAACTTGGTAAAAATATTGATAATATTGCTACCTTCTGCTTGACGAGAATTACTATGAAAAATTCGAAAAAAAACTACTTTTGCAATGCAAATTTTACAGAAATGATTCGTGAAATGTTGACTTTTTAAACGAATGCTTGACATTCGCTTGAATTTGCATTCAGTCTACGGGATTTTTCCGTCATATGCATAATAAATGAGTTTCAAAAAATTGTTTAGTATCCTCAAATATACTATTAAAGTATACCTGCAGTTTGATAAACGTAGTATAATTATATCTTCGTTTAAAAAAACCCTCGAAATTGCTTAATTTTTTCCCGTCTAAATGTACATCCCGCCGCAATTGAATTCCGTCCTCGAATCATCCTCTCGAGCAGCTATCATCTCGGCGTCACGAATACGTGCGCGCGTGTGAGAAGAAAGAAACGCGATTTCGAGGCACACGTTGGCGCACAGTTCCGCGATCGATGACGTAAAGTCTACGGGATCGTGACGCGAGCCTCCGAGAGAGAAATAGAGAGAGAGAGAGAGAGAGAGAGAGAGAGAGAGAGAGAGAGAGAGAGAGAGAGAGAGAGAGAGAGAGAGGTATTATTAATCCAAAAGGGAGTGACAACCTTCGATCTTACAGCCTGCCGTGACTTCGCGAACATATCGCACGCGTCCGCGTCCACTTTTGTAATCATCTGCATACTTTTTTTTTTAAACGATATTGCGTCGATATCGCGAGAAAATTACTCATGAGTACATCGCAACGATAATTAATTCCAGAGCATTTTGCATGTAGGTGCGCACTCTCTATTGTAGTAAAAAAAAAGAAAATAATTTACTCGTGCGTAGATCGCAACAATAATTAATTCCGGAGCATTTCTTCTTTAGAAGCGTACTCTCGCAATGTTCGTAAAAAAATAAAAGAAAAGTTTTCGGTTCTCACCGGTGAGGAGATTGCTAATTATTAAGCATTATTAAATAAAGAATTATTAAAAGAAAAAACAAATATTCTTTACCCATGAGTAGATCGCGACGATAAATAATTCCAGAGCATTTCGTATTTAGGAGTGCACTCTCGGTTACTCAAAAGAAAATCACTTCTTACCAGTGAGTAGAATTCGAGAATAACTAAATCCCGAGTATTTCGTATTTAGAAGCGCACTCTTTGCAATTGAAAAACAATTCTCACTTCTTACCGGTGAGTAGACCGCAACGATAATTAATTCCAGAGCATTTCGTATTTAGGAGCGCACTCCGTGTTATTAAAAAAAAAAAAAAACTTGCTTCTTGCCCGTGAGTAGATCGCAACAATAATTAATTCCAGAGTATTTCGTATTTAGGTGCGCACTCTCTAATGTGGTTTAAAAAAAAAATCCTCGTTCCTTCTTCGCCAGGTGAATTATGATTAGGAAAAACAAAGGAACAGCGATAACGTATGATGATAATGGTGCTGAAAGTTTAACGAATGATTGTCGTTACGGGACTCCGCGTGGTGCATCGCTTCGTGCATCCTTAGTATAATTTAATTATATATATACACACCCATACATATACAGACATATATATACACACACACACACACACACACACACACACACACACACACACACACACACACACACACACACACACACACACACACACACATATATATATATATATATATATACACACACATATATATGCATGTATATAATAGACTAGGAAATAATGTATGTACAAGCGACGACGCGGAAATAGCGAAGAAATCGACGGGATCCTCATCTCCCTGGCACGACCTTCGTATTCCCTCTCGCTCCTTTTCTCTCTCTCTCTCTTTCTCTCTCTCTCTCTCATCGTTTCCATGCAGTCCGGACACGATCGAATATCACTCCATTCCATTCTCGCGCTATTGGAATATTAAATGATCGCATCTATCGTTCTAATCGTCTCCGCTCGGTCTATTCGCTACGGGCGTCCAAAAAGAGAACAAAAAGTCGCGGAGGAGTCGCGGGCGGGTCTGTCGGAATCAAAGAGGACATTTGGCTCGAACCAAAAGTACGCGGACACGCGTGAGTCCAAGTGAAGTGAGATGAAACTTGACAAAATTGCGAAATAATTTGATTTAAAATAAATTTTAAAACTGGAAGCGATTGCTGTACCATTTTGCCCCAAATGTTCCGTCTGAGAGAGGAGAAGGGTGGTGGAAAATTCGGCGGCAATTTCCACTAAGACTGCCGTAATGACGCGGGAAAAACTGTGGGTGACGAGGGCATCGTCGTCTTGAATTGACTTAAGTTCAGGAGGACTCTTTGATTTGTGGCTGGAGTCTCGCTGAGCAAGATTTACGACAATCTCACGTAATTTACGATTTTCTGTGTCGTCCGCGGAAAGTCCAAAAAAACAAATGGAAAGAGACGCGAAAACAAAACGACGTTTGTCCTAAGAGGGAGAGAGAGGGGGAAGGGGGAGCAAGATGAATCATAAGATGGTTTTGAAGTTTGCAGCGTTGCAATGCAATGAAAGTTATTTTTTTCCCCTTCTTAATTTTTATATAATGAATATATTTGTTTTTCCAAAGTGGGCATCGATTAGGGATGTGAAGAGGAATATGGTGGGGAATGTAATAAGAGTAAGTACAAGTGTAAGCCACAATAAAAAAAATACATTTTTTCCACTGAGGCCTTAGTGGAAAAGGGCATGAAAATAATTGAATAATTTAACGCTACTATTAACGATCTCATTAGACGAGGTATATCTCCGTCACTATATAATTTTTGTTAATTCGTGTTTTCTTAGATTTTTTCATAAAGCTGTAATGGATTTTTGGAAATTAAAACCTATTTTATACTGTTAATAGTCGCGTCAAATTTTAAAATTATTATTATACTTTTTTTTCTCCACTAAGGCCTTGGTGAAAATAAATTGATTATATAAAAATGTCAACCCTCCTCCAAAATAGGACCCTCTTTTGAAAATCCTTGCCGATGGTGGAAATTTGTCTGACAGGAAAAGGTGTGAAAAAAAGTACAAAAAATCTTAGCACAGAGAAAAAAATGTTTAATTATTTTTTTTTTCTATAAATGACAACTGTCTGTAAAAAAAAACTCAGATTCTTACCGAAATGTTGAATTTAAAAAATGAATAAAAAATAAACCCCTCGTGCAATAAAAAAAAATCCCCAGCTACGTTCTAGGTAAGATTATAAAGAATATACGATATAAATTTCATCAAAATCAGTTGAGTAGATCTCGAGATATTCCGCCCAACAGTTTGAAAAAAGTAGTTTTGCTAAAAACACAAAAGCAGAGGTTGCGCTTCAGCGTCGTCTCAGAATGACCCAAATGTCAACATTTAAATTAAATCTAGCCAAAAAATCGATTTTTTGAAGATCTCAAGGTAGTGTAACCCCTTAAGGTTGTACATTTCCGAGGACAAAAAGAACCGTGACCCAAACAAACAAACGAAGTTCTGAGCAACGGAAGAAAAATGAGCCCCCGTTGGGTTCCAACGATGCAAACTTCAACATCATATGCCGAGAGAAAACCAAAAGGCAACGGGTTATCGCGAACACCTGCTATTCGGTGATAGAAAGAAAAAAAAGGTTCTTTTTTTTTCTACCGATTTGGTACGACGATATTGCTTGGCACACAAGACTCGCGGCGCTCGATTGATGATGAATCATTTTTTCGTACTCTGTTCCCTGGTATTTATTGACTCTGCGCGTACACGCAGCTATGTGTGCACACATGCGCATGCTGCAATACACATATCGATGCTCACAAACCTATATATATATATATTTGCATATGTGTGTATATTTACAGGGTGTCCTGTTAAAAAAGGATAATCCTGCAACAGTGGATAGGTCAGATCATGTCCCACTACATGCTGAAATTTCAATTCAGTAAAAGTCCCACGGCTTTCGAGATTAAAATGATCTGCTTTTGGTTTTTCGCATGCCATTTCTACAAATGATAACTTTTTTCGACCCAGTTAAAAAAAAAATACTCTTGGCTATTTGTTCTATCCAGAAAAGTCTTCTTTTTAACCTGAAACATCAAGGAAACTTTATGAAGGAAGATCCTATGCAGAATTGTCATACAAACCAACTCGAACATCTGACGACAGCCTGCGGTGTAAACAAAACGCATATCGTGCCAATTACTTGAAAAGGTTGCTTCGTTATTGTCGATTCCTACCATTTGCAGAAATGGAAAGCAGATGGTTTTTTTTTTTTCAAAAAATGACATAAAGCCCAAAATCTCGAAAACCGTGGGACTTTTACTAAACTGAAATTCCAGCATATAGTGGGACGTGATCTGACCTATCGACAGTTGAAGAATTATCCATTCATAACAGGACACCCCATATATATATATATATATGTATATATGTAGATGTACATACATATACATAAAGATGTAAACCACACGAGTGGCATAATTTTACTTCCTGTGTCGTTGAATCAGCAGTTTTTAGTCGTACAGCAGCAGCAATACCAGCAGAAGGCCCATTACAGATAACTCATGTGTGCCAAACTACGTCCAGTCTGTGATTCACGCGTCTTTTTTTTCCTTTACATTTTTTCCCCCCCGTTGCTCGTATCGACGAGTGACTGGTTCGAATTTTTTTGCGCATCCGAACGAAGAATCCTCCATCGTGGAATAGTCGAGTGTTGAGTCAGGTCAATGCACACACACCTACACACTCGGGGGTATTTTTTATTTGCTCTTGAAGATCATTTCCGATCGGGCGATAGACACAGTGGAGAACAAATTCAAGACGAGGCAAAGTATCGCAGACGGAATAAGGGTATGGTAAGAAAAAAAAAAAAGGAAGAAAAACAGAAGGCAGACTTTTCGTACAGCGCAGGCAACGACCCCCCGGATGAGAAATGAAAAATGCAAGACGAGAGGCGTTTGTTCTACCAGTGAACCAGTAGTATAAAGGACATTCCGTCGCGTTCTCTCGTGTGCATCTTTATGTTTTTCTTTTTCTTTTTTATATTGCCTGTGGGTGTGCATATTTATGCAGCTTGAATTTTTAGCTCCGGGACGATCTCTCAGCTCATCCTGATTTTTACGAGAATGCAACAGGTGTATGGATAGTTATTTATTACCTTTTGGGCAGACGCCGATGAAAATAATTGAAATTTCGTGCTTGTGGTCTTATTGTGTTACCGTAAATATGATGATAAATTTTACTTTGTCACTGTACATATGTTGATAACAGCAACAATGATATGTGACGCTGAAAATAATAAAAATTTCCACGGTACCTTTAGAGTATAACTTGTTAATAATTGTTAAGGAAGGACGGTAAAGGGCACAAAAAGGTTGCTTTTCCGGATTTTTAGTTTTAGCAGCCGTTTTTCGAGTAAAAAAAAAACAAAGTTCACCAACTAACGGGTGTTCAAAAAAAGTGTAATTTTGGCGTTATTTTTGTATCTTATCGGAGTATACATATTCGAGAATATGTATACTTCGATCAAATACAAAAAAAAACATGTTTTTTTACCCGTCACGAAAAATCGAAAATTATCAACAATATCATAACAACATACGTAAATAAAAATAATGACAAACAATTCCGAAAATAATGAAAATTTCCACGGTACCTTTGGAACACTCCCTTGAAATGGTTAATTCCTCGAGACGAGGTTGAAAAAAAAGTTTCAATTTTTAGCAATACCGTAGAAAAAAATCTGCACAAAGCTCGCATTCACAGAGGCATTATTTTTTTTTCCTTCTTTGTCGCATGCGCTTCTATTATTCTCTTTTTTCTCTCATTCTCGTTACTTGTTATTTTACGAGTACTGTCGGGCTCGCTCGCGCGCGGCCATCCCGCTTTTCGTATTCGCTAAACGTGGGGCCGTTGGAAGATGCGAGGGCGGTGCAGAATACCGATGCGTGTTTCGCCTCGACAAAGACCTCTTCAAGGACGAGGCCGCACGGGCGGCGACTCGCGCCGCGATTCTTGCCGATGTACGCTCGCGTGCACTATCTCGACGACGAAAAATGGGTGATTTTCATGATTGTTTTAAGAGTATAAATTTCTTCGCCATTTTTTAGTAACAGCCGAAAGACGGAAAATTTTTTTTTGTCTCATGGGAAATACCTTGAGGGAAAAATTGCCGATGTTCATGACTTTTTTTTTCAAAGAAAAGTTTTCTTCAACATTTATGACACTTGGGGCATGTTCTGTTGCTACTTTCGACTGTTGCATGATATTTTTTAGTTTTGTCCTATTCTTGAAAAATGACGGTCTTCTAAACGGGCTGTGGGGGACGTTGTCAGACGGCGTGACACGTAGCGGCAGCAGAAATAATCTGCAGACGAACCAACGAAGATTTTTCTTTCAGTAACACTCCTACGTAGAATATGAACCAAGAAAAAGTGAGAAACGTTGAAAACCGATGAAATGGTACGATTTGAAACAAAAAAATTGAATTTGCCAAAAAATGACTACATTTTCCGGTAAAAGAAAAGTTTTTTAAATTTCCAAAAACATGTTTGTTGCGCATTGTTGACTCATAAATTCCCTAACTTTTCCAGGTTTTCCGAACAGATTTTGCAAGTACTTCCGGTAGATTTGGGTCAAATGAAAAACGTAATTTTTTTCTAAAGATCAAATATATCGGTCGATTGTTTAGCCATACATCCGCCATTTTTCAAGATTACGAAAATGTTTAAAAGTACCATTCAACGTTGAAACGTAGTAGTAAAACATACCGTAAGTCTCGAAAACGGCGACAAAAACTTTTTAAAAAAAATCATGAAAATCAGAAAAAAGTTCTCGCCTGAAGGCTCCGTAATAATAAAAATCGAAAATTGTGAAAAAACGCCGTTACAGGAGGAAAGAGTGAAATAATCGTTTAACGCGAGTGTCGGCAGGTTCATCGGAAGATTTCTTTATCGCGGAGGAGCGAGCGCCGCGCGACAACGAGCCGCCGATTAGAGCGAGCGAGACAGCGACAGTCCTTGGAGATGTAAAAAATTTTTCATTTTTTTTCCTTCGCGCGTAAATGCGGGCAAACGTGATAAAGTCGCTATCTGCGCCGCCCCGTATGCGAGTCTCTCACTCTCGGTCTTGTAATTAGTACGGGCCGTTCCGTGTCCGATCGGCCCTCGATCCTCGTGTCATTTATTTCCGATCCCCGGGATTTCCGATTTCCGTGATTGCCCGGAACATGAATGGCTCTCGGAAGTACGTGGCGCGTATGACGAATAAACGCGCCCGCCGGGCAAACACACATTCTAATATACCTCCTATACGAGTATTTTACGAGTTCCGTAGGCGATCTATCAATTTCAAGAAAACAGCCCGCCTATCTATCGCCCGCATTCGAGAGATCGTGGCTGATTCACAGTCCTAGAGCGGGGACACTCCTTCGATCTTTCGCGCCATTATTTTCGTTCGGAGGCGCGAATGAGCGAACGGATAGTCGAACAAAGCTTTTATACACACACATATGTGTGTATATATTTATATATATATATTAGGGTGGTTCAAAAAAAGATCGATTTTTTTCTCAACGGAAAATTGAAGTATGTTAAGAAAAAGAAAGTTTTGCAAAATTTGAGGGTTCTAAACAATTTTTTACGCAGTGCTCAAACGCCTTTTTCATTTTTTCTCCTTTTTTTTACCATAAACAATTTGTATTTGCAGATTAAGAATCAATATATGTAATTCGGTTGTAAAAAGTATATCAACCACTTGATGAACAAGAACACGGTGTTTACACCACTGGACGTCTAACAAGTATGCGTGTTTTTTGGAGTAATATGTTGTTCAGGAGCAAGAAAACAAATTAAGAAAAATAACCGACGAATAATTAAAGAAAAAGATAATCAAAAGTCGTTTGAGCACTACCTAAAAAGATGTTTTGTGGAGACATTATCCGTGGAGTAGTGCGAAAAAAAATTAATTTTTTTGCACCATCCTAATATATATGTATATATCTCAAAGGACTTTGACTAAACTGAAATTCCATCATATAGTAGGACATGATCTGACCGATCGACAGTTGCAGGATTATCCCATCGTAACACGACACCCTGTATGTAGGGCATCTTCTGTGCAAAGATCCTGAAGGGGTAACAATAAAACTACTACTACTATAACTTTAATTCTATACATTTTTTTAAATTTAAATATATTTTTCCTATTTTTGTTTATAATATTTCAATTCATTTCGAACCAATTTTTTTTTTCCTCATATTTCTTCGTTTATAATTATATCTCATAATTCTTGTTATATCAATCATTAACTTACAGTATTATTGTATATGAATAATAATAATTATATGTATATATAATGTGTATATACATATATGTATGTATAATGTGTATAATGCTCCCGTAATCTTAACACCAGCCTACGCTAATTAAGCAACACCTACGCTATCATATATATATATATATATATATATATATATATATACAAACACACACATTGTATAGTAGCGTAGGCGTAAAGAGCACGTGGGCACGAAGTTCCGTTCATCAATGAATGAGAAACTCGAAGCGAGCGATGCCTTACAAAGTGCAACAATTTCGGGGGAGGGGGGGATTCGTACGAGACTTCATACAAATTGTTTTATCCCATTTTTTTGCACTCTCTGGCGTATGCGCCTGTGATATGTCAAAGGGCGACTTGTTTGCGCCGTGGATTTAATGCACGAGTGATTAAAAGGAAAAAAGAGAGTGGAAGAGTGCGAGACGAGTCACAGCGCTGAGCACTGTTCGGCGGGATATTCTCCGCGATTTTATCGGGTCAGTCGCCTCTTCGCACTGTTTCGTCGATTTTTATGTATCGCTATCTTGCTTTCTCTCTCTCTCTCTCTCTCTCTCTCTCTCTCTTTCTCTCTTCCTCTCCTGGTGATCTTTCACAATCGTGTTAGAAGAGGTCGTTGTTCTCAGACACAGCCGCCAGGACTCGATTTTCTTGCAGGAAAAGAGAGAGAGAGAAAAAGGAGAAAAAACTGATCGGGATGATTTGTTTTTTAACGAGGTTGGAGCGGTCCAGTTGAGTCAAATGATGATTTATCAATGTTTCTTTTCTTCAATGAACCTCAAATAAATGCATACGAGGTATTGATTCATTCTGTAGATGCTATTTTCTATAAAATATATAATTAAAGAGCAAAACGATGTATTTTTATATTTTTATTACGTAAACAAGAATTTTTTTTTGCGCTACTATCAATTTGAAAAAGTATACGTACAATTTGAAAGGCGATATCCGGTTTTCGTCTCAAGTTAGGCGGGACGAGATGCTCGTCCGGTATAGCAATAGTGGTACATACTCACTTTGCCCTTGCCCCGTTTACTAAATACATAGCTATGTGTATACAGGCGTATGTACAGGTATAGCGTAGGTCTAGGCACGAAGCACATTCGCTCTCGTCGCAGCGACAAAAGAAATTTAATTTACGAGTTGTCACGCATCGGGAACACAAAGCGTGTGTCTTTTTTTCTGAATTTTATTTTCGCTCTCCCGCGGCGTGCTAGAATTCTTTTATCATCGGGCATATGACCCAAAACTTTTGTAGCGAGAATGTGTAACGCGGTCTTTCCAGAGACCTTGCCTATATACATTTTTATTTCGCTCACTCCACCTCGCAGATCTTTTCTTTTCTTATCCCTTTTCTTCGTACACACCGCGGGTGCCTTGAGGCCCGGTCTAGCGCCGGCGATTTCTTTCAGTGAAAAAGACGCGAAATCGATTTAATTGAGCAATTTTTTTCATCAATCTAAGACATTGTCTAGTTATTTGTGAAATTATTGGAAAACGAATTTACAAAATAATTGAAAAAATATTTAAGTGAATTAAACATTAATTCAATGGATAAACTAAAAATCGATTCAATTAATCAAAAAAATATTTGAAATTTACGATCGAATTTAAATTTATGATCGAAAATTAACGTGAGGACTTATATGAAAATTAATTTGAGAAGTTATTTCGAAAATTAATTTGACAAAACGAATTTACGAAATTATAGAAAAAATTATCGCAGCAAGGTATTAAACATTAATTCAATAAATGAACTACAAATTAATTCAAGAAATTGAAAATAATATGTTCAACACATCAATCGAAAATTGATTAATCTCATAAAAAACTTATTTCAAATGTTTTAAATTAATCGAAAATTAACATACGAAATTAATCGAAAATGAATGTGAAATATCAAAAAATTAAAAAAATTATTTGAAAGTTGATTTACGAAGCTGTTGATAAAATTATCTCAAAAACGAATTGAACATTGATACAATAAAAGAACTGAAAAATAATTCAAGAAATGATTAAATATGTATTCATTTGATGAAAAAAAATATTCGAAACTAAATGTAATGCAATAAATGATTTAACAATCAATTCCGCCTAACGTCGAAAAGTGAAAAATGTCATTTAAAAAATAATTGACGTTTTATTGCAGAGATATTTATCCCAATATGGATATTTGCCACCTTCGAATCCAACGAACGGTGGTCTCGTGAGCGAGGACACGATGTCGAACGCCATCGCCGATTTTCAGGCGTTCAATGGTCTCAATATCACAGGTATGATTATTCATAACATTCTTCTTCTACTACGTTCTCATTTTTCTTCCTTACGACAATATCAACGCTCTGATCCTGCCAGGAAATGATCGAATAAAATTTCGAGGGAGATGGAGATCGTTGTAGAGTCTCGTCAAGTTTTACGACGACGTTCTTCCTCGTTTGAAAATTGTAGTCGCGATATTTGACTTTTAGGAGTGCAGCGGAGAGACGTAGAGAGAGAGAGAGAGAGAGAGAGAGAGATAGCGCGCGTAATAGTCGCGTAATTGTTGTATACGCGTCGGGCTTTTCGAATTCTTTATCTTTTTCATCATTGGTACATGTACCTCCGCAGCCGGTGTGGTATGAATCATCCATAATCCACCGGATGAATTCATTGGAAGAGCAGCCTCTCTTCAAGGACTGCGATGACCAACTCCGGGCTGCAGAATGATGGAATTTTCTCCTCTCACCCGCCCCTCGCCTCTTTCTCTTCCTCTCACAGGCTGCTCAAAAAGCCAAGAAGCGTTTCTTGATTTTTTGAGCAGACTTTGAGATTTCCCCAAATATCAGCTGGGTCAGTGACCAGGTGACCCAAAGTGCCTCCAACGACGAAAATATCGGTCAATCCTAAAATTGGCAAATCACGATGCTATTTTTTTCACCCGTAGGAAACTTTCGCAAATTCTTCGTGGCAACGCTCTCACTCTGGTCTTTGTGTCTTTTCCGCTTCCCGGATGATTCAGAGATCGAGTTCGATGAAACGCGTCCGCAGGGGAAGGGGAACGAAGCGATGAATTCTCGGATAGAATTGATGGCGCTTAACTGGCTGACTCACGCGGATAACTCCCGTCTGCGCGTCTACCATTATTGATACACGCGTCCTGGACCCTCATTTTTTTTTCATCTTCTTCGCTGTTTCCATGCCAGACGAGCCGTGGATAAATAGCCCAGTCGAGATGTAGAATATCACCGGAAATTGCAATCGTAAAATACCAGTATTTTCATTTCTACTCTAAAACCAGACTTTCGTCCGGATACTCCAGAAGCTTCGGCTAACATCTTAAATTCCAAGGGAATTTCTTTTTGTCAAATAACTCTCCCATTTTCAACTTTTTACTGATAATTATCATAACTAAACATCTAGGAAATTCAATTGTCTACAACGTTGATTTCAACAATTTTTGTCTATGATCGATATTTTTTGACTCAAACGTGAAAAGACGAGTGAAATAAAGTCATTGCATTATTTCGTTTATTTTCAACTTTAGCGCATAAACAAACACGAACAAACTTGTAGAGAATAAAATTGTTTATAACTTTTGTCGTTACCTTTTCCCCCTAGCCTACTTATTTTCGTACTTACGCTCAGGGTAAAGAAAAAGAAGTGGGCGAAAGGATTATTTCACGAACCATTAGACAACCGCATGACTTTCTGTAATATAAAATTCGAACTATTTTTATTTACAATAAAACACGTTTTTTTGAACGAAAAAAGGGTAGTGGCCAAAGTTGTAGAGATTTTATTCCCTACAAGATTGTTCATCTTCATTTATGGGCTAAAATGAAAAAAATAATCGGAAAATAGGGCTCTGATTTCATTTCACCCTCTTTTTCGGGTTCAAGTCGAAAAATATCGATTGCGAACAAAAAATTGTTATAACTAAAGTTCTAGAGAATTAAATTGCCCACACGCGGTTATTCATAAATTCGATTGGTGATCGTGAGTCGACGCGAGTCGTGTGGAACGAAATAGACGGTTGCTGGAAAGTCCTGGAGAACGAAAGGGGCTCGTGAACAGAGATAGAGAGAGAGAGAGAGAGACGGATAGCTAGGTGTGTGCGTAGCTTCAACTTGACGAAATCCGTGTCAAGGCCATGGGGGCTTGTGATAACTTTGCCTTTATCACTAGTTTGTCTATTTTTTTTTCTCCAATTCTTTAACCAGCCGAGCTCCGCGCGCACTCCCGAGAAGATTTCTTCTCTGTTCCGCAATTTAAAGCTCGGCGAGTTTCAGACTTGGCGATTTCTACGAGGATGCGAAATAATCTACAATTAACGGGTTTATTGATGCCCTCGGGAGAGAAAAACCGTTCTTCTGCTCCGTCTTTTTATCGCGTTTTACAACATTCAATTGTACATCTTTACCTCGTCCCTGAAGATTAATTGCCAGTTCCTCGCCAGGCCAACGTGTTGTTTTTCTTGCCGCGCAAATCACGAAATTCCATTTTTCCGCTTTACCGTTTCGCTGCCGCAAATTCCTGATATATCGCGACGCCTCTTGATCCGTTCAATCATAATTGCGATGAAAATTCAGCAGAGAGCATAACTACTTTTTTTTTTTTAATATTCTTCAAGGGAAACTGGACAACGAGACGGCTCATCTGATGGCCGCACCGAGATGCGGTGTCAAGGACAAGATAGGATCGTCGGATGGGAGATCGAAACGATATATTCTTCAAGGTACGCGATGAGAAGAATAATGATAGTTATTTATCATTCATTATTACAATAATTTTACGATTTTATTTAATAATTATTGAAATATTTAAATTATTCATTAGTAGTAGTTTTTTTAGTAGTTAGTAGGGGGGATAGCTCGTGATTAAACGAAGGATTGAAGAAAAAAATGATATTTGTATTTTTGATAGATTTTTATGCAAAACAGTACGATTTTCGGTAAAATTTAGACCATGTATTGCTTTATAAAATAAGATGTGATCGAGGAAAAAAAATCCTTCGTTTTAATCACTAGTCAATACTATCTAGAAAAAGTGTGCAAAATTTCAACAAACTCGATTGAGAAGTCGTGCCCATCGACTTCAAAAATAGTTTTGAAGAAAAACGATTAAAGTCTTAAGTAGGAATAAAGCGGAGATTTTTTTTGAACTTACATGTCATTGTCGATTCCAGGGCAAATATTTCTAAAAAAGATTTTTAAATGGATATTTTAAATTTAAAAACCCACGTAACCCTTTAAGCGCCACTGTAGTTTAGCAAGGCTTCAGAAGGACCCTTCTTTCAATTCTCCGCTAAACATCTTGTCCTTCCAATATTTTTCCACGTGCATACATATTTTTCTATGTTAGTATTCCTATGCAGTATATGTTGACGCATCGATTTTGCTCCAATCGTATTGAATTTTTTCTTTAAGATTTTCCTCTTTCTATTTTGCTTTCCAGCTCCGTTAATTATTTATTCATTTGAAAAATGATATTATCAAAATATTTGTATTATTTTATGATTTATTCACAAATATTTATTATTAACACAATAATTATGATCATATTGATGGATGCTCATCGTTGTAATGAAAATAAAAATAATAATAGTAACAGTAGTCCTGATATCTGTTGGTCACTATTATTTATTATCGAGAAAAATCCATCGGCGATAGTTTTTTTTTTTTTTTTTTTTTTTCGAAATCGCGATTATATCACGTCGAAAAGAGCGTGAAATATTTGGCAAGTATAATCTGATGTAATGGAACGTGACAAAAGCCGAGAGTTTCACTCGTCTATACGAAATATCCGTCTCTTTTTTTTTCTCGAAGCAATAATTTCGCGACGTTTCGGTTCACCGAGAGCGGATCGAAGAAAAATACGCGTCGTTTTTTATTTCCCCATTTTTATTTTAAATCTACATCGTACACGTGTACGATAGCGAGAAAAAGTCGCTCATGGGCACCGACTCGAGACGACGAATTTTCGTCGAACGTTGATCAATTCGCGAGATTGGAGTATCGACGATCGATCGCGATTGTGAGGAAATCGCGTCGATACTCCGGAAATTCTCAACAGTCAACACAGTTGAGCGTTACGATGTTTTTTTTCTTCGTTCCTTCTTATTTTCCGTTTTGGCGAGGAAAAAAAGTACGAGTGGTATCGCACCGATATATAAATTAAGAGGAGGGAAAACCTTCGGGCGATTGCGCAATAGCACGATGCACGCGGGACATTGGCGGGTGTAAAACGATAATGACTGATGCGGCGACGATCTAATGGAGCACCTGTACACGTGTACGTGCACAAATGTGTAAAAAAAAGCGAGGAATAAAAGCAAGTCAGTTGCATAAAGCTCGCGACGGGATGTATATATATATATGTATATATAAATAAATACAGGGTGTCCTACAGTTGGTATAGTTTTTTCGACCGCAGAAAATTGTGGCTCAAAATAATTAAATTGTTGAATTAAATTTAATTTTTCAAGTATGTACCTCAATTCTATTGATTGAAGTTAATAATTAAATGATGTATTTTTATTTAATTATTATAGTATTTAATATATAAGTTGAATTAATAATTAATTCAATTGAATTAACTTAATAAAGAAATGATGGTACTTTTATTTAATTATCGACGCACGTAATTTAATAATTGAATTGATTTAATATTCGAAGCACATCCTGTTATGAATGGCTAATCCTGCAACCGTCGATAGGTCAGATCATGTCCTACAATATGCTGGAATTTCAGTTTAATCAAAGTGCCACTTTGGCTTTCGAGATTTTCGGCTTTATGTTTTTTTTTTAATCATCTGCTTTTGGTCTTTCGCATGCCGTTTCTACAAATGATAAGAATCGACAATAACTAAGCAACTTTTTCAAGTTATTGGCACGATATGCGTGGTACATTTTTTTCCACCGCAGGCTATCAAAGTCAGATGTTCGAATTGGTTTGTATGAAAATTCTGCGTAAAGTTTTTTTTTTCGTAAAGTTTCCTTAACATTTGAGGTTAAAAAGAAGACTTTTCTCGATAAAAGAAATAGCCAAGAGTATTATTTTTAAACCGGGTCAAAAAAAGTTATCATTTGTCGAAATGGAATGCGAAAAACCAAAAGTAGATGATTTTCATCTCGAGGCATCTCGTTGGAGCATTATGCATTCATAATAGGACACTTTGTATATATGTATTGTTTTTTTTCATCTTCGCGCAAGAATGACTGTGGACTTTTAGTCCGGTTTTAACGGGTGATTTTTTTTTGTTTTCACCGTTTTTGGTATCGCTGGTGCTTTTGTCGGGGAACAGGCTCGCGATGGAAGGTTCGTCATTTGGCTTACAAAATCACCAGATATCCGAGCACCAAGACTTTATCGAGGTATCAGGTCGACAAGGAAATCGCTAAGGCGTTCGCCGTCTGGTCCGCCTATACCGATCTCATATTCACCCAGAAACCGCCCAACACGAAGGTAAATAGTTTATAAATAAATTTGTCTATTATCTCGTGAAATGCCTCGAAGAGGAGACGAGCGGAGTGCTAAATGGAGAAGACCCAATAACAAAATGTGGAGTGGAATTCAAAATAACACAAGTCAATAAAAAAACATTTAGAATTTGAAATTTGCTAAATTCATTGTTATTTATAAAATATGCTATATTACATTCGATGTATCGAATGATAACAAAAAATGTCATTTGTTACTTATAATGTTGGCTTTCGTCTTTTTTACGTCGATAAGTCTTGAAGTTTTTGATTAATGGTATAAAACGCAGATAACAGCATGTTCGAATGGCAAAAGCACCCTCCATCTGGTAAAACTATCTTTTCTTTTATTAGTTACGTGCAAGAAATGAAAATTTGGCATTTAGAATCCAAATTCAAAATTTGCGTTGATCGATGTGATAGAAAGGGGTACGCAAATGAAAGTCAACCAATAAATCCAACAGGATTGGAAAAAAATTGAAAAATCGACGTACTGCCCTCAATACAAACGCAGGAAGTATAGCATAGAGGCAGAATGGTATTAGGTGAATTTCAATACAGGAGAAAAAAACGAAGATTGCGCGAGATTAACGGTCTTGAAGTTTGCATCGTTGGAATGCAGTAGAATATAAGTTTAGAAGTAAGAAAATACTAGTTTATTATTTCGTGGCAAAAAAATTAATTGCATATAAATGTGATGTGATAAAAAAATTGACGAATAAATCTGTAAATAAATTTGGAAATAAGAAAATGAATATATAAATGGATAAATAAATACGTAAATGAATAAATAAATAAATAAATAAACGTCAGAGGAAAGAGATATAACGAAAAACATTGTTGCGTTTTCCAAGAACGTGCACATAGAGATAATATTCGCGGAGGGTGAGCACGGTGACGGTGATCCTTTCGACGGGCCGGGTAATACCCTGGCGCACGCCTACTTCCCGATATTCGGTGGGGACGCTCATTTCGACGACGCGGAGGAATGGACGGTGAACAGTTACCGTGGGACGAATCTATTCGTAGTTGCGGCTCACGAGTTCGGTCACTCGCTCGGTCTGAGTCACAGCGACGTGCGGGCGGCCCTTATGGCGCCTGTCTACAAGCCCTACAGGAACGAGTACGTGATGGACAGCGACGACATCGAGGCTATCCAGGCCCTCTACGGTGAGAAGACCCAGCCCTCGGGGAACGGCGGTCACGACGTCAGCGTACCGCCGACAACCGGCGAGGAGGATCCTGACCTTTGCACCAATCCGAACATCGACGCCATGTTCAATTCGGCCCAAGGTCACGTCTACGTTTTCAAAGGTCAGACAACATTTTTTTCTTTCGCCTCGGGCTGGCCCGATCATTTTTGTTGTTGTTTTGTCACGAATGTTTGGTTGGTCGAGCAGGCGAGAAGTACTGGAGATTGACGGGCAACGGTATCGCAGCTGGATATCCGAAACGGATCGGCGAATCGTGGAGAGGCTTGCCGAACGATATCGATGCTGCGTTCACTTACAAAAACGGCAAAACGTATTTCTTCAAGGTAAACAATGCAGACGAGGGGAGGGAGGGAGCCCTCGCAAAAACTGCGATGAACGAACTCTTTTTGTTTTTTTTTTTTTTTTTTGCTTTTCAGGGTTCCGTACCCAAGTGGGAAAACGGAACCCTATCGCCGTCACTCTGCTGTCGTCCGTGTGTCACGGTCCTCTAGCTCTAGCAAACGGGATGTGTTACAGACTCGAAATTTCGATATTTTGTGCAGAATGTTGACCCAAAACCGCATATTGACCGAGAAATGAAATGAAATTATTTTTCACGTGAAAAAGGAGCAGAAAAAAAATATTCGTTAGCCTGGCATGTGGGGTGTCATTCTTTACGGCTCATTGGGCCGAGTACAAATATGGTTTTTTTTATCTCTCAAAAAAAAAAAGAGACGTCAACGTTGTCAGTTTTCGACCATTTTTATTACGGTTCTATCCCAAAAAGTAAACTAGTAGAAATTTGGAATTTCTGTATAGTACGTACCGTATACTGTATTTGAGCAACAAATACTGAGAACTCATAATGTACTATAGTATATAATAATTTATTGTATACACAATACAATGAATTTATAGGGAAAAAATATATAAAATTATCGCTATTTAAAGATACACAATACCAAATGACTTATCTGTGGAATCACGGAAGAAACGAGATGGCAATTAAAAAAAAAATACCGTAGATCGTGTATTTAATTTATTTGTCTTCGCCTCCTCTTTTTCTGCGAAAAATGTGACATCATTGGCAATCGGCTGGTACCGACTCCAAAAATAAGTCATTTGGTATTGTAAATATTTAAATAACGATAATTTGATGGAGTATAGAGAGTTTTCTTTAGCTATCTACTAGCAGTTTAGTACTAGCTAAAAACGGACAGAAAAAAGAGTATTACCCAATTAAATATCTAGTTGAAGAAAAAAAAGCGAATTGCTCGTACGAAACCCTAATAGAGCGAGGTCCGACTCGCACTTGTTTTTCTTTTCTTCGTATAGGGCTCGAAATACTGGAGGTTCATCGGCAAGAAAATGGACGGCAATTATCCAAAGCAGATAAGCGAAGGTTTCACGGGCATACCCGACGACATTGACGCGGCAACAGTGTGGACCGGAAACGGCAAGATATACTTTTACAAGGGAACGAAATTTTGGCGCTTCGATCCGGCGCAAAAGCCACCTGTTAAGAGCACTTATCCGAAGCTCCTATCGAACTGGGAGGGAGTGCCGGATAATCTCGACGCCGCTATCAGAGACAACGGTTACACGTACTTCTTCAAGGGCAACGCGTATTATCGATTCAACGATCGTACCTTCGCCGTAAGCAGAAGAAACTTTTTTACCTTCGGACTGTTTTTTTATGTTCTCTTTTTTTCTTCCCTCGCATTCGAGCAGACTTGGGGATTATTTATTGCTTTGTCGAACGCAGGTGGATCGAGACACTCCCGAGTTTCCGCGATCGAGCAGCTACTGGTGGTTCGGCTGTAGGTCCGCCAACAGAGGCACCCTAGGTAAAGTCCGATGGAACTCGTTGTATCCAATTGACAATTCGTTTCACTATGGAAATTTGGAAAATTCGGGCGATCTTGAGGACAAGAATCACGACGACGGCGACGACGACGACGACGAGGTCGGCGACGCCATTTTAGACGCAGGTACATACATGAGACGATTCGCCTAATCAGAACTCGGAACAATTTCTTTTTTCTTAACAGACACCACGGTGAGGGCCCTAAAAAGATCGTTTTTTCCGAACTTTTTTTTCATCATATTTTTTTTCGATTTGGAATAATTTCATGAAAAACAATTCAATATTAAGGCGGGGAAAAAAATAATATATTCGTCCGAAAATATGTATAAAATGTTCCCAAACTTTGAATAAATTCAATTCATTTATTCATTGTGAAAAAAGTAATCAAGATGACTAAAAGAAACGGACTCCTAATCTTGTTTTCAGCCTTAATAACGTTATTGCGGTATAATAGAGCCTGCGTATAAAAAAAAAGTGGTCCAACCGCCGGACCGATAACTTGACAATGGTTGGTCTAAAAATAGAAAAAGTGCTATAATCTATGTAAATGTAGATCTCGTTGTAATGTTTGGCCGGTGTTTGAAAAGGCCAATTTTCGTGAATTTTTTTCTTTCATTCAGCGGCTTGAAAGATACTAAATAAAAAAAATTTCAGTTTTTTTTTCTTAAATTGAAAATCGGACAAGTATAGCTAGAATTATGATTGCGGCCAGGGCGAGAAAAACGCGATTGAAAAGGTACACTGCGAGCTCTATTATCGGGACCTCCGCCGATGCAACATCTCCTCACTACGTGGCGGCGAATAGCGATCGATGTGGCGCGCATGGTGGGAGAAGCGCCAGGCCCTATCGCGAGGCTCGAAGCGTGCTGGATATTAAGAGAGGGTAATATGCGGAGCCGATCGCGCTGCTCTGCCGATAATGGAGGTCACAGTGTACACGTAAAACTTTGCACCACCCGCTTTCACTAAATCGCCGCCAACAACAACTCGGTCAATTTTCAATATTTCGACTTGAATGTTTTTCCACATATTCTCGAATATGGATACTTTGACAAAATGCCGAAAAAAATCGATCTATTTCGCCTTCACAGTGGTGTCCCTCTAACAAAGGAATAATCCAAACGTTTTTTTAGAGACGCCAAAAGCGAATAAATGCGCTACATTGTCGCTTGACTAACTCCTACCTGGCTAGTAAGACACACTTTCGTTATTCCGAATCAAGCATCATTCGTCGAGTCACCTCCACGGGCAATTTCTCACGATCCGTTATCGCGATGAATTTGATCATTTTTTTCAATACCGTCGGGATATTTTTCCGTTGCGAAGGGGGGGGGGGGGGGGGGTGCGGTGTTCAAACTCGGAAATGATGCAACGCTTTCGTGTGCAACGTTACGTGTGCTTCTCATAACGCGGATAAAAATTATTACAGCACTCGCGCCAACTATAATGAGAAATAAAGGGGGAAAAAAAATAAGAATAACAATGACAATAATCACGCACGACGGGGGAATTGTTAGTGTGATTCGACCGAGAGGACTTTTTTTGTCTCACTTCCGGCTCGCGTTGCTCTTGGTCGCGATGACCCCCACAGCTCCCGTGCGCTCCATGTGTGCGTATTTTCCGAATGGACAAGAGTGGTCGTCGCTGTTTTTATTTTTTTCGTTATTCTCCTCGTGAATCAATCCCAAGGGTGGGGGACAATTGGCCGGGGTGTGCGAGCGGACAATGACGAGGAGAATAAAATTAAAAAAACGCCGATACACATGGATAGATTTTTTTTCATCCACACTGAGGCACTCGAGTAGCGACCCGACGAGCTGGACTACCATAACCGACATGATCGTTGCTTCGACAGTATCGGCCACTAACACATGCACGAACGTAATTGCCATTGCACGTAACTGGGAGCAGAATATGTGTAATAAAAATACTTTTGAAAAACAAGCTTTTATTTAATGTGCTAAAAAGTAGAAAATAATTATTTTTTTTTGGCAAGTCTGTTTACCTGTGTGTGTGTGTGACTATAAAGAAAAGCTTGGGACGCTCATCTTCTCAAATCTTTGATAAATTTGATTAACTAAGTTTCATTAACCGTACTTAATTTGGCAAAATGGCAATTAGAGATATTATTATCACACTTTTTTAGAGAATAGATTTTTTGGAGAGAAATTTTTTAATAGAGAAATCGTTTAGTTTATATTTAGTTTAAATTTAATAGAGAATTTTTTTAGAGAGCAAATTAGAGAAATTATTATCACACTTGAGGATTTTTATTCAAGAAATGTAAGGTTGTTTTGCGGTAAATTAAATACAGTTGATATGTTAACGCGTTTGTGTAAATGAAAGATTGTATGTCTGAACTTTGAGCTGCCCGAGCTTTTGTCTATAGCCACGTATAGGTGAGTTGGTAAAAAAATTATTTTCTACTTTTTAGTACATTAAATGAAAGCTTGTTTTTTAAATATATATTTTTTTACATATAAATTATTTTCTATTTTTTAGTCTTTAATTGATTTTACTAGTTAGTCGTTACCAGTAGTTTACTAGCTTACGAGTTTGTACGTTAGGAACATGGTGATGCTCGTAAAAAATAATAAAAAGTGTAATCGGGATTGAATTTGAAACTAGAGGAGCCGAAAAAATATCCTGGGGGTAAGATAATAGCAAGTACGAAAGATAGCCACTTTTAGCGCACTGATTCACTTTGAGCATACTACCCCCTTCCCCGCCGATCATCCGTATCACGATTACCGATAATTTCCCACCGCATACGCGCAATTGCAACATTAACACGTCTAAACATTCCGTTTCGATGCTTTTTTCCCTCTACCCTAGCGTCGATCTTATGACGTCAATTATTATTCACTTAGCGACCTTCGTCCATGTGCCGGCAAGCATGAGCAAAAAAAAGAGCAGAAAAAAGAAATCACATCCAGTACGTTCTATTAGCCAGGTGAAGGATTTTTTGTTCCTTCCGCGATCGCGAACGAAAATATTCTCGAGTTCGAGAAAGAAAAGAGAAAATAAGAATAGAGTGAAACATTTTTGTCTATGTGTTGGCTAAATTGTGAAAAGCAAAAAAAAAAAGTTACAAAATAAAACGAAAGTGATCGTCGTCGTCGTCGTCGTCGTGGTTCGAGAGTCCGGTGCATTGAGCACAGTAAATATACATAAGTGTAAGATAATTTATATTTTTCTTTTTTCGTTGCCTTGGTTTGTTCGTTGCATTTTTTGTTCGTTTGCATTTGAATTTTTACTTCGATTTTTTTTCTTCGTAAATCGAATCAGGTTACGGTTAATCATTTTTCCTGTCTCTCGGAATCTTTTTCCCGCTATCTCTTTTCTTTGGCCACTTTTTCTCTAACCTTCCTTCGCTATAATTCTTATTTTTTTATTTTTTTATAGATGACTGTTGGTTTTTTTTCGAGGTAACAAAATTATTTCGCAATGACTGACAATCGTCGCAAATTTGTGTTATTATCGCCCGGCAATGAAGGCGATAATATTGCGAAATTGTTTTTTTTTTTTCATTGAAGACTCTTTTTTGGGTCGTGTGATATGGAATTGTTGGTATTTTTGCGGCATGTCACTTCTCATAACGAGAATAAATTGGAAATTTGTGGTGGAGAGCATCGCACGGAGAGGACCAAGAAGGAGGCAAAGATAAATATTTTAAAAAACAAGCATGGGTCGAGGAAAAAGCCCCACAAAAAACATCAACCATTAACTACTCACTCCTGCAACAACAACAACAACAACAACAACAACAACAGCGGCAGCAACTCCAACAATATTACAAAACAACACAAACGGGGGTTTGTTGGCAAAAAAAAAAAACACGGTGGATTTCGGAGTTGCCTCGGTATTTTGTCCTGGATTCGCCTGTTTTTTGGGCTATCGGCACGCTAACTGGCACGAAAAAAAAAAACAAGTTCTTTTTTTTTTTCATCGATGCACGTTTTTTTTCCGTTTGCTCATCTCTCTTCTCACTTTGCACCGAGTGGTTTTGCACTTTGCACTGATTTAAACACGTAGCGGAAGTAATCTTTCTTTCCTTATTTTTTTTTCATCTTCGTTTACAGGCCTGAGCATGCTGTATCATGGTTTTCACCGATTTTTCAGTTTTTCCCTCCACTGGCGACGGTTATTCGTTTTTTGTTTTTCACGAAAATTTTCGGTGTCCATTGCCTTTTTGGCGAGAACTTCATTTGTTTTCTTTCGACCGCAGAAAATTAAATTAATAATTCAGTCTATTGAATAAAGATGATAATAAAGTTATGTAATTAAAAAATTAAATTACTAATGAATTCAATTAGATTAACGTAATAAAAAAATGGTGTATTTTAGTTTAATTATTAACGTACTTAATTGACGCATCAAATTAAGAATTAATACAATTGAATGGAATTAATATTGATTTATTAATATTTAATAAATTAATCTAATAAGATATTAAATCCATTAATTTATTAATTTATCAATTAACATTGATTGAATTAATGGAATTGAAGTGCATACAGGGCGTTCTGTTGAATGGATGGATAATCCTGCAACTGTCGATAGGTCCCTCCTATATGCTGAAATTTCAGTTCAGCAAAAGTCCCATGGTTTTCGAGATTTTAGTATTTTCGTGTAGTTAAAAAAAAAATCATCTACTTTTGGATTTTCGCATGCCATTTCTACAAATGAGACGAATCGACAATAAATAAGCAACTTTTTAATTTAAATATTCTTTATTTTTATTAAGTATTTAAAAAAAAACCGGGTCAGAAAAAGTTTTCGTTTGTCGAAATGACATCCGAAAAACCAAAAACAGATGATTTTTATTCCGAAAACCGTGGGGGTTTGACTAAACTGAAATTCCAAGAAATAGTAGGACACGATCCGATCTATCGACAGTTGCAGGATTATCCATTCATAACGGGACACCCTGTATATTAATTCGATCAAATTTAACGATAAAACTATTGAAAAATTACTAAATAGTCGTGGCTAAAAGTGTCCCTGTTTCACAATCAAAATTATCGTCAAACAATAATAAATCGACCGGTTGGTTTTTTTTTTCGTCAAAAAAATCGTCACAAATCGTAGAGAAGTACTTAAAAAAAGCGCCGATCGAAGATGCTGAACACAGCGAGGCGAAGTATCTCGCAAATGTGAGAATCTCAAGAGCGCGATAGTATTGAAATTCACGGCGCGGCCGACAAGTCCCGGAGCGACGTCGATATAATTTAATCGTGGCCGCGCGCGGGTGCATTCGGAATATTAAAAGGGAGACAAAAGTGACGAGTCACACGGAAATCATCGGTGAAGCGACCGCTGCTCCGGGACATTGAACTTTGCACCTCGTCCTTGCAGGCCCTTGAACTTGAATTTCGTGGAACTGTCGCCAGTTCGAGATACGTTTATTTATTTTTTTTTTTCCTTCAAAATTTCACCAAAAATACCAAATTTGTATCATTATCATTGCCGTGCGCGAGGACTTTCGGGGCCGCGCGGTCGAAAAAGTCAAGAAAAAGGAAGCCATGATAAAGCATGCTTTTGGCATCGAGAACGAGGCGATTAAAACTTTAGTTGAAACGAATGTTTGCAGTGGAGAACGAGTATTGAAGCGGCTTCGTAAGGATCCGAGGCAAAAGCGATGAGACCCATAAAAAACAAATGAAAGTATCCGGCCTGGAAGAGCGTAAAAGGTGGAAGCGACAGGTTCGAAGGGACTTGAGGCGCGAGTGGGTCGTTGAAACGCCGAGCCCGAGGAAAAAAAAAAGAGAGAGAGAGAAAAAGAGAGCAAGGGGGAAAAAAGTGTTGTAACCTAGTCACGCGCACCGTCGTCCAAGTTTTTTTTTTTTTTTTTTATCGTTCTTGTTGTTGTTGTTTGTCAAATTTGCTTCGAAACGAAGAAAGAGTGTTGTAAGAAGCGGAGAGTCACGTCCAAGGGTGGTGCGCTCTCGGTGCGATGTTCACCGCGCGAGGCAAGAAAAAGAAAATACATCAGAGGATATCGGAGAAAAAAAGGTGGAGAATGATAACGGAAAATCTACAGGTGACACGGACGAGCAGCTCGTGACGTCACTGAATCGGGATGTAGGAAGTGAAGGAAGCGGAAGCGGCGCGATCTTCCTGACGAGTCATCGCTACTGGACATTCGCGACGGTCCTTTTGACTCTCAGCCTCACGAGGTATCTCGCCTCGACGTAGACCTCCCGAGCAACGAAAAGCCACTCTCGTTGTCGCTCTAAACGAGCCTCTTGTAATTAAATTCGATGTGTCGAATAGCGCGGGAAAGGGGGGGGGGCGGGAAAACAAAAAAGGCTCCCGTTGGGCCCGTTATCCAATCGGGGAAGTGTTGACTCTCGCCACTCGAGGCGACAAAAATACGCGAAGAGCTCTCTGCCAATTATTCATTCGCGCTCCAACAACAAAGAAATTCTCTTTTACTTTCAGAATGCAAAAACGGCAAAATTTCCGTCGTTGATAAACCGCGTCCAGACAGGGATAATACGTGTACCGAGGCTGCCTCGCGAGGCGGTTCGGCCAGTCTGGACGCGGCTATTGACAACAACAAAAATCTACATCTCGCGTATATCTTTGGCCGATATATTTGAGTTAATGTGGATCGCGTTAAGGAGTAACGGCCCGATTGGCAGGCTGCTCCTCTTATCCGCGTATTTTTTTTTGTTCGCTTCAAGGGCCCACCGCTAAACCCGAGTCAGTATTTTTTCACCCACTTTGGACGTTCCGCCAGAATTTCTGGGCAATTCCGAAGCAGCGGTATAGAGCCCGAGGAAATTCGAGACGTTTCGGGATCACGATGAATTAACGAGTGGGCGTGTGCCTTCGTAGACGTAAAACAGCGTTTATAAATAATTGTTAAATAGTCCACAGTAATAATGCAATGTTTATACTCGGCGATCGCAATTTACGAGTTTTCTGAGGGAGACGATTGAAATGTCGATGTTTTTTTTTTTCTTTCTTTTCTTTTACCACGTTATAATTCATCGAATGGTGAATTTCGAGTTGCCAATTTTGCCGGAGAAACGAATAAATATAGTCATTGTAGATTCAAGGCCTTATACACCTTTGGATGGTCGGGAACAAGGATTTTTTCGTAACATCGTCACGAGGCGCATGAAACGCACGTTTGGAGAACGCCCTTTTTGAGCCCTTCCACAGACGGACACGAGCATGAGGAACGAATTTTTTTTTTTTGTTTTTTTCGTAATCAACACGAGTTTTGCTAGCAATTATAAAAAAATATTAATTTTTTGCAAAATTGGCTCCATTTTGAAAGAAATGCGCATTTTCAACAAAAAAATGGCCTTAATTTGTTTATAGAAACCCCAATTGTCGATAGACCGTAAAAATCATGTGTACTTTGCAAAAAAAAAAAAAAAAAAATGCTAAGGTGAAAATGAAAGTAGCTACGAGTCCGTCCGATTTTGAAAGCATGGTTTTAAGCAAAACTTCGTGGGATGTTTATACATCATGTAAAGCAATAAAACAAAACGGTACATTTTTTTAAAGGTACATAAGGCCTTGACGAGTCGAAAGCCCAAATATTTTTTTTTCTTTTGCAATACGACTTTTGCGCTAATCTCATTTCGTGTTACACTGCCGCTGTCGACTCTGGCGAGAATCACGTAAATTAGCGTACGAGCGAAAATACGAGTATTCCGTCTCTGAATTGCCCCTTCGTCCACCCACACTCTAGGATTACAAGGATGATAATAAGATAGTTTTTAACGATCATGATAACGACGATCGTCGCTTCATCTCGAACGGGCACAGCCACGTGGCTCCTCGGATCCGCTATAGTTAATGATAATAAAAGAGAAGATGCGATGTAATCGAAACGCGAACGGAAATTGCCGAGGGAGCTACGAGCTCGTAGTTTTTTTTTTTTTTTTTCTTTTCCTTCTGACTGCAGTGATGTGTGCGAGTGTGCCAGAGTGAGGAAATATTTTTGTAATTTATAAATTATACGTATGCGCGTATAAATAAGTGCGTGTGAGAATGGCCGGGAAGTGCCTTCAGATCGAACGGGCCTCGTGAGAGTAAACTCGAACTGTCCAGCGGATACTTTCGATAAATTTGATTCTCCATTTTTGTGGTGTGGTGATTTTTGACCAATTTTTTTACGGAGAATTTGAAAGATCGAACGAGACGGAGAAAAAAAGTAATCACTTCCGGTACGAGGTAGTACTTAATAGCCCCGAAATGCGCTAGGATAATTGCGAGAGAAGAAAATAAAAGAAAAAGCCCAACCACGCTGCGAGTGTCGAGTTTCACTTCGAAAACTTGCGAAATGGAGCAAAAAAAAAAGAAATGTCTTTCGAGCTACGTCTCTTTCCCCTCACCTCTTATGCACGATTTTTTTTCTGCTCCCCCATTGTATCATATTTCTCCCATAGTTACGTACGACCAATAACTATTGTAAGAATAAAAGAGTGCTGCAAATTTTATCTTCTCGTACGTGTTCTTTATTCGACCGTGATCCACGAGGTTCATGACGAAAATGTCACGACCCGCGATGGGCAGCATAATCGATTCGTGACAAAGCCCCGTGGTACGCGCTCTCAGCTGATGTGTACAAAGTTCGAACGCAATTGTGGCTCGTAAGTCAAGAGCTGCGAGTATCTGTCGAGGAGTTTTCTCCAGTAGCACGTCACGTCGCTAAGACGCAATCTCTTCCAGATGAAATCACGGCCACGATTAGCGATCTTTCGCGACAGGTGGTCGTTGTCTCGCGCGAAATTCACCAAATGCCTGCGATTTGAGAAAATTCAACGTTACAAAAACTGAATTAAATTAAAATTGAAAGATAAAAAAAATTAAATTGAATTGAAATTGGAAGAAAAAGAAATTAAGAGAAACGAAAAAAATTAAAGTGAATTATTTTTTTTAATTAAATTAAAATTGAAAGATAAAAAAATATCTCTCACTCAAACGTCTACTCTAAATTTGTAATGAGAATATTTTTCTTAATTTTTTTTACAATCATTCAATCAATTATATATGGTGGATAGAATTTATTATAAATAACTCATGAATAAATCTCTAAATGTATAAATCAAATGTGACGTCACGATAATGGCCGATAATTGTAGTCTTATATGAAAGCTCAACGACTTGTTTACTCCTGTAATGAATTTGATCGATTATCGAATTTTTTTAATTTCTATTTCTACTATTGATATATATCACCGATGAAATTCCCGAGCACTTACTCGAGTTCCCGCTGACTCGCGTCATTGCGCACCGGAATGTAATGAATCCAGGGTTTCATGGATTCGTAATAGAATTCGATCCATTCGTGACCGACGTGAAAGACCAAGGAGCGACAGAGAAATAGATGTTTGTGACGAAAGGATGCAGCGACGCCGCGATAATTGAAGAGATATTTGTAGCGGCAGTGGGACTCGAGCGAAGCCTCTGGCGCCGGTGAAGCGTCGAGCGTGTCCTCTTTGGATTTCCAGGCTTGGTTTTTGGTGTAAGCGGCATCGACGAGATCGGGTCTTCGGCGCGACAGTAGGATGAGATTGTCTCGTTCGGTGCTGGTGCGAGAGCCTCGAAAGAAGGCTCTGCTGTCTTTGGTATCCCAGGGATGGAGCGCGGCTGATACGTTCAGGGACTTTCTGTGCTTGTCCCAGCGTCCCAGGCCTCGAGGATAAATCGATATGGCAGGGCCGCCTTCCCAGAAAGACCAGGCGGGATACATGATGTCGTAGTATTCCAGAGTCTGCGAGCCGATACGGAGATAAAGATATTTAGATATCCCATTGGGTGGACGTTGTCGCATCGTCAAAAATGGACCTTGCTGAAGGAGAAGACGGGCAGGGGATCGCCAAAATGTATTCCGGACTGTGGATAATCTCTGGTATTGATGACAAACTCGACGTTGCGCGGAAAGTCTTTGGCCACCTCAAGCAAAAAGTGTTCTATGCCGGCGCAGCGCGATGGAAACATACACTCCTTGTCCCTGTAGACTCGGCCGTCTATCAGCTGGTACAAAGTGCCCCTGGATCGAAGGAACTGCCTCGTGGATATCGTGTGTAAAAAAAATGTTCCGCATACACCTCAGCTTCGCGCCCGTGTCGCCACTCACCGTGTCTTCGTGTTCTCCATAGTCGGGAGGTCGATGCCTTTCTCGAAGGGCTTCAAGTCTCGCTTTAGGCTGCTGGCATAGCAGCCGCACTTTCGCGCTTCGCACGCCACATAAGACTTCTCCGCTTTGGCTACATTTTGCAATAGCTCGCTATACTTGACGTCCAGGTCTGGAATTTTGAGGGCGCGTTGAGAAGGCGACAAAGCCGTGATCAAAAGTGGCGATAGAGAATCGGCCTACTTCAATTGCTCTGCAATAACATTAGTAGCCCGAAGTAAAACAAACAGCATTGAATTTGAAGGTTACCTTCGGCATTTCCGTTACTCCTTTGACCTTCCCTGCACGATTCATTTTCGTCGATCGAACAATAATCATTCGCGCACTCGACGTTCGAAAGAACAACGAGGAACATTATAAAAATAAGAAAATTCATGTTAATTCGATAAAAAGTTACGAAAAAAAAAAAATAAAACGTAAATACGCGGCGTCAGGACGCGCGATCTCGGGTGCTCGAAAGTTTGTTGCTAAAACTAAAAGATTTTCGGACAACCCGGAGGATCGCCGATTCGAAGAATCTTGAGACCCGTGGTCCAAGGTAATCCAAAGCGGTCGCGGCGCTGTTGAAATTACCGTGAATTTCTTCACAATTCCCAGAGAAACTTCGCGATTCGAATTTCCCGGCTGATGGCGCTGGTCGAGTCGCGCATCGCGGCAGGAAACGCAGTCTCGTCTTTCGCGCCCAAACGGAGACAGCGTTTCGGCCGTCTCCGTCAGCGCAAAATGAGTAAGTACAGTTGATAAACTAAGTAACAAAATGCGCGTGTACGAGAAAAATTGGGCTTCAGGTGTCGACCCGAGGGATTGGACAGCGGCGCACTACACGGCGAACGAGGCCGAGTGCAAAAAGATGCTGGAGGATATCGAGTGCCTGAGGCAAATTCCCTGTCTGAATTCGTCATCGCTGGAGGACATGGAGGACGGCAGGCTCGTCAGATTTCGCGGCATGATCCAAGACATGTACGATCCGGAGTACTACCTCCGGGAGCACACAGTGAGGGACGAGGAGACCGGCGAGTTGAAAAAGCGCTGCGCAAAGTACGCAGACTCCACCGAGCGTTTGGTAAATGAGCGCGAGCATTGATTTTACTTTTAAGCCGAGTAGAGACTTGATGTATTACCAAATACGTGTCTAATAGTTGTCAATGCTTTATCATATATATGAATGTCAACAAAATCCACGGCAGACACTCGAGTGATGTTTCTTGCGAGACGCGTACTTGCCGTTTGGGCCTTAGAGGATATTGTTAACCTATTGGATAACTTATGGATGTATCGAGCCTATCGAGGAGCTCCAGGCTGCCTCGATAGGCTCCTCGACCGTTCCGAACACGGCTAGTCGCACTTGTGCTCAAGCGTGTATCCGGCTTTGGTAAAACACTTGCCCCTAAGTTCCCCTTTTGGAGGGTGAACGCTTCCGACGCTCCCCGCCGCTCGATCGGCGCTCCGAGCACGATACAGGGCATAAATTAATAAATTAGGGTAGTAACAGGTACGAGGCGTACGAAGAATGGCGTTTCTCGTGTATGATGTTGCCCACATTTGGCAAAGTAAAGTAGTTCCGGCGTGTGCTCGGAAGAGACGCTACTAACGGGCATGGTGGGTGAACTTTCAGGACTGGGACGAGGGAGACAACAGCGCGATATCAGAGCGACAGACGTGCGTGGTGGTATCCATACCCGGCCTGAACGACTGGGCCAAGGAGAAGGCAGCTCCTCGTAGCGGAGGAGCTGCCGGGGCAGCCACGAGGGCGCCGTCGGAGGTCCAGCCCATGGAGCTGGAGGAGCCTCCGAGGAAGAGGGAAAGAAAAGAGACCAGCTCTTTGTCCAGGGAGCACATACTAAACTTTCCAATTCCCAATGACGATGGTAAAGCTTGCATCGTGAAGGTCATTAGCGAATCCGTCCAATGAGAATACAGCTGCCATCGAATCTGAGTATTCGTCTTTGATTCGCGTCTTTGCTACTCGCAGATATACGACGAGGTCTCTTACAAGCTGAACGAGGTAGTCGACATCGTTGGCTTCGTCTCGCTCGATCCGAACCTCCACGCGATTCCAAACGACGCCGAAAAAGACGATCCCGAAATCCAAACGCACAATCCACCGGCTTCGTTGGTGCCGCGGATCCACGCGATAAAGATGAGCGTTGATTGCGCGACTCGCTCGAGTTCAGTGTCTTCCGCCGTGTTCTCCAAAGCCCGGAGCATCAGGAGCGATCTTCGTATGGTCTTGGGTCAACTTCTCTTCGGTGATAGTCTGGCTGCCGATTACTTGATCTGCCATCTCGTATCAGCCGTGTAAATAGTCGTCGAATTGTACCAGGGTTATCCCAAAAGTAAAGCCTCCAAAGTGACCGAGACGCGTTGACGTGGCTTTTACGCATATGAAGAACCGAGAAAACTCGAGGAATTTCTTTCTCAGAATAATCAGGGAAAAGTCAGGGAATTTTGTAAATACTCTGGATTTGCTTTCCAAAATTTACTTTTTGCAAGAATTACGAAAAATGAAATCGACTTTGAGAAGAAAAAAAGCCTGAAAGTATAAAAATGAATATTTTCTTATTAGTATGCACCAAAAATGTTATGTCAGTGTCAAACATTGAAAATTTTAAAAACTAATTCACGCTAAATCTCTATAAATTGGCATTTTTGTAGTTAAGTGTTTATATTCATTTTTCATTTATCAGGACCAACACATATTCTTTTATTTTTCAATTTAGTTTTTCGAATTTGAGTTTTAAAAATATTTTCATTTTTGAAGTTTTCATGTATTTGGTCTTAAAAAAAATATTTTTTACTTGGCTTCAGTCTCCTTGGAATATTTGCACCACCTCTGTGAAAAACCTCGAAAAGGCGAGGGTATTTTTGAGTCAATAACGCGTAACCACCATGGTTTAACCGATTGAAAATTGATCCCTAATTGACGGAAGTACATGGATGTCGAAAACATACAGTTACGGATCTTTAATAAGGACCTTTAAAAAGGTTTCAATGCTTTTTGTAGCCCAAATAAGCAAAGAAATTAGGTGATATGATTGCACGCCTGCAAAAATGAATCGACCGAAATGGCGATTGAGTAGGAAAATCGAAAGATGTTCAAGCTTGAGAATGACGTAAACATTATTGAATATAACCGTTTCTTTGTATTTCCGAAAAACCAGGAAACCTTACTGTCCGGATTGCCCTCGTAATTCTCAAGATTGCCGAGCCCTCGTAACGCGCTTTCATATTCTTCAGGTACACGAGGAAGGATCATCTCTGCCTCGGAACACTTCCGATAAACATCACCAACTTTCCCGTCTCCAAGTACAAAACTTTCGCCAAGGATCTCTATCGCGTTATCGCTTGTCTCGTGCCGAAGAGTCACTATCTGGAATTGACGCTAGACCACCTGAACGAGGCGAATCTCGTGCCCAAGTGAGTTCTGCTTCCGTTCATCGCTGACGAAGCGAACGAACTAACAGGCTACATTTATCTGGAGGCCCGAAAAAATGGACAAATTCCGATCCTTTTTTTTCCCCTGGATAACCGTAGTTTAGAAAAAATACAGAAAAACTATCAAAACATAGGCGCCGGCAGATGACGGAATTTTATCGCCAAGTTTGGCGGTGTACCCACCAACTTAAACTTTAAATCAAATCAAAGCACTCGTGAAGAACAGCAAATAATTTCTTAAACGTTTATTGATTTTTTTACATTTTTTTAACAGTTGAAAAGTCTTCGAAAAACAGGAGCCCCTCACGATGTACACGGTTGTGGCCGTGAAATATTATCTGAAACAAAATTTGTAGATGATTATTAATCATTATGAAAGCCGCTATCTTACTATGGAGGTTTTTTTTTTTATGAATAAAAGTCTCGAATTTAGCCTATTTTTTTCGAGTTTTTCATTTTTTTAAATAGGAAGATAAAAAAAAGCTTCCATAGCAAGATAAAGAATAGCGTGAAGAATGCTGTGTCAAAATTTGAGACGGATAGCTCGAAAATTCTTCCTTTGAGAGTGTACGCCGTTTTGAAAAACGCGTCGATCCGCGCTAGGTCTCACGCAGCTGTCCAAATCGCCCCGCCCCCCTTTTTTTTTTAGAAAGTCACAGCAGCCGGAATAATACGAATTTCGCCGCAAAAATTCACCAGCATCATTATAATCGTCTGTACCATCGAAAAATGCACAAAAAGCCTATTCTTTAAAAACTTGACACTGTAATGATCCTTTGACGAGCCTTTCCATCGATCATTCGCAGAAAGGATTACGAGTGCAACAGACTGACGAGTGGGACACTTCAGCTGAGCAAGAACACTCACCTGGTGATCGACGAGACCGGACTGACGAGCGGGCGCGTCTCTCCCGCCGGTAAAAAAAACTACGCGGCTATAACGGACGTGATACAGTTCCAGAGAGTCAGTTACGACTTCAAGTACTTCACGGTCGAGTACGAGACGGATATTCCGGTGCTTATACTCTCCGAGGTCAAGTCTTTCGTACCGGTGAGTAAGACCGCATTCTCTCCTCCGTTTCCGCTTTCGCATGTCGACTCTTGAGGATGTTCAGTCCCCAATCGCAAATGATTATAAAATTCGAAAAATTTGTTACGTTTTTGTACGAAGTATTTCAGAGGTCGTGTAAAAATATCACGACAATTAGGAAGCTCGTTTAACACGACCTCTTAAATACTTCATACAAAAACATACGAAATTTTCCGAATTTCCGTATTATTTTTTATTTCGACCCCTAAGGAGGTTGAAGTAATGATGATGGAATTCGGAAAATTTGGTATGTTTTTACATGAAGTATGCAGGAGGTCGTGTAAAAATTTCATGACGATTGAGAAGCTATTTATTGAACGATTAACATTAACATGTTTCGCATAGGGTACCCGAAAATTCTTAATCGATCGATTTGCAGTGCACGACCCAGTTAGCCCTGAAGATCGACCAGCAAAGCGAGGATCTCTATCCCCGGGTGTTGGAGGCCACGGCTCAGTATCTCCGCGACGAGGCCCGGCTCTCGAACTTCAGGGATTACCTGGCCACCCTGAGGCACGCGGATTTCCAAATTGGCCAGGACACGAGCGACGTTATACAGGAGGATTTTGTGAAGCTCCGTCAATTGAGAAAAAACTTCGGTGCTGACAATCTACACTCGTTGATGGTACTCGCGAGATTGATGGCTCTCTCGTACGGTGAAAGTTCACTGAGCCTCGAACGTTGGCGCGAGACCCTCGACGGAGAGCTCGAACGTATGGACAGGCTGCCGCAACTTAAGACGTGAAGGCTAAATCTCCTCTTTTTTTTCGTACATCTTTTGTAACGTTCAATAAAATAGCTTGTATTTTTTTTCACATACTCCGGTCGCTCGAGCCTCGCAGTTGTTTTTTTTTTTTTTTTTTCGAGTTCTCGTTTGCCTACGTATTTACATCGAAATCTTACACGAGCTTAGCTCTCGAATCCTAATTTGTAGATGACGAATAAGTTCTCGCTGTTTTGTTCTTCGTGTAACTTAATGCTTTGACGAACGAATGGAATTCATTTAGACTTTGGCAATATTTTGTGTATATTTTCGAACGAACATTTCGATTTTTTCGAAGCGTTTCATCGGAAAATATGGAACTTGCCGATCATCGGCCAAGGTCGCCGTCGGACTTTGTTGTTTGTGTACACTCTGGAGGACACCGTTTTCATCGAACGTCAATACGGTTTGAATATTACTCTGAGAACATGTTTTCATTCCATATGAACTTAACACTGACCGAAAAATTGAAAATTGCTTTTTGGCAGAGGCGTTTAAACAAAGGGGCACAATTTTTGCCATTATTTTATGAGCTATTTTGCTTTAAAAATATACCTTAAACAATGACATGACCCCCAATAAAATTGTAGGTCAGAAACTACAAATTTTTAAAAAAAAGTTTCAAGCAAAACGCCTCAAAAAAATTACTGAAACCAAAAAATTCAACGTAGTGAATTATTTATACTGCTTACCGGTTAATCAGCGATTAGTTTTACGAACAAGTTGTGGGAATAATTTTAAAAATCGATTTTTTGTCATCTTAACTGCTTTCCCGCCTTAAAAAGATCATTCCTAATGCTTCCAAACGTTTCGAAACTGTTGTGTGATTCTAATAAGTCTGCAAATTTAGCCAGGGTCTGACATGGGTCGTCACGAAGGAAGGCCTCGAATTCAATACATCAAGATCATTATTTTTAGTAACGCTAACGCCATCTATTGGAAAAACAGCGAGAACTTAATTCAACGTCCTGATAATTTGTACATTGGCCGCATGGCGGCGCATCGTCGAGTTTTTCGGGCCTCGAAAGTCTCGCGAGTGCCGCGCGGGTATCTTCTTCTTCGAGGCGGGCCTGGACTTCGTCGGAGTCCCGTTTCCATCGAAGGAAACACACTCGAGAAGGCCTCGAGCTCGGCTCGTGGCTTAAGGCACGTTTTTACAAATTCTGCACATCCGAGAAGCTAGGGAATGGTTGCTGGTGGGGACTCGCGCGGCTCTCACGTCTCGTCGAAAATTTGGCCGCCGAACGCTTCTCCTCGCGCGCCTCGCTCGCGGCTCGATCTCTCCTCGCGCTCCCTCTGCAACGCTTGCAATCCTTGCCTCGCTGCTTGTGCGTAACGACGCGAGAGGGCTGACTCGCCCTTCGCCCCTGGTATGTGGCCCGTGTAGCCCACGATCGGCGGCCTCTCCGGTGATACTTGATTCGCTGCCGATTATCCAATGAAAATTTGTATATAAACATTTTTTTTAACGAGCTTTTATTTTACGTACTCAAAAGTAGAAAATAATTTTTCCTTCCAAGTCACCTATGTGTGATTATAAATAAAAGCTTGTGGTGCTGAACTTTTTTTTTAATGTTTAAAACATTTGGTCAATTCAGCTTCATTGATCGTACGTAAAATACGCATCGATTAAAAATTTGGGGGTGCTATCAGTATATGACTTTTTTCGAATGAACAATTTACTGTATATATGTTAATCAAATCGTAACGTGTCATCAATTGTCCCGAAACTCCTTAAAAGCGTTACGACTAGTTGTAACAATCGAAAAAAACTCATTTTTTTGATTTTTTAAAAGAAAATACTCATGGTGGATTTGTAAAAAAATTTAATTCTAGAACACTGTAAACGATTAATCGAAGGAACTTCCGAAGGCGTTTCTCGTTCGTCAGATCGAAAGTATACATCGAAAACAAATTCTTCGATCAAATACTATATTTTTATTCTATGCTGTCAAAATATATCGATTTTGAACGAAAGCGATTTTTCGACTTTTACAACTAGGCATAACCCCTCAACGGGGTGTACAGATTCTCTTATGGAATTCTCGTACGGTAAATTACGGATTCGCGACGAGTAAGCGCACTATTCTCGGACGAATTTCCGGTGCACCGTTCTCTTGTCTCTCAGACCGAGTTCACTCGTCGATCGCCTCTCCGAGCTGTGGCGCAAAATTCTTAATTTGAATAAATAGCTTCAAAAATATACGAATTTTTCGAGAAAAAAAACCTAGGGATTTTTCAACTGCAAGCTTTTGTCCGGTTTTTAATTTTCATTTTACCAAAAAACTTTCGTTCCCTCGAGTGACCGTGGTCGATTTCGATATCCACGTTATCGGCTCTCGCTCGAGCCAGCAGATTTTGCGGGCTTGCGCGCCGCTCCACGTGTGCCCTCAGGGCGTCACGGCGGAGACGTAATTTCGTCTGTGCCTCGCGCCATTCCCTCCCACCCTCCTCGACCGCTCGCATGAACGAGAGACCGTACTTCTCGTTGAATCCAGGTATATATCCTAATCTCGATTGAATAATAATAATACATTATTACATATTCATATTCGCAAAAGACCTTAAGGGGTGAGATGTATTTAGGGGATGAAAAAAAATGGGCGATTTTCATGTTTTTTTTAAACAAAATATTTCTTCACCATTTTTGAGAATTTGGGACTCCTTTTGGCCGTGACGTGGTATTTTTTTAAAATAATGTTTTAAATTAGCGAGACTGGCCGAGCCGCCTCGCGAGGAAGCCTCGGACTGGGAAGACAGAGAATTTCTCTCTTTCTGGAATAATCAGGGAAATATGAAAATTCTCTGGATTTTTTCCCGAATTAACTTTTTGAAAGTATTACGAAAAGTGAAACCGGATTGGAAAAAAAAACGGAAAAGTATAAAAATAAATATTTTTGTATATTTTCAACACTCACATTATTATTCATTATGTACAAAAAAAAACGAAAACTAATTTACTCCAAAGCTCTATACATTTGCATTCGATTTATCGATACGCAACCACACAATTATTATTGCACATAAGTGTTTATATTCTGTTTATAATAAAGAAAAAAAATTCCTCGCCAAAAGATATCTCCCCCCTCAAACTTGAACAGACTATAACTAATTTTTTTTCACCTGTGTAGCCGAGAATGAACGGCGGTGTTTTGTAAAACCGAGCCTCGTTCTTCCAATCCCTTCGTATCTCGTTGTCGCGCACAATTGGTAAGAGCACCTCCTTACCCGAGCTCGGTCTGTAGGGGCCAGTTTTTAGGATTTTTTTCTCCAGCAATTCCTGCGAACATCGTCGACGATCGCGACCACACGAGTCACCCCGGATTGAGAACGACCGGGTGGGAGGTCAGAAAGAAAAATAAAAGAAAAAAGTAGGACAAGGAGGACGCGGAGTTTCAACGGACGAATGGATTGTGTACAAACCTTCATTATCTCTTCTGTATTGGCGCCGAATCTCTTTCCAACTCGAAATTTAAGAGTGGGACAGTGTCCTGTGTATCTGCAAGCGTATTACTATGCATATATACGTATGTGCACAAAAGAAAAATCGTCGAGAGTCCGCCGAAAGCAGGTTTTTTGCGTATAGCGGTCGCAATTTTTAGCTTTGAACAAAAACTCCGTGATATACGTAACCGAGAGCGAATTTCTCTATGGATAAATCCTTGAAAAGCTTTAAAACGTGAGTTTTTTTTCCCGTTCATCGTCCGAAATCGTCCGTCTGTTTGAGTGACAAAAATCTATTGATGAAATCGATCGGGATTTGAAAAGGATTTTGGTTGACTTAGAGAATGCTGTTGGATTCATCTTCATTCCTCATCTTTTGAATTCATTCATTCAGTATGAAAAAAATCGTGAAAATCGATGGTCCGTGTTTGAAATTCTGCCAAAAATCTACAAATAATCGTAGCTCGATGAATCAGACGGCAATCCAACTTCCAAATCCGAATGAAAAATAAATGGCCGCTGGTTCAGTGAAGAAACTTTTTGTTTGCCAAGATGCAAAAAATATGTTGGATTCTAAATTCTAAATTTATACGCTCATTTCGAGCACTTTTGTCCCCTGAATACGAATTTATCATTTATTTCCCTCTAAGCTATTTAATCCAAGTTATACTGAGGTTATTTTGAGACTAAAAAATATATATGAAATTGTGGGGGTTCGTGGGACTGGACTTTCTTATGCATTTGACAGCCAAAGGAAACATAGTTCTATTGAAGCAAAAAAGTTGGAATTAAGGATGTTAAAAAAAAGTCACGGCTAAAAAACTTTCAAAACCTGTTCAACCTCATTTTACAATAAATAAATATTCCAATAAAAGACGGTGTTTTTTAAAATAAATACTGCAGTGTCATTTAGCTTTACACTATTATATTTCTACAAATTCCATCTTCACCATTCAAGCTTCGAACATTTGTAATCTCAGTTTCCGACAAATACCGGAAAATACAGAAAACTCGGTGTATTCCGATATTAAAACTCGTTGATATCGAAATAAAAGCGACAATAGAAAAAGCTTCGATAATCCAAGCTCTAGTTCTATCCGAGGACGAGTGTGGACGAAACACGCTCGTGGGTAAGTCAACGTTCGAGATTCACTCTCGGTCTGTGCTCCATCGCGTCACACGCGTCTAGATCGGTCACGCTTGGATGCTGATTCACCTCACAAATGGAGGATCTAGGTCGTGCAACGTCTACGATCCGCAACTGAATCGTCGAAAAAAATGATTCCCGACCGCGACAAAAGAAGCAACTCCATTCGAGAGAAAAATCCTGCTTAATAGTTTTCACAATGCTTTATAGCATTTATGAGTTTCAACAAAATTTGCGGCGGACACTTAAGTGGTGTTCCTTGTAATTGTCGGGGGAGACTGTACCGGAGATCGATATCCGAGGGAAAGAGGGCTCGAGATTCGCGTGGATGCGTGTCGGGGGTGTTTGTGGTGCACAGGGTCGAAGCGATAAACGCAGCACGCGCGCAAGGTTGAGAAAAGTTGGGTGCCTGGTACCGCAAGGCTAGCAAACTTTCCGAGCCCCCTTCTACGAAAATAATCTTTTGATTTACGGTTCTCCTCTCGTAATTCAATCTCCAAAAAGAAACAACATTTTTATTATTTACACAAATATCCATCCAAATGATTAATATCGTCGATAATATTCACTTGTTCATAACAAATTATTAGTAATATTTATCGAAACGGATAAATTTGATTCTTGATCAAATTAATTCGCGTCAATATTCGGGCCAATTGATACATTTGCTCGACGTTTTACGGAAAATCATTAATTAAACAAATTGCGTACTTTTTTTTCTCCGCGCAATAAATAATAATATTATTATTATTTATTTCCTGGAGCATTATTATATTGTTATAAAATCATTATAAAATTATTATTATATTGCAATATTAATCTCATGACGTTAACGAGACATTTTTCGGATTCTTGTTATCCGAATTTAATTTCGGATCAACTTAGCGCGCCCGGCTCGAGTGCACACGATCGAGATGAATCGTTGCCGCGAGGAATGAAATTTAATGCGCGCCGACTGGCGAGCCGCGGTATTATATTTATACGATTTTTCGTATGTAGCCAGATACGGCCTTAATCGTGCACGTTTCGCCTCGACACGATTCAGGTCGAATATGTAAGAGTACTCGAAGTTGCAAAATTTCCTCTCCCGTATTTTCTCTTCTGCCCCCCCCGCCCCTCTCGCTCGCTCTCTCTCTCTCTCGCTTCTCTCGTAGTCATAATTTTTCAAGCTCAAGGAGAGCTGACGGCGCGCGTGATAATCAGAGGCTGCATAATCGACATAGACGATGTGCGAAAAAACGGATGTCACACAGTCGGGCTTGTAAATTGAATTAGCGCCGGACAGGTAGTCTCGCGTGCGCTCATCGTCGCAGGGAAGCAAAAAAAAAAAAAATGAAAACAATAAAAATGTGTTACGCGCTCAATGTTTTATTGCCCCTGTATGCATATAATCGTTCTCGTCAAAGTGTATCCAAATGTTTGGGTTCGCACGAATAATAGGTACGTCATTTAATCGGGCCGATGATAGTCATCGGTGCCCCATATTTTCATCTGTCGACTCGTGTCAAATATCAATACGAAACGAAAATTAATTACCCAGGCAGGTGTGCTGCGTATCCCTGCCGGAAGAATTGTTTCCGCTGTTCGGCAGTCACCGGTTCAAATACCATTTTTTTCTTCTCATTCGCCTCTCTTCACGTCAATTTCGAATACAATTTAGGCCAAAAAAGGCAAAATAAACTTTCGAAGTTTAGCCGCGAGAGATATCGATTTTGCACGATTTTTTTTTTTACAATTTTTACCTGATTTTTACCAATTTTGTTTGCTGTTTTTTTTACCGATTTTTCGAGCTGATTTTAGCGATGTCTTTTTACCGAGTATACGGATTTTACCGGATTTTTTTCAAAGCCGATTTGCTCAACTGATTTTTGCGGATTTTGAACTGATTTTATCGATTTTTTGAAAGCGATATTTACCGATTTTTTTTTCTATCGATAATGCATATTTTCATCGATATCGTCGCAAAGGAACGTATTATTTGCAATTTTTGTCAATTCGTAGCTTACGAGTGTGGAGGAAAGTGTGCGTTTTGGCAGAATCGACAATGATGACGATTGTTCGCGATCGCGGGCAAAATCGAAGGCGGAAAAAGAGACTCGAGGGTTCCGCGCGATCGACGATTTCGAGCGCGGCTCCGAGTTAAACAGAACCGTATTGTAGTACAAATGGTAATACAATAAACCGCTACACAATATCCGATACGAGAGTACGCGCGACGGAGCGAGCCTCCTCTCCCTTCCCGCTCCGCGGCCCCTCCTCGTGCCGCTTCCCCGGCCTTTACCTGGCGAACGACTTGTTTTTTTTTTCTCTCCTTTTGTATAACTGATGGGAACCGGAGACCACACCTCCTTAGGGCTTGGATTGTTTATTTTCTATGCTTATTGTTATTATTATTGTTACATTATTATAAGTATGGAAATTGCTCGGGGGATTTTTTCGATGAATGTTTGGGGTTTTTGGGTATTTTTCGAAGGTTCGGCGCGAGCGGTGTCCGGAAAGTCGGTTTCGATCTTTCGAGTCTGCGCAAGGAAAAATTGAACAGGCTCGTGAGCGCGTTACACAAGGCTGGCGTGTCTGGCGATTTCGCGATGATCTCGTATGCGCGTGTCGCGAACGCGAAACGTACTGGTCCCTACGTGAGTTCTTTTCCCCGACGTAAGACGCGGGGGGGTGTAAGATCGATATTGCCGGGTTGAACGTACCGAGAACGACTTGCTTCTCGTTAGCCGAAGATCCGAGACCACATTCCCCGTTGTATATTCGCAAAGGGCGCAAAATTCCGCTTCAAACGACACCCCGGAAGCCATACAGGAGATTTATAGATCAGGCGGAAACGAGACGACTCGATCGACGAGTAGCGCGCGAATGCTCGGTGGGTAATTACAGCATAGATTCCAAAATTATCGACAGCTCGGTCGGTAATGTAGAGATCGCGCTTACTGGCGGTCGGTAAAGAGAATACCGCGCATGCGCACATTAGCCGGTTAGACGGAACGCCGGCTTACCGGAAACGGGCAACCGGGGCAATCGTCGCGACTGGAGCATGTGCGATCGATATACTCGGAAGCGCGCGTTTGATAGTCACGCGACACAGGGCAAATCGTAAATTCTATTTATAGCCCGGGTGATAATTGAGTATAAACGTGCGGACCTCTCTTGTTTGCCTGACTCCTTCCGCAGTCTAAACAAAACTTTTAATTATCGCTCGGCACGACGAGGCCTCGCTAATCTCAACGCGGCGTTGACGTTTCCGACGTCATTTCGACGATTCCAACGTACGAATTGATCCCACCGAGAGTAAATAACAAGATCCGTGACTCTGCGTACTCGGACCTTTGAGCAACTTCTTCTTTCGCCACGTCGTAGTACGCGAGGGGTGAAGGACGACAGCAGGGGGGAAAGGTCGTGCCCTACGTCACGTAGGTCCCAGGACATCGCAATACCCTCGTGCGCGCGCGCGCGCGCGCGTGCCCTTTATTCTACGACGCAAACTGCCGGGCTTGACCTTCGGGGCTACGATGTGCGCAGGGATAGAACACACATGGGAAACTCCTCATATTTGGGCGATAAGCGAATTTCCTCTTGCTGCGCAATCTCGTAATTCCTGTCTTACCGACCGAGTTCAAAGTTTCGCCGGATTCGAAAAGTGCGCATGGATCGTGACGAAATCGCGCGCGTTCGAGGTGGATCGTCGAAGCAGAGATTACCGGATACGAGATAACGTTTTTGTCGTTTCCGCTACCGCGAGGATGCGAAAGAACCGAAAGTTTCGGCCAAAAATCAATGGTCAAAAGTTGCGACGTAGCGTTATACGCCGCGAGTTCCGCGCCTCGAGTTTTCGACCAATCCCGCCGATGTGCGAGTCCAACCGTATATCTCGGTCTCGCTCTTTCGTACGGGGACGATGCCTCCCCACCATTCGCGATCTACACTTACCGTACGCCGCCCAGCGTTCTCATTCCGAAACAGGCAACGGTCGTGATCGCACCGATCCACAATACGTAGCTACTTGTCACGTTGTTGGAAAAGCAGAACACCGATATAAACCACCGTGTGTACACACACATAAATATATGCGCACATACACACACACACACACTAACACACACGTGGCACGTGAGAGAACTGTCATACAAAGTCCCCCTTTCGACTCGGAAACATCGTGAAGGGGAATAGAGGCGGAAAAAAAAAGAAATCTGCAATAAGTTTGTCGAGATCGAAAAACGGGGAAAAAAGATACAGTGAGAGAAGAACGAGTGTTGACGGAAAAATTCGTTTGAAAGAAGAGAACGAAAGAACGAAAGTCAACTTTGATCCTTTGCCTTGCTTTAAATACGGGCGAAAAGTTTCCGTCGTCTCGCGTCGACATTTGGAACTTTCTCGAAGGATTTCAACGGACAAAAGTGCACCGGGAACAGACGAGATGGCGTTTATGATGCCCGTGGTGAAGAACGAGTGGGATATTTACAAGACCAACAGGAGCAGACGATCGTCCGAGTGCTCGAATCCTCAGGCCTGTCGCAGCAGAAAGGTAAGTCCTCCTGGTCACCCCCTCTTTTTTCATCTTAATTTCAACGGGGTGTTAAAACAACCTCGGGAACGATGACGATCTTTGCAAAGTCGCAACCGGCCACTTTTGAAATCGAATTTTGCGACGAAAAAATCGAAAAACGAGTTTAGTTTTGTCACTTGGCGAAGATCCACCGGTGAGTTGCGCAAGACGCGGGGAAAAGAACGCTCCGTCGTACTCTCGCGAACTGTCAGGCTGTGCCCCGAGAGAGAAAATCAATAAACAGGGGAACGTGCGAACCTTAAGCGGCTGCTAAACGCGTTCGATGACCTTTTTTTTGTTTCGCGTTCCGAAAATTCCTTCGAATTGCGGAAATTGATGCTAGTTTTTGGAAATTGGTTTTCGTTTATAAAAATTCGAAAAGTTCGTTTTTCGCCTTTTTGGTTACATTTGTTTTTTCGAAACGTAAATATTGCTGATAAAATTAACGATAAATAGTAAAAAATCGGTTAAAGTCGCACAGTTTGTTACCAAAGATCACGAACTGCGCAGGTATTTGTCGACTTCAACGACCGCGCTTAATGCGTCCGAGATGACGGTCGTGACGATTTTTTTTTACCACTGTCCTATAATTATCTAGCAATTATTCTCAATCTCTAGGAACGAGCTTGGAAGTTGAATTTCGATCGAGGAAAAAATCGGTCTCGTGGTTACCGATTTCGTGCCACGTCGATACACAGTTGACCTTTTAATTTCCTCGGCAGTACAACGATATCTGTGGCCCCTCATTCTGACTACGCATTCTTCATATGTGACCCAAAGACCGTTTTCAAGTGTGGTAAAAATCTAAATTCCACCCTTGAGGGGGGGCCGAAACGGGGGTTTTAAAATTTCAATGAGACAGCTTTTTAGTTATCAGATTTGCTCGAAACTTGATAAGAATACTCCTATACAAATAATTCAACAAGTATTACAGCAATTTGCGTAACGTAACCGTTAAGGGTGTTAAACGACAGCGTTGAGGTTTGCATGAAAAAAACCTATTTTTTCACCAGATTTACTTGAAACTTACTAAATTTATTTTATATACAACACTATACCATGTTTTCCTCGCTTTTCTGTGCGTCTCGACAGTTAAGTAGTACTTTTAACTCCTCAACCGTGTATGCTACACATATATGAGCATTAAAAAAACATCCAAACAAACCCAAACTTTAAAACCCCTGTTTCACCCTCTTAAGGGTCGAATTTCGATTTTTACCACTCTTAAAAGAAGTCTTATTTTGGGTCAAATATTAACGCCGCGTGGTCAGAATTAGGGGGCACAGATATCGTAATATCCCCATTTCCTCCAACCTCGATTTACTGTTTTTTTTTTTCCTCATTAACTCTGTTTCTTTGTCCTCGGATTACGAAAATTGGGTGGTGGGGAGCGCGAAGTAGAAAGCGAGAACGATAAATTAGCGTTGATGATCGGCACGTGTGTGTGCCCCTCAACGTAACGGTATCGCACTCTCGAGAGAGCCCCCCCCCCCCCCCCCCCCCCATTGCCTTTCGGGCCCGCGCGCATCGCGCAGCACAGAGATTTGACATAATTCCGATACAGCCGCGATCGCCCGATATTTAAGTTCGCACCTTGCACAGAGCGTAAAAGAGATTAGGAAGAAGAAAAAAAATCCGTATTGTGTATGCAGCAAAGGCAGCGGGATGAACGATTGGATCGTAAAAGTGATGGCAATGGCAACGTGTCGGGCTGTTTGCCACGTAGTTCTCGTTATCTCTGCATACTCTCTTTCAACCTCCTCATGCCTGCAATTCGCGTAGTTTCTTCCGTCTACCCGGGGACTGTGTTTCGTCAGACTTGGCAATCCAAGGAAGTCTAGATTGACCGTTGGAGCTTTTTCCATTAGCGGTAGGATTTTTATATCAACAAGTTGTAATATGGGAATATCGGTATTTCGATGTTTATGGGACATGTTGATTTGAAACGTTAGAAGCTTGAAAGTAAAGATGGAAGTTGGATAAATAATGGTGTATAGCGAAGAGTGAAATCGGAGTATTTTGTTAGAAAACTAACTTTTCGTTTAGGGGTTAAATTTCGAAAAACGCTAGAACTCGTGTTTCATTAATTGTGTTGAAGAGCTTCAACGATAAGTTTAAGTAAGTCTTCTGACCAGATTTGTTTATTTTGCAGACAACTTTGCCACCCTTTTTCCCCCTTAGGGGATGAATTTCTGAGAACACTGAAATACGTGTATCATTAATTGTGCCAAGAAGCACAAGTATGAAATTTGAAGTAAAGCCGACTGATTTTTTTAAAAATTTCCATACAAACTTTGTTACCCATTTTCCCCCCTTAAGGGTTGAATTTCGAAAAATCCCTTCTTAGTGGATGCTTACATCACAAAAGCAAACTACTGTTCAAATTTCATGTAATTAGCTTTAGCGGTTTTGGTTTGACGTTGATGAATCGGTCAGGACATGCTCTCTTTTGTGTGTACAGATCACCACCATCCTTTTATTGAGATCTTCATTTATTAAACATTTCTATAAATACTCTGCTATGTTCTTAACTATATTCAAATCAACATAAAATAAATAAACAATACAAAATATAAACTTTTATGCAAATAAAAGAAGTAGTAAACAAGCAAAATTATAATTAGGAAGTTTTATGCAAGTCAGCGTAGTAGTAGTAGCTACGAGAATGCAATAGAATGGCATAGATTGAGGCAGGCAGGCAACATGCATGGTCACTTTAGTTAAGGAGATTGAGATTGTTGAAACAATGAGCGCAAAAAACAGAGGTCACCTGAAGTTTCGTCTTGCAGAAACGACCTTACATTATTGCAAGTGTGAGTCGCGGAAGATAAAGCCTTGTCTGCTTCCACACTCGTGGATAAATGAGTTTACACATTGGAAATATTTAATGCAGGTGATAATATTTTAAGGCTGTTTAACGCAGTCAAAAAACCAAGGAAAAGCAACTTAAATGGACATATAAGTTTGGCAAGAACGTCTTTGCGTTTTATCGCCAAATATAAAATAAAAAAACAGTCTTGAAACGAATGATTAATTTTATTCTATGTATCCACCATCGGATTCCAAATAGAATCCAACTATTTAGACTTGCTTGCCAATAACAATTACAATGATATTTTAATATGTTCAACTCTAATGTCGAAATATCGATTTTATTCGAGTACAATGTCGATTTTTTAGTCCGATATTCCGATATTACGATATTATCGAAATCCATGCTCTTGTCAAGTCCGATCGTTTCGTCGGGACCGAAGTTTCAGGCTCAAAAAAATCTCAAAAATTGGCTCGATTGAATTCTTCTTTTTATTTCCCTCGATGCGTCCGTCGCTTACGTCGCGATGCAAGATTCTTCGTGTTTACAAACATCCAACGAGCGCGAAATTCCAATCGCGCGAAAACAATTCCTGTTGATCGGATTAATTTTTTTTTGTTTTCCGACGAGGGATAGAAAAACAAGTGTGATCTGTGTGTCACTTTTTGACCCGGCTGCTTTTCTTTTTCGCTCTGATCTTTGCCGTTGACGTAATGTCCCCCAGCCTCTTCCCCCCCCCGCTTTGTACGTCGTGTGACCCTCTTAAGCTCAGCCTAGCAAAATACCGTGTGACGCGCGCGCATTCCTCGCTGGATCAACGACACCGGACCCCCCCTCCGGTGTCGTTGATCCAGCGGGGGGGATTACCTCAATTCTCGCAATCAGTATCGTCCACTGACTCAATATTTAACCTTAAGCCAATCGCGGCAATTCTCCGCCGATCACCCGCCCCAGCGATTTTTCTCTGTTTCTCATACTCGTTTTATTTGTGGAGTTTTCAATTTGTCGAAAACGAGACGTCCCCCCAATCATCCCCCTCGAGAGGTCTCGCGACCTTGAAAAGTGAACCCGGAAACGATGTTGCCTCTCGTCCGTACGGGAAAATGATCCCTCATCTTTCTCTTTTTGTCCCTCCCTCGTTGTTGCGTCCGGTTACGGTTATCCGGGAAGCGCGCGGGGAAATTCAGAAAGAGGGTCATGGCTCTCAAGGTCGAACCGTGTTCCAAGTTCGTTCCTACGTAATATATATATATACACACATATGTGTGTGTGTGTGTGAGTGGTAAGTGGTGTCTCAAAATGACCTGACATTTTAAATTGCGTGCCATTTTTTGTGGCGAACACAGAGTAACGGAAAGAAAGGTAATTTGGAATACCATGGCGTTTTAGGCCTGCGATTTTTTTTTCTGTTAGGCGTAAACAAATTAAACCTTCATGCAATTGAAGCAATATTTATAGACTATCGATCCGCAAGCTATTAAAAATAACTAAACATACTTCCCTTTGCAGAAAATACACTCTGCATCAGCTGCAGGGTGTCTTCTACCAACGGAAGTTTCTAGTTCTCCTGGCGTATTTAACTTACGACTGTTATGAGAGTTTAAGGATAAACAATTGAAAAATACCAACATATCGACAGACGGACTTTCCCTTTTATACGCTAGTGAGATAGACCTACATCTAGTTACATGTACAACTAGTTACAAAACTGATGGCAATTTGGAATATTCCACATGATCATCGGATCGGGTATTCCAAATTAGCAACGCGACGTAGTCGAGCATAACCTCTGTTTTGTTTGTTCATAAATATAAAAATCTTTGAAATCAGAGCTATATACAAAGTTGATGGACCGTACACATAAAGCTAAACAACATAATCATACGGAAATTGAGGGATTTTAACGAAAGTTTAAAAAAATTCGAGCTCTGGTCGCCATCTTAGAAGAGTCGCGGGCGAACCGTGTGAACATATCGACAAGTGACGCTTCCTCTTTTAACATTTCACGGCCATGAAACCAAGATGGCGCTACTAGTTTTCGTGCAACCCTGCTATTCTGAATTACCAAGAGTACTCCATATATCCGTCTTTTCCTCTACTAATCTTTGATAACTGGCATCAGTAAGTACACTGGTGTTTTATAAATGGAGAATTATCGGATCGAGCAACGCATAGAAATCGTTATTTGCTGCAGACAAAGTTTCACGGTCGTGTTATGTCGATGTCGATGTGAATTGGCTACGAAGATCGTGCGATTTGACGCCATTGGACTTCGTTGTTTGGGCTTTTCTGAAAGTGCATGCCAATGATCCATAGACCATTCCGGAGCTCAAATAAGCAATTGGACGCGCCATGAAATTATAGTCGGCAATTGTGTGAAAATTTGAATTGAAAATTTCGTAAAAAGATTAAACTTTTGGCGGCCATTTATCGGACATTGTATTCCACACATAACACCTCAATGCTTGTACCTTAGATTGAAATAAAAATATTCATACTTTTCGAATGAACAATACGTTTTATAAATAAACAAAAAATGTCAGGTCACCTCGAGACGCCCTATGCATTTCATCTAATATATTCGATAATAATAACAACAACGATATAGGGAAAAAAGTAAAAATATCGAATGAAAAGTTGGCCTGTCTGATTGTCATTTTTTGTGTTGTTTGTTTTTTTCTCTCTGATTCGTTCGAAACGCAGGTCTCGGAATGTTCAAAGTCCGAGGGTCCGTCACTCTCAACATCACCGGGCTCGGATTTTTTGGCATCGCCGGCGCACCGTTCGGTGCCCCTCTCGTCCCGTCACTTCTCCCGTACCTCGTCCCGAGCTTCGCAGAGCTCGCTCCAGAGTCCGAGCAAGAGTACGGCCTCGTCGCCACCTAAGACCGGAAGTTCGAATTCTCTCAACAAGTTCCACAATCGTTTGGTGGACAAGCTGAAGCGTTCGTTGAAGAAGGCCGACGATTGTAGCGAGGACCAGAGAAATTTGTCGTGAAACAGCCGTCCGGTTTTGGGCCGTCCACCGCCACCGGTGCGCGGCGGCACGAAACCGATCGAGATCCGACGCACATCCGCACCCGGTCGTCCCGACGAGGACGCGTCCGATCAAGGACAGCAAGTGGCAAGGGGCAGCTGCTGCGACGGGGGGGTCGCACGCTCCTGCCCGGATCAACCCGCCGCATGGTAAACAACGACGAGGACGACGACCGCGACCACGACGATGACGACGACGACGACGACGAGGACGAGGACGACGACGACGACGACGACGACGACGACGACGACGACGACAAGAAGAGCAGCGAGCAATCGAAGAAAAATTGACGAATTACACTCGAGGGAAGAATCTCAGCGAGAAGGTTTTTTGTTTGGCCTTGGCTGGGATCGAAAAGGCGAACTCGGAAGAGCTCGCCAGGCGTCGGGCACCTGAGGAACGAGGAAATCCCTTCAAAGGGACAGAGGCAGCCATGAGACGGGGAGAAGAATGGAGCGAGATTCGGATGCTGGCGAAGAAGATGGCAGCAACGAAGAAGAGCAATGTGACGGACAAAGTCGTCGTCGCGGATCGGAAACCGAAGAGACAACCGCCCAGTTGCAACGCCAACGCATCTCGGGGGTGTCGCACAGATCGAGAGGAAAGAAGAAAAAAAAGCAACTATCTACCCTCGAGGGGTTTAAAAAGCAACAGCATAGGGAAGACTCGACAAAGGTCAGTGACGAAGCCAACCAACAATTTCTCTTCTTTTGCGTTATCGCGAGAAAATCTTTCAGTCAAACGAACACACATACAAAAATAAAACCATACTCTCTGATAAAATAAAGCATCGTTTTCGTCGAGTCTCTTTGGATTTGTAATTAAAAGAAAACAGTTGCGATGATTAGGCTATGAAGTTGAAAGAATATTACTAATTTTCATCGAACGACAAATCGATGTGTTGCCGAGAAAGACTCGGGAAGGACTTAAGGCGGAAACCAGTTTATATGACTTGGAAAATCGTTTTTTTTAATTTCATAAATTGTTGGCAAAACTAATCGTTGATTAGTCGTGCTAACGGCAAATTGCTCGCGGCAAATTTTTTATCACACGCCCTTTTCTCGAAACGCCTTTTTTCCGTTTGTGTACACTCTACTCGAAAAGTTTCTAACCTGTAATTTTCTAAAGTGATAGTTTTTTTTATATAATTACGCTCTATATGAACCTAAATTTGGGATAATATTGCTTAGAGTATATTTTTTAATAGATCCTAAAAAAAAAAAATGTTTTAAAATAATAGCAAAGATTATACCGTTTGTTTGAACGCCTCCAAATATTGCAATTTTCAATCTTTTCGGTCGGAGTTCATATAGGAGAAAAACATGTTCTTAAAGTGATCTTCAAAGCTTATTGATTTCCGATGAAAACTGTAGCCTGCAGAGTGTAACACGAACAGCAAAGTCTGATGGCGACCTTCAATAATGGGCGGCAGCTTATATGTTCCATATTTTCATAATAAATGCTTCGAAAAAATTAATGTATTTGTTTGAAAATATGTATAAAATATTCTCAAAGTTTGAGAAAGAAAAAAACGTACTCCTAAACTGGTGTCCCGCCTTAATAGAAAAAAACAAAAACGACCGAAACGAAATGAAATATGTCTACACCGTTGTTTCGTTTAGGCCGGGAAATCGGCTTGGGGGATCCTTCTCTCGACGTCTTCGCGGCGTTCCAACCGATCGTTTTCTCAAATCCAATGCTCTCGTGATCGGAGCGAGATCGAGATGAATTTAATGGAAGAGGGCAGGCAGCTTTCGAGGCATATATTATTATTGCGAAAATTATTATAGTTTAGCTGCTTGCGCGTTGAAAAAACAAATGCCTCCATTCGTCGATCGCGACTCGTTTTGTCGTTTCAATTTTCGCGGACGTAACAAAAATTAATAAATTACGAAAAAAAAAAGCGTCAACCAGAGCCGACGAAAATTTCTAATAAAACAAAAAGCAAAAAGAACGCGATCGAGATAGCTCGATCGACAGTTGTTAGGAGCAACGTGAGATGGCGAATAATAAGGGTAAAGACTGAAAGTTCGAGAGCGTATGTAGGGCGAGAGAAAAAAACACAAGTAAACAATAGTGACGATGAACGAATAAAAGTTTTTAACGTTGTGCGCTCGTAGTGGACAACGCCCCCGAGAAAAGACTTGTCTAGGAGATATCTAACGGAAATGCATTGAACATTATTATTATTATTATTGTTACTATCGTTATTTTTTTCATCGATGTTTACGACTCGGCAGCAACGGTGGGCGAAAATTTCGAAAATTCACCAAATCGATTTACTCTTTTTTCAGCTGAAAAAATAAATTTGGCAAAAAGAAGAAAAAAAATAAATTTCGCGCATCTTTGGTACGGAGAGTTCACGAGCTCGTGAGGCCAAAGGTTTGCGAAACAGACTTTTGCTCATGGTTTCGTGACTTTTGGCCTCTCAAGAATTCGCACAATAGTCTATATCCGTATCTATTTTATCGTTTAATATATTGCGCCAGGGCTATGTTACGTATATAAGAGACTCGTTTTAACAAAAGAAGAAAGAAAAGAACCGTAAAAAAAAATATGTAAACTACACGGGAGTGGGTATCCTGCGGGATTCTCATTCGAGCTGTACTGGGACAAGCGAAAAAGAGAAAAGAGAAAAAAATAAAGAAAAACAATTATAAACGATACCCGCGTTTGTACTCTGTGATACAGTAAGCTATAAGGTTAAATTTATTTTTTTGCATTGACGCGCGAGCCAGAGAAGTGAGAACCGAAAGGAACAAGTAGTAGGAAAAAAAATATAGATGTAAACGAAAAATACTGAATAAGATATACACGCAGATGTATTATAGGGAGTTGGAGGACTACATCTCTTTTTCGCGACGACTTTTGGAAGCAAAACAATAAGATGAACAAACGAATCAAACGACATTTATAATTTATTCGAATTTCTCTCTATTTCTTTTTTTTTTTCTTTGTTTTTCGTTAGAGCGACGACAGCAGTATTGAGACGAAGTCAAAGTCATTAGAATGGGATTAATTGATTGTTTTCTTAATTTTTCGGACGAAGATGAGAAATTGGGCAAATAAAAAGAAGAAGGGGGGCGGGTGGGGTTGAATTTATTGGCCGAAGAGGTGGGTGGATGGGAAGTGAGAGAAGCGAGTGTCGTCCTAGACCTACAACTGCCAAATACAACGCGACAAAAAAAAAAAGAAATTAACGCGAGATTTTGCTTGGTACGACAAGCCCTTAAGCCGAAAATGGGCATACCGTTCGAAGCGAATCGTCTCGGCTTGTTCGCCACGCGAACGAATCGCAGCCACGATTCCGATAATTCGCTTTATTTGCGACCTAAACAAAAATCATAAACGAATTTTCCTCTTTTGTCCGTTTCTGCATGAACGCCCCGATCCTTCTATCCATTAGTAGCCGAGTGAGGAGTCACTGCCAAAAGTCCGCGTAACAATTCAACACACAGGAAATAAAGATTAGAAGAAAGAAAACTTGTAGCCAAAACCATCCTCGATACTTTCGCACTGTAAAACGGAGCCACGTTTTCCAGGCGCGAATTTAGTCGCTAATTTAATCTCCCGATGATCATCATTCGCAATTGGTTTAGGGAAAGGCGCCACACAGGGACGAGGGAAGGGCGAGGGCGGGGGGGGGGGGGGGGGCGACATTTTTTGCGGTTTTACGAACATTCCATGCGTAATATATGAGAAATAAAGAATATGTACAATAAGAAAGCGCGAGAGGAAAGATAACCTGCTTGATGATGATGAATAAATAAAGAATAAAAATAACGAAAGGCGATCTCGGCCAATCGATGAGGCTTGAAGGAAGCACGACGAGCGATAAAAGAAACGTGCAAGCTGCACGTATCGAAGGTTTAAAGATGCTTAACGAATATATAAATATATATCATTCGGTTTAAACGATTACTATGTATAATATGTGATTTTTATGTCATGTTCAATAAATGAGTTTAAAAGTACAACTTGCATTGGTCCTTTATTCATGATATCCACATATCATTTTTTCCCATTACCTTTCAATCGTTTCTAGTGACGAAAGGATTACAACTCGAAATAACCAGCGAAAGGGTATTCTCAAATTGGCCTGACTTTTTAAATTGCGCGCCATTTTTTTTGTTGCGCCAAACATAGAGTACTAATGTTTGACAGCTGGCGTCAGGAAGTGTTGCGGTTTAGTCATGGAGAACTAGAACGATCGAGCAATGTCTAGAGACTGTTATATTGTTACGGCATAGTTATTGCGGACCAAGTTTCATGGTCGTGTTATCATCGCGTCGCGGCGATGTCAATTGGCCACCAAGATCGTGCGGTTTGACGCAATTCGATTTGTTTCTTTGGGCTTTTCTGAAAGTGTATGTCAATTATCCAGAGACCATTGGGGAGCTCGAGGAAGCAATTGGACGCACCATTAATGAAATTAGTCGGCAGTTATGCGAAAATGTTATTGAAATTTCGTCAAAAGAGTGATCGTTTGCAAACAGGGCCGAGGCAGCCATTTATTGGATATTGTGTTCCACACATAAGAGCTTGTCTGATGGAACGTATGACGATCGAGCATGTTTAAAGTGGAGGCTGTCAGCGGATCCCGCTGATATCACCTTCGATTCTTATTATTCTTATCGCACTCTCTCTATCTCTCTCTCTCTCTCTCTCTGTCGTACTCTAGTTCGTCCCGCTCTCTTCCTTGCCTCCTTCCTTCCTTCGATGTAAATCCACTTCTATAAAGCGATTAAAAATGAATCACAGGAAGAAAAAGAGACACTTCAGTTTGTTGGGTTTGCTCATAGCCAGCCTCACGATCCAAACATCAACGGCAAGTCTTGAGACGTGGAGTCACGAGAGCAAAAGCCGCCGCCACGACATTCCTAACGAACATTTCCAATTTGGGCCCGGCTGGCCTTCCACCTTGAGCAACTGAAGCGTCACTTTGTCCATTTTTGGAGCTAATTGTAGCAGAGTTCCGACCACCAATCGGTTCCAAGTTGTACGGGACAAAGTGGTGGTTGGATCTCGCGGTATTTGTCATTGATCGGGCATCATCGAGCCAACTTTCCATCATCCAGTTTGGATGACGATTGGGACAACGAGGTCGAGAAGGGCTTGAGCAATTTACGCGGAAAGCGGGGGTTCGAAGAGGAAATGATTCATCAGTGGGAGCCCAGATAGTTATCCTCTTTGGAATTTGTGCGGGGTTACGCCATTGCTTGGTGCACACCGCGGAATGGAAATTTCCGCTGCACGGGCGGAGAGAGAGCGGGAGCGAGGAACACACACGCACACACACGCATACATACCGCGAGGCACAAATACGTTCAGCTACTATTTGTTACTCGATGGCGCGTGAAATATCGTCGTCTACCGAAGCTTCGGGCACTCTGGTGGATATCGATGTGACGAATGGTGAAAAAAAAAAGAAAAGAAAAGAAAAATCGCTGGAAAGCATCGCTCATTTGCTCCACAGAGGGAGCAACACACGCGACCCTAATAGAGCATTGGAGTTACAACGAGGTCGGACGTAAACTAGCTTGAATAGTCGCCCAGGGTCCCCCGCCCAAGTGGCGTGAAACCTTGTGAAACCTCTATCCGATCATCCGCTTCGCAACGAGCTCCGCAAGGAGTCCTATTCGGATGTTGAATAAGTTTTCCCACTTTTTACGTGAAAATTGTGATCGACTCCCAATGATTCTGCAAGTTCAGCTAGCATATCTGACATGAGTATTAATGGAGCGATGCCTGCAATTCAACACATCAAAATCGTTACTTTCCAAGCGTGTTTGAACGAATCTCTGGATGTTGTAGCCGACAAAGCATGGTCGCCGTAAGTCTCAATTGAGAATTCTGTGTGGTTCAGCTACGGATTTTTCTTTGACCAAAGTAACGCAGTTTCTTTGTCACGAAATTTGTCGTGTATAACACTGTGAAAAAGTAGTTGTTTACACTTCAGCGACTACACGCACGCAGTTCTGGTAACGCCGTCTGTTGGAGAACAGGGAGGCTTATTCGACGTGCTAATAATTGGGGTACAGGGGTGGTTGGAAATCTTCCAAAAGGTGTCACGATCGTGCTGTCCAATGCGAAATTGACCGTATTCGGGTGCTCGAAAGCTTTGCCACTGGCTCATGAGACACCAGATCTTTCTAGCTAGAGTCATCCATTGGATCAAGCTTCTACTAAGCGATAAGTTGGTGCGGGACAAGTTTGGACGAATCTCAATGGCCCGGCTCGACAAACCATCTGCTCGTAGCATTGCCAGCAGGCTGGTGTGCATTAAAACTGCATTCCAGTGGCAAAGAGTGTACGGCTTTCCGGTCTCCGGACTGGCTGGCGCTGGTACTCCAGCCCATCGCCGATCAATATCAACCGGGCGCTAAACTTGGCGTCACCAGCGGCGTCACACAGCCTTCCGCATTAGGCTATTTCCGATCGCAAAGAGAAAACGGCATACCTATTGGATTATACGCCCGGGGACACTTCTCCTCTGTCCCGTCTCATATTTTCCGTGATGACATACCGTTTAGCGTGTCTGCAACTCGGTATTTCCGTGTCAAGCCGTGGGGCGTTACGTCATCAGCGAAGGTAGGGCAAATTGGGTCTGCATTTGCGATGCGGGTACGCGGAACGACTTGCTTCACGAGACAGCGTTTCTGGGAACAATGTTGGCTGTTCATCAAGCAGGCTCGAGAGCGCCTTCGAACCTGCCGATGGACACGTGCTTCTCAAGTAATACGATCGTCTTTGTCAGTACGGCTTCGACGTACGAAAAATAAGCGGTGTCGTTAAGGGAGGAGACTGTTGTAAAATTTTCGAAAACATCGGTTTTTTGGAAATAATTTTTCAAAAATCCTTTGAAATTTCAAAAATATGCTAGATATTTGAGGGGAGTTTCCGAAAGCTGAAAAGCTCCTTCGGCGATGCCACGCCGGTAGGCGCAGTTCTCGACGATCGTAAGCCTGGGCATCTTTGGGGGCAAAAGTTGACGACTACAAATAGTTTTATTTTCTAACAATATCAGATTCGGGTATCAGATTACGGGGGAAAAAATCATCAACTGTTATTTTCATCTAATCGACTAGAAATTTCAACTGTGGCTTCTTGGATTGCTTGAACGGTCAAGTACGGTAAAAACTTGACTTGAAAACGGTAAAAACTAACTTTTTTTCAAACTCGTCTCTACTTTTTTTTAATTACTTTTTCATTTCCCCCCCGTACTTGACCGCTAAAACTAATATAATTAACGAAAATATTTCGAGCGGTTTTTTTTCACATACTTCAATATACACCCAATAAAAACGTAACAGTTATTTGGAGCCCGTATTTTATTCCTTTTTTAACATTCCGAATAAAACAGGCGAAAATGGGTAGTTGCTGTGGTGCCCTCCCTTAAAACGAAATCCGAAAAGTTTTACCGACTTTTGGGATTTCGTTTCGACGTCACCGGGCCTCGCGACCCAATCAGGCCAATCCCCAAAGTCTCGAGACAAAGATCAAGGGTTAATTATAGGATAATTCAGGGCTTGCTGACATAAATAATCGGAAATTCAACGACGAACGACGTATTTTCGACGAGACAGCGTGTGTATCACGCGAACCTTACGTCGCGGTCTCTTTACGAGCGTGTACCTCGTATCGATCGTAGGAATATTCCGCAGCCATGACGCTCTCTTCGTCGTTTCGCCTCGTTTTCTTCGATCACTACGTCGCGACGTCACCGCGGTTCTTCCACACCCATCGCAGCAACTTCCCTTGCCAATAATATTTTCGTTCTTCTTCCTCTCCCTCTCCGCCTGTCCGAAGTTCCGTAAAATAATCGTCACGGGAAAACAATTCACGACGTTTGCGTGGGTTCTCCAAAATAACGACAAAACGTCGAAAGGTCTATTTTCGTAGATCCAAAAGCGTGCTTGCCGCGTCCAACGAAAATGCCATAAATCGAAGATGCGTCGTTCTTCGGTCTCGTTTTTGTTGTTGTTGTTGTTGTTGTTGTTGTTGTTGTTATCATTCGACGTCACACTTGGATCTCGAACGACTCGAATAATTGCTGGCTTTATCGGAATCCGATCGTAGAACGGACTACTTATCTAATCGAAGATCGTCGTTTCGGAAAAAGGCTTATCTAGATCGGATGTGATTCCAATGAGTACTCTCGGTGGATGAATAAGAACTTTACAAAGTATTTCATTGATACCGGAGCTGTTCCATGGCAGTGAGATCGTACTACTGAACAATAAAAAGGCCAAATTTGCATAAAAATACACGCTGGGCTACCTAATGATGCAATAAACATGTGGAAAAATAGTTTTTGTTTGATGTAACGATTCTTCAAAAATAATTACACGATAGCCTCGAATAATCATTGACAAAACTAAAACTAATAGAGCGTTGGAATAAAATTATTCTCGCTCTTCGCTTTGCTCCGCTTGAGATTCATCACTTGGGTAGCCGCGGATGGTATTCGTAATCTTCACAACATACTTTCGCTGCGATGTTCCCAAGCGACACTGTAAATACTCACGGAATGCCTGTTCTTCGCTTGGTTTTTAGAAAATTTGCGCTAATACGGTGTCGAAATCTTGGTATTGGCGCTTTCGTTTGGGCTCTTTTTAATCTCTAGACGAAGGCACCGCTCTCGCGCGCGATGACTGTACACCTACGCGAGCGTTAATTGAATGACGCGCGGTGAAACGCATCTTGGCTGTGACGCATCCGTGCGAACAACCGCGATAGCGCTTGAATGAATTAGGGACGGGTTGGGTTGCTCCATCACGATCAATTCCTGACCACCACACGGCGTTTCGCGTGCTAAAAGTTACGGCAAACAGCTATATCGCTCGCTGTAGCTGCCGCGCGTCTCGCACGGACGTCATCCGTGACATAAACGAGAAATTGCAGCCGCGAGGTTATGGCTTTGTCGCTGAAATAGAACAGCGTGTGACGTTAAATAGGATCACGAGCGGTAAGTTGGAGGGATATAGAGATATCCCATTGTCGTTTAACGCGATTACGAATGCCTAAACTCACCGCATCCGTGCAGAATCAATAACAATCGGGTCGAGTACAAAATCGGATTTCTCGTTGGGACAGGCTGCCAAAAAATGACGAGCCGCTCTATAGAGGCTAGTGGGCGAGAGCTTTGGTGGATGTCGATTGATCTTAGGATGCAAGAAATCCTAGAAGGGCGGGATTACTGCAGAGTGAATGAACGGTGGCCATGAGCCTGGATCCGTCAACTCCGAGTCACGGATGTCGACGAGACCGCGTTTATCGGGATCCTGCCGCGCACGGAGGGACTCAAGGAGCAATATCTGTTTGAAGCTTAAACAAAGGGAATTTTCTGGATTTTTTTTTACGAAAATATAGTGCCGATTAAAAATTTTTTTTAGCCGTTTGTTCGTTGTACATTGAGGTTAAGAATTTTTTCAAATTCAAAAAACAAAATCGCGGTGTACAACACTCCGGACCAAGACGATTTTCTGCCAAGTTATCAACCGGGACGCAGTGACGAACATCGGCATCTGGAAGGAAGTACATTTTTTTTCCGTCATCAACATGAGTTTTGTCACAAAAGTTCACAGCAATATTAAAAAATAGCGTTTTTTTACGAATTTTGCATTAGCTTGAAAATAAATTTAATTTTCACCGAAAAAATCGATCGTCGTTTGTTTATTAAAACCGTAATTGTTAATCAACCATAAAAGCCGTGGGTACTTTGGTGGACAATCTAACTGAGAAGCTGCAGCTGCACGTTTCAAGTTAATCTGATAAAAATAGTTTGAGCTCTACTGCGTGCCAACTTCAAATACAAGATTTCGATAAAAACGCTGTCGAAAATTGATAGTCATTTATGTATATATATGGCTATTTTTTACGTCCCCTTTTCTTCATGCATACTTTATCACTCGGTTTTTAAATCATAACACCAAGAAAAGTAAACACAAAACTGTGTACAAATAGCGAATGCACAAACAGTGACACGGGCTCGCAATTAGAAGCCGAATTAATCATTTCGGAGCTATCAGAGGTGTTTCGAAAACCAGCTTTTACAAGTGTTTGAGAAATATGTCGTTCGTGAATGTTGATGAATGTTATTCTTGAGATATTTTGATGTCATTCAGGCCAATAAAGAAATGAAAAAAAAAAACATTTCAAACAGATATTATCCCTTAAGGTCAAAGCCAAAGTGAGTCGCAAAGACTCGTTATCGGAAATCGTTGAGGCTCCAATTGTCATATTCATCATTTCCACTTATCGATATGAGAACTTGGTTACTCATAACGGATGATCGATGATGACAACATTTTTTATTTTAACAACTAATATGACGCTAGTATCAAAATATCCCGTCTTACCTTTCTCCCCCGGTTCCTTATCTGACTTCGTTATCACGAGGCCGCGCGCACTTCCTATCGTTGTGTCACAAAACCGTCGCGGGACAGCTGAGGCGAATTATCGCACAAGGCTCGCGCGGCCGATTGCGCCTTTCCAACAATTTCGACCGTAAATCGGACGAAAATAAACGCTCCGGGAGAAATTTACGTTTACGCGGCACCGCGAACGCGTCTCATCCGTCGTAAATCATTGTATCAGGGGCTTTATCTCGTTGTCGCGAGAAGATTACTTTTCTCCTTCTTCCAGACGACAAACGCGAATAATCAACATTGGGCGTGCCAAGTGGACAAAATATCGTCGAGCTTGTCACAAAATGTTGGACATGGACGGTAAGTGGGGTAGGTTAAATTGTCCTATCAGGTGAAAAATTGCAGAGTTCCACGTGCCACTGGAGGGAACCGGGGGTCTCAGCCGCGGACCTCAAGATCACAAAAGGTTGGATTTGTCGACGTTACGCTTCCATCTAATACGCGCACGAATGAGCATGTGCTTGTTTTTTTTTTTCCGAGCGGCGCCAGCTCAGCCTGGCGAAGCTCCAACAACTCGAATTCGTAGATTGGATCAACTATGAGTAGTGGTGATACGATCGCCACAAGTGTGATAATCGTACATTGGCGACGAATGACGCACATTATGAAACACAGTCGTGGGGGTGACGAGGGTCATTATTTTTAAAATGAGCATCGCTAGTCATCGTTCCATCATTGGATCGAAAATACGAGGAAGACAGAGACGACGAGAGAGCTAGCGAGCTTTGGCGAACGGTGAATGGATGCGCCTTTCAATGGCCTTGATTCCGTCTCTCTCGCTCCTTCTACTACGCATCGTACGATCCACGTATGCAGCTGCGAGTACCTTTGCACCTCGTCTATACGCGTGTGCGTAGCTTCAAGCGTGTGAGAAGAAGAGGGCCGAGTGTCAGAGACGAGCGAGTGCACCACAAACACAGCAGCGCAGTACCCAACCCGAAATCAATACTCTCTCTCTCTCACCTCTTTGCACTTGATGCTTCAGACCTGCCTTTCAACTTTGCTGCTCCAAGTCTTGAGGTTTTTATGTTTTTGCATCAACTTTTATTTTCGCCTCTTGCGTTGTATACTTTTGAAAATGTTTTCCGTTATGTTTTCGGCATATTGATGAATCCATCACGATAAATGCCACCCGATGTGCAGCTCGTTCAACTGCTGATATTCCAGCTTGTTCCGATCTTATTTTTTTTCTCTCGTTCTTCCGTCGAGCCCGCATTTGGTCGTTCATTGCTTTTTGTTTCGTCGTCGTCGTCGTCGTCGTCGTCGTCGTCGTCGTAGCCGGCCATTAGCGGCCACGAGCACATGGCCACTATTCCGCGTGGCATAATATTCAACGTAATGTGTTATGGATCGGCGAGAGAACGTGGCCGGTAATTGGCACCTTTGCGTAGCACGCACCCGCGATGGGTACAGTAACAATGGCCGTGATCGTGATAACGCTCCTTGGGCTTTCCGACGCCGCGTTGTTGCGAGAGGTTGGTGCAGCAGCCTTCGTGTCTCGGGGATGGTCATTTGTGCGGGTTACGTAAAAATACAAACGTCCGGATGCCTAATTATTCGGATGTTGAATAGGGTCTCGCTGTTTTTTTTTTCGTTAAAATTAATGCCTCGTTTAAAAAGTCATTCCTAATGCTTACAAGCGTTTCGAAACTGCTGTTGGGGGATCAACTCCTAATGTCTGACATGAGTCTTAATGCCTCCAATTAAACGCATCAATATCCATTATTTTTGAAGCGTCTAAACCAATCTCTGCATGTTGTTTCCGACAGAGCACGGTCGCGGCAAGTCTCGACGAGGATTCTTCAGCTGCGGATTTTTTGTTGTTTTCGGCAGGAAATTTGTCATGTTTAACACTATGAAAGAAAATGTTCTTTACACTTGGTCGAAATGACGTAAAGTGAATATCAAGCTTCCGTATAGTACTTGATGTACTTTATATACGCGGATAGTACTTGTTTATGAATTTTAAACTACGCGCACGCAGTTCCGGTACCGCGATCTGTTGGAAAACAGCGAGAACTTATTCAACGTCCTTATTGAGCGGCGTGCAGCAGCACGTTTGGCTGATACGAGCCAGAACCACTCGGTTGGGGTGTTCCTATCGCCTCTGAGCTCTTTGACACACACCTTGTGATCAGCCATAGTGAGATCGGCATTGACCGATATCAGTCGAGGTCTTCGTGTTCCAGCGACGATATCTTCGAAAAGGTTGGAGGGTGACGGGATTGCGTAGGTAAGGGTGTGACGCGGTAGCTCGCATTGGCACGTCGTGGAGGATATGACTCGCCGCTGCAAACTTGGAACACTACCCACTAGTGTTTTGCACAGTAGGTCCACTCTCTCTCTCTCTCCCCGGTAGACTCGCATTCTCGAGCTATTTAAAGATTCCTCGCTAGCTTCGGTCGCCGCACGCATACATTCGAATGGTCCGCGCGCGACCTCCGGGATCCTAAGGCGCGCGTCTACCTTCGCGACACGCGCTGCGCCATCGAGCCGGTCACGTGATAGACACGCCGGTGGTGGTGGTGGTGGTTCGGCAATTGCCGAAAGGGCTAGTCGCACAGGGCTTTGGTGAAATTGGGTTTGACCTGAAGTTAAGTCGATACCGGTGGTGTCGCGGTATCTTTAGCCCCGCAAGAGGATACAAAAATGGTTCGAAGGCTTGTCGCAGCCGAGTCGCAGAGTCTTTGGCGCCTGACGGCCGGCCGTTTGTTAACCCCTGACCCGGGAAAGACCCAATGCCGTGTTACCATTAAAAGGGGAACTTGTTTTTGTTTTTGTTTATCACGAAGAACGTTGGATCTTTTGCACTCGCGAACGTTCGAACTTTTATTTTTCTCTCTTATCCGCAGCTCCCCCCCCCCCCCCCCCCCCCGTTCGCCAATGAATTCTCACGAGAACGAACGCCTGAGTCCGCGGTGGAATTATCATACCGCAGTGCATAATGCATAATTCTTCGCGCAGGGATAGAGCAGTGTACTTAAAAGACCAAGCTCGATATCCTCCCTGTATGCGGAAGGAGCGGAAGAATCGTCGTTGCGAAAAAAAACTCAAGTTGGATGATTGGGTTTTCCTATAGTTTTGGGCTTTTGTGGCTCCGTAGGTACGCAACAGTATCGTAAGATTGGGCATAGCTCGCGTCGTGTCGTTCGACTTGGCGCTGTGCGTGCTTGTAGAAGGGCATTTGCGATGTCGCGCGCCTCAAGTCGCGCATTACCGCTGCTGCTATTATATGTGCTCACAAACGCTTCTTCTCTGAGCGAGGTAGGCCAGGAAAAGCGTGAGCTTTAAAAGCCCGCTTATTTTCGAGACACGAACGCCACGTGCGAGCACAACGAACGCGCCATGCTTTCGCAGGTAGCAATTTCTACACCTACCTGTCCAGAAGTTGTCTAAATCGCTACCGAATATCCGCTCAGAAGTTACCTGTAAGTCTTCATGCGTCCAACGCATGGCAGTTATATTTTTGGATGGTCAGCTCGAAGGTAACCTCCGCGGGCGGTCATTTGGTACACTTTTAGCCGACTTTTTGGCAACTTTTTGTAAACTGCTACTCGCGCCTGGGTAGCAATTTTTTAATATTTGTCCAGAAGTTGTCACAAGGGGTACCAAATGTCCTATAACGTTATAGGACGCGTCCAACGGTTATCTTTTTGGATGGTTGTCAACTTCGAGATAACTTCCGTGCGGACATTTGGCACCACCAGTTTAGCCGACTTGTCGAAAACTTTTTGATATCTGCTACTTGGTTTGCCAGTTCTTTGTGAAAAAATGTATCTTAACTTTATTTAAACGGGGTTTGTTTGAACGGGCTACGTCTACCGAGATGGATAAAAAAAATTGCATCTTCCAAATATTATTTATTTATTCGATACTATCATCTTTTTGCTATACACCCAGAAAACATTTGCCGAAAGACTTTTTTCAAAGTCGGTGCGGACGACGTGATATCTTGAGAACCACCGCGGACGGATTATTTCCAAATTTACGCAGGAAATACGACGAGAAACGTGTAAAAAAGGTCATTGACGATCTCGCTTTTTTCCAAATCGGTCTCCATTTTCTAGTAGTTGCGTAAAAAAAATTATTAAAAAAATCGAGGATCGTCAACGACTACTCGTGTTTTCAAGCCGTTTGGTTTTTATATTTCGGATAGACCGTTTAAGCTCAAGAGTGTCCACGGTAAAACGTCGCGAAAAAAATTTCAACAGGCGGCCATGTTTTCGTTGTTTTTCTGTATTTTTTGGTGACTTTTCTTTCAAAGGCTATCAATAAGTGGGATTCTTTTTCACCAACCATTTGCCAGATAAATAATTGCGTCGTTTCATTCGTGCCTCTAGGCAGATATAGCCCCATAACGGAGATAAAAAAGATCCGAAATATGTTTTTCCCATCTCACCTCTTAATCACTATTATTTTCTATTAGACCGTAATCTCCATCACGCATCAGTTTCATATTTAATTGTGTTAAAAACAACTCGTGAATAATTTGAAAAGCAACGAAAGCTTCTGCTGCCGCCTCGAAATCATTGATACTTATAATGGCAATGCGGGTTATTCGAGTTTCGCAAAGCGTGCACGTTCATTGGCGAGTTTCTAGCAGCAGCCCCTAAGGATAACCCCAAAAATAGAGCCGAAAAATATCGGATCTGTTGAAGCTCGAAAGGGGGCAGTTTGTCGGTTCTCGAATGATGTATCGGGCGAGGCATCGAGAGCTCGGTCGTCGAGCTAGGCGAGGGAAGATTTTCGAGTTGCAGGCTAGCGTCGCTGGCTGTCGCGCTCCTCTTCGCGAACTGCAAAACACACATCCGAAAAGTGAGCTCGCCCTCGTGGTCGCTACTCCGGCGGGGGGCGCGTCTTCGTTGGAGCGTTTATTTTACCGATCTCCCGCATCGGGATGGGCGAGAGCTGGTAAGCGGGTTTTTTCGTACGACATCGATTTCGTTCGGTTCCGTCGAGCGTTACGAGATGGCGCTGTCGGTCGAGTTTGCGCCCTACAGGCCTATTCAGCGCTGCGCTGTCTCGCCGAGAATGCCCGTTGAGGCTTTTCCGGCCGCGCGTGTGGAACTTCCTGTACAGCGTGTGCGGCTCGGGGTCTCGTCGTTTCCCAACTGGCGGCGACTCCTCCGCAGCGCGCGCTCTCCGCGGCGGAGAGAGAGAGAGTATTGACCGTCTCAGCGGGCACAGTGGAAATTTCCACTGCCCTACCCCAAGCTCGCTATACGCCGCATGTATCGAGGAACCGCGCGCGCGCGCACACGTACTTGAGCCACGCAGACACCTAGGCGTGACGCGTTTCTCGGCCCCCATACGAGTGTGTCTCTACGCGCCGTTTCGTAGACGAGTACTGGCGCGCGGAATGGAAAAAACAAAAAACAAACGACCACGACAAAATGGATACCCCGTGTTCGTTGCGCGAATCTTTTTGGAGGGGGAGCTTTTTCGTGACCCGTCGAGAGGGACCATTTGGGACCACCAATTGGCACCATCGCCCTCTATTTTCGTCACACTTGCGCTCTCACACTGGAGACGTTACTTTTGCGAATTCAAAAAAGTCAAGTTCTTCACCAGCTCGTGATTTTGTCTTGAAAATGGCTGGCAGCCTCGTGAAATGGGGCAATCCGACATGGCTTATGTGACAAACGAAGACGGTCGTCCGCGGTGATCGGTAAAAATTGTCATTTGGGTATTCGCGATCCACTAGAGCACTTGTCGCGGCCTAAGGCAAGCTCTACTAGCGTAGTAAACTTTGTAGACAAAATTTTAATAATGGAAAATTACACGGGTTTCCGCTGTCTTCCAGGGTGGGCAAGGCGGATATGATAAATATGAATCGTCGTTCCGTAAGCCACCTACGTTATGATTGTTTTTCAAAGTGGATATTGGCTCTGAAAATGACTCTCTTTAGGCCATCAAGGCGAGTTCACGGTCACCCGAAAATATATATTTTCTTTCCGAATTTGTACAATAAATCGAGCAATTTTAAAAGTTATTTTTCTTACGTACGATGCCCCAAAATGATCTGACATTTTTATTTATTAAACAAAACGTATTATTTATTTGAAAAGTACGAGTATTTTTATTTTAATATAACGCATGGAGGTTGTGCGGGGAACACAATATACGATAAATGGCCGCCTAGTCCTTCGTTGGAAACGTTCACTCTTTTGACCAAATGCTCAATTGCATTTTGGCATAATTGCGGACTAATTTCATTAATGGTGCGATCAATTGCTCCAGCACAGAAAGGAGCCCAATGGCGTCAAATCGCACGATTTTGGAGGTTAATTGACATCGCCAAATACCGCATGTTCGCCCCAAACAAAACGGCGCGCAATAAAAAAATGTCAGGTCATTTTGAGACACCCTTTATAGAATATAATTTCAGACATCCATTGTAAAACATGCCTTGTAAAGACATCTCGAAACCTGCAAGTGACTGTCATAACCCCAAAAAAATCGAAATCCAGAGCTGCCGGAGTTAAAGAAAAGAGGGGAAATCCAGTTGCCAACTCGCAGGAAATAAAAAACGAACTTTTCCGTTTGAGGTTATAGTTTGAACGGCCATATTGAAACATCGCTGCGCCACCTCTAGTACGTGAAAATCGCGAATTTCGACGCTTTGGCCTACGGAGATCCGAATGGGTGGGGGAGGGGGGGGGGACCTCGACGAGTTCGCGTTGCAGGAATTCGAGGGGATAAAGAAGAAAAAGGGGCGTATTGTCGAATCGGTAAGAGGCACGTGTCTCGAGTTCTCCGCAGACGAGATTTCGTACTCGGGAGTCCCGGGAGCAGGAGGCTGCAGGGCGGGGGCAGAGGCGCGTCGAGTCAGAGGGGAGAGGGGGCTGAATAGTCCCGAGAGAAATCGAGTACTTTTGTATCGAGATTGGAAATTGAAACGGATAAAGGAGAATAGAGGCGCAACTCGGCGATATGGCGTGAAACGCGAGACAGTGACTCGTGTGGTACACGAGTGTCTATTTTTAGTTTAGGCGCCTCTCTCGGCCCACAGTGTGGCGTGGCCTTCGGCACTCTTTTCTTCTTCTTCTTTTTTTTTTTTTTTTTTTTTTTTTTACGTAACCGCGCGACTCTTGTGAATTTTCTTATTTTGCTCACTTATTTTTCATCGCGAGTATACGAGGCTCTTTGGCAATTCAGCTAATATAGACACTGGCGCTCGCTCGCGTTTCCGAGCGCCTCGAGCGGGTCTATAATTGAATTGTCGTGCCGGAGAATTATCCGGCGCCACTAACTTTACTCCCTTGATTTTTTCTTTTTTTCTTTCCGCGCCAAGACAATATTTATCCTCCTATCAATTACTTTTCGTTGTCGGGATTTTTTCCCCCGGCCTCTGTTTCCTTATATCACGCGCGTTTTTCAAATATTTTGGCTCCTTTGCGGCGAAAAAAAGAATTTTGCCCGCTTCGCGTATATTCGTTGACTCTACGCAGGAGCGGGACGGTTAATTTTTCTTCCTTTCGCCGTTGGTGGGTTACTCACCGACCGATGATAACGCGCAGCCTCTATCGGTCACGGAGCATGCACGTTACGGACAGTCGAATTAAGTCCCTCGCGCGGTGAGAAGAAACGCGCGGGCGCTTATCGACGCGTGGTAATGCAGGATTACCGTGCGTCGGTAATCCCCGCATTATCATGAGTCGGTAAGTTATCACGCTGCTGCCTCCGATCGCGGAACTTTGTCAATTCTTCTTTTCAGATATATCGTTAGATTCTTTATTACGGTCGTTCGAATTCGATTGAGTTCGCTTCGGGTGTGCTCGACGCTCATAAAGTAACGTATATCGTTGTGTCGCGTGAAATTTCTTACAGACCGAACGAAGACAAATTCTTCATTTGCACGATCCAATTTGGATATAAGATAATTTCTTCAATTATTTTAATTGACGAAAAAAATAAAAAATTCACTCGAGCTCGTAAAGTTGCGTTCTCTAATTGCTTAATGAATAACGGGCCGTTGGTACACAATTGTTTAAGCTCAAGGTCCCCTCGGTCGACCTGTAAAACAAACGATATTCTTCTTCGCCGAGTTTTTTGTTTCACCTCCCGAGAGTATTCGCCGCTTACTTTTTCCGCTAGCGCGCTCTCTCTTTACATTCCTCATTCGTGTTTAACACCGCGCGCGAGAGCGACAAACTTGGCTCGTAAAGCGCGAAACGTGTCCCGAACTAATTAGCCAAGTGCTTCCCCAGATAGGAGAAAATCTGTGGTTTATGCATAATGCAAATGGATCTGATCATGCTCGCCATTTTTTTTGCCTACCCACCGCGTTACAACGTGTATTATTCGCGTACGAAGAGTGCGCACGCATGATTTATATTCACGAAGTTGCCGAGTCCGTAAATCCGGCTGGGATTACATCGTGTACTCGATGTCCTTCGCGATACAGTCAGGCACGACGAGAATTGTGGACAAAAAACGTGTCCCAACGAATGCCGAATTTTGTAAACATTTGCCGACACACACACACACACACACAGTCACCAAAAAATGACTGTGATAATGTTTGGCAACTAAATTTGTAAACATGCTTGAAAATGTATTTTTCGATCGCTCACCAAGCCGTTAGAAGAGCTGAGGAGGCGCTGCAGTAGCGGACGCGCTCGCCCCGAAACCTGCTTTCACTCCCGAAGCACAAAAGACGATGTTTCTGTTTTGGCGCGAGATGAGGCACGATGTTTTTTTTTGTCAGGAATCGTCACGTGTTCACGTTCGCGTTTTCACGCGAAAACGTTGATTTTTTGCGATTTCGCTGCCCGAGCGGTAAACATCAAAGAACGTTGTACGGTTACGGCGGGCCGGCGCGCGAACTGACGAACGCGAAACACGATCGATGCAAGTGTTCGATATTTTCCAAGATGGCGGCCAACCGCCATTTAGCGCGGGTGTAAATAAAAGTTGGCGAAAGACGAATCGACGATTTTTCGCGAATTGATCGAGACATCGCGCACGATGTGAGGCACGCACGAAAAGGTATAATCAGGTAACGCGACGACGGTGAAGGAGGAACGAGAAAACGAGCTTCCAGTCGCACGCGCGCGCGCGATACTTTCGCGGTTGACAAAAAACGACAAGGCACGACCGTTGCGAAACGTCGTGAAAAACGCGACGGTTGCTGCGATTTGGGTGCAACGTTTGTTTCCCGGATCGCGAAACGTACCCGTAGGCCTAATTGGCGCTCCTCTCGCGGCGTCGCGGGATAGACTGACTAGAAAAACCGTTACACCCATGACTCCTCCCCCTCCCACTTCCGGTAGGGGCCCGCGGTGGCTAAAAAAGTCCAAATCTATCTACGTTTTCGAGATTACCGTACAGAAAAATAAAAGCAAAAAGGAAGAAAAAAGTAAAAAAACATTTCACTCGCGAAAAATTGTCTATTTGTTTTCTTTCGAGGATAAGTGATGGCGGGATGTGAAAAAAAATCCGCGGCCGAACTTGACTCAAGGGGTGCGGTAAAAAGTTAGGCGCTTATGGGTAGAGGGAGGTGGGGCCTACGAGTGCGGACGGTGCAACGTACAGTTTTATTTCGCCACTCTGGACCCCATTGTTTCTCTTCGCTCGGAAAGCGACGCGACATTCGTTACGTTTATTTACATTTTTCTCGCGCTCTCTCGACGCTCGGAGTCGCACGAGACGCACAACCGCTGCGTAGCGTGTAATTAAAAATTCTTCTTTTTCGCGCTACGACAAAAGTTCGTGAACATAACAGACGTTTCTCGCAACGACGAAAATAAATTTAAAAAAATCAAGCGAAAAGTCGCGATTAGTTTTGGTCGTTGAATTGACGCGGAAAAAAGTGATTAACTCGCGGAAACAAAGGTACGACAAATCGAAATGAACAGAATCTTTTGTGACGCCAGAATTTTCTCGTACCACACGAAATCGTTATTATGGAAAAAAAATGTGCAAAGCGAGACCGCCATTTCTCCCTTTCGCGCATCGTCACGTGTAGAGAGAAAGGAAAAAAAATGTTACTCGATGTTGCCGCGTGTAATTAGCGACTAATTAGCATCCGGAGAGAAAAGTCAGTGGGGCTTTGAAATTCCGAGTCGTTTCGCAGCTTCGTCAAAGTGTTTGGGCGACGCGAAATATCGATGATTGGGGCATTCGATGCTGCTGCGTGCGGAGCGGTGAGGAGCCTCCGCTCGTGGGGTACGAGAGCCCACAGGGACGCGCCCGGCACAGCCCTGAAAGCCGAACGAGTCGTAGAGGGCGCGGCGCAACTTCCACCCGGACTCGTTTGGTAATGTACACGTTGAATACTTTTTTCTCGCCACCACCGCGTATCGACTGTTTTATTTCACAATTCTTGTACAAATATTTATTCTCGGTAGCACTTGTAATTTATATTTATTTATACGTGATATCGATCAGTGTAACGCGAAGAATTCGTGATATATTTTCATATTGTTTTTTGAAAATAGGATCACGATTTTTGTCCACCGGAAAAATATTCGGGGCTCAGGATGATTAGCGGAGAATTCAAAGAAACGTGGACGAGGATACGATGTGGAAATGTCGGGAAAGCCGTGAAAAAGTGTACGTAGAATATGCAAGCATGCCGATGCAACATTTCAGACACATTTGCGAATATACGGAAGTTGAGGCGTTTTTAAACGAAGAGATATAATTATCATACATTTATCAAACTGTAGGTTATAGTATATTTAAGTATACGATTTTTTTAAATTCATTTACCATCAAAATGGCGGTGCTGTAGCAGAGTGTGAGGGCAAGGTTGCCGCGGCGTGCACTCTAGCTATCCGTGGATTTCGATTTGCAAAAAAATTCAATTTATTTTTCCAGTAAAACGTGTATCGTTTCTATTTGACAGTGATTCGAATGAAGAAAATGCGAATTTACGACAATAACGAGCATTTACAAAAAATATCGACTTTTCACCCAAAATTTTCGTCTAATTTGGATTCAAAAAGTACTTTGTTCTTTATTATTTTTCAAAACTAATTTTTGCCAAGTAGAAGGTAGCAATATTATCAATATTCCTACCAAGTTTCAATTAAATTCATAGTTTTTGAGTATTCCTGCACGCTAATTTTGAAAATGTAGTTTTGACAAAAACGCTCTTGAAGTTTACATAGAATTTGCATTAATCCGCACTAGGTACTTGTGGCGACTGATTACTTGAGTAATCCGTTGCAAAGCGTTCGAATTATCAATTACAGTAGTAATTGTAATTGTTAATTTTTATTATTTTTCGCCATCTCTGTCTGCCCCCCCTGCGCTCCTTCTTCTCAGCGTTTGGATTTTTTCAAAATTCGCTTTGCAGCTTCAGGAGAATAATCTGCATATTATACATAGTTCTATCGTTGAAAGAAAAAAAAAGAAGTCTATCTTTTGATCGTTGTAAATGTATATCCAATGACCAATGTAAAAAAATGCATGCCAATGAGAAGGGATGAACGTTTGTGTAAGTAGCCTTAGAATGGGGTATACAAGGGATCGAATACGCCTACACACACATACACGAATTTCACCGAATAATCATATTACCGAATACATCAACGAAAATTCGATTATACCGATAATGAATTTTTAACAAATGACCTCTCGCATCAATTCGATATATCTCCACTGCAATAATTTCACCGCACCGCTTGACAAATACTCATCTTTATTGTCTCGTTATTTTCTCCAAGACGATAATCGTCCCTCTCTTTCTCGCCCTTGCCATTTTATTGCCCGATGTGTCTCTAGCCCGGATCGCGTGGCTCGCACCCTGAAAAATGGCCATCCCTACGACACCAAGTTATCGCACGATGGTCCTTATTTTTTATCCACTCTCGTCCATCCTCCGTCCCCATCTCTTTCTCTGACTCTCTCTTACCCGCCCCCCTTCCCATTCTCCCATTCTGTCATTGATAGTTTAATCACAGAGGGAAGAAAGGCGAGAGAGTGGCCGATAGAGAGGGAGCGAGAGGGAGAGGGAGAGAGTAAGAGAAATGAGGCGAAAATAAATCATGTGGATGACTCCGTGGTAATATGATTATTGTTGTACGAGCAAACTCTCTCGTGGCTATGCTCTCCTTGCCTCTCTCTCTCTCTCTCTATCTCTCGGTTGCTTCTCCTCCAAGCAGAGATATACGAGATTTCGTGCGGGGGCTCACAACTCTGCGGTATACACGCGTTCGCGAGAAGTGGCGGAACTATATATATTGCACATATGTATGTGTATGTATATATATATATATATATATACACAGGGTGTTCTGTTATGCATGGATAATCCTGCAACTGTCGATAGGTCAGATCATGTACTACTATATGCTGGAATTTCAGTTTAGTAAAAGGCTCACGGTTTTCGAGACTTTGGGCTTTGTGTAATTAAAAAAAAATTATTTCCTTTTAGTATTTCGCATGCCATTTCTACAAATGATACGAATCGACAATAACTAAGCAACTTTTTCAAGTAATCGGTACAAGCTTTTTACACCACGGGCTGTCAAAGTCAGATGTTCGAATTGGTTTGTATGAAAATTCTGCATCGGATCTTTTTTTCACAAAGATTCTTAATATTTAAGGTTAAAAAGAAGGCTTTTTCACATCAAACAGATAACCAAGAGGATTTTTTTAAATAACCGAGTTAAAAAAAGATATCATTGGTAGAAATGGCATGTGAGAAAACCAAAAGTAGATGATTTTTATCTCGAAAACCGTGGGACTGTTAATAAACTGAAATTCCAGCGTATTTGATCTATTGACAGTTGCCGGATTATCCATTCATAGCAGGACACCCTATATATATATATATATATATATAGGCGGACAAGTTGAGCTCTCCACGCGAGTCCCCCCTCCAACTAAGCTCGCCAACTTGTGTAAACAACCCTCGGCCGGGAGTCTCTCGTTAAATTCGTATTGTACAACAACACGAGCGAACGAGAGAGAGAGAGAGAGAGAGAGAGAGAGAGAAAGCGAGCGGGGCACTCCTTATTCTTCTTGGGATTAGCTCGGTTAGCGCGACGTAGTTGAGATCGTAACGAAAACAAAAAAAAGAGGACCGAGAGAAAATAAGATCTCGACGAGGCATTCTCGTCTGTTTGTTTTCTTTTTGTTTTTCTTCCGTTTTTCCTTTCGTTATCGATACTTTTGTATTCGCAGGGGCAGACTCGAGAAGGTTTCTCGCGAGTTTATTTTGTAGATATCATCTGATTTGAGGTGAGCATTTTTTGGTTGAAGAAAATAACACGAGTTGCGCAGATTTTTTTTATTTTTTAATAGTCACAAAAACGTACGTATATACATCGATGACACAGAACGAATAACATCGAACGAGCGAATTTTATCGACACATCGAGATTACAGTTGCGAATTGTTTGTATAATTGGTTATCGCGTTGACGGGCGGAACTTTGATCGCCGCGAAAGAAGAGGGGACTCGTGATGGGGGGGGTGATAAAAATGGCCGCGATTGTAGGTGGGCTGAGAGGAGGGGAAGAAATGGTGGTAATTAAAATTAATAGAGGGCTTGAAAGTAATTACGATTCTTTTTTATCTTACGTTGGAGAAGAGTCTCTACTTCGATGTTCTCTTCCGTAACATCACGCGGTTCTATTTACGCGCAGCGCAAACCGTGCATTTTTCACCGCGTATAATATTACGTTCCTTTTTGTTTCGTTTCTCCCTGGTAAATTGAAACTAACGAATGAATTCCGCGGCTCCCGTCGAGTGGAGAAGAAGAAAAAAAAAAAAATCCTCGAATACTTTCATTTATTTATTTTTTTCCCTCGTGCCTCTCCCCGTGAGAATTATTCTGCAAATCAGACACACTGTGCTTTTCATTTTTGCTCTCGCCGTTTTTTTACTTTTATTTTCTTGCTCATTATCCTCGTCTCTCGAGGATCTTCCGATAGAGTGGGGGATCGAAAAATAGGGACAACCAAGCCTGGCTAATGAGATGGGACCCGAGGTGTATAAAATTTCCGATTGTGAGGGAGGCGGGGGGGGGGTGTTGCGGTCGGGCAGTAGATGAAAAAAGTTTGAATCGATATTTCGGATCGTGTCTCGTCGGCGGCTTTGCATCAATTGTCTCGAACTTTGAGCGAGTATATTTTCGTCTCACGTTTCTTCATCGTATCAACACTCGCACTTCACTCTTGCGTTTAAGCACGATTTTTTTTTATCAGTGTTCTCTCTCTCTCTCTCTCTCCCTCGTTGCAGACGCGTAATCGCAATTCTGCTCGAGTGACACGAGGGCACAGGTCACGTGACTTTTGCACTGTTCGAATGTCACGCGATTGGCTCACACGTCCATTTTAATTAGAGAGAGATGCTCGCCCGAAACTCTAGCCGTTGATTAGCCGACAGAGAAAAAGTTTTCGTTGATGGAGTCCCAATCGGTGGTCGCTACGAGGGTGCCTTGGCCGTAGTCGAAGCTGGGCCAGATCGCCCGATCGAGCTCGGCGTCGGGCCGAACAGGACGATCAGTAGTAGTATAAAGTTGGTTGTCAGACTGGGCGAGGAGCTCGGCCGATCGCCGCCGTACATAGCCGCCGGCTTTTCCTCCTCTGTGCATACGAACAAAAATAAATAGGTTCGATTCAACGTTTTTTTTCTTCCATTCTTTATATTGGGGATTTTCGGCCAATATCCGCATTGAGGAAGTTTGGTTTTACTTTTGGGGGCTATGCTCAGTTTTAACTGTCGAAAACAGCTCGTTGGAATTTTCTTTCGAGGCCCTAGGCCACAGTAACCGGTACAAAATCATGTGCGAATTTAACAATTTTTTTTTCGTACGAAAAAGTCATTCACTCGAAGAATCGATTGCACATCTATTTAGTATGAATATCAAGCTGTTGGGATATATATTTTTTTTCCATCTACAAAATGGCCGACTACGCGAAAATTCTCGAAACAGCTTTTTTCCAATTGGCGTGACAAACTTTTCATTTTGTGTTTCTCGAGTTCAAACGGACCTACATCTTTAGAATAAAAGAATATTTTTTAAATTCCACACGTACTTCTCTAGGTACTTCTCTAATGTAGATTGACGAGAATTTTTGTTTTTGTACGAGGTAAAAAATTGTGGATGCTGAATGTCACGCCGCGGAGCGGCTAAAAAAAGATAACAAAAGAAAATAGTAGTAGTCGGCCATTTTGTACATCGAAAAAAAGAAAATTATTTCTAAAAGCTTCATCTTCATACCAAACAGATGTGCAATTAATTTTCATACGAAAAAAAATTGTCTATGCAGTTGAAATAATTGCTTACATTTAAAGTAGATATATCCATTGCACGGAACTGAGGTTTATTTATTTCGGGAGAAAGCTCACGAACAATAGAAAAAAAAGGTTAGGTCCGTGTCTACCTGGCAAGGAAAGGTGCGAGGTCGATCTCTCCGATTTCGATGAAATTTTGCATGCTTGTAGAATGGGTATAAATAGGCGACACGTATTTTTTTTTTATATCCGCGGAACACCCGATTTTTAAGGGGTGAAACGCACCCTCCCACATCGGGTTTTTTTCTTCGTTTTTCGCCGATAACGTTGTCCTTCTCATCTCCAATGTATACCACACGAAAAAAATAAGCATCGTTGCATTTTTTTTTCTTCATATCTCGTACCGTTAAAACGTTAAAAATCATTAATTTTCCCAACAAAAAACAGCGAGAACTCATTCAACAAGCCCAAACGAATCCAAACAAAGGCAACAATATGAAATAATCAGAGAGATTTCTTTGGTACATTAGTTTATCCCACGATCAATCGCGAAGGAGTACTCGAAATATCGAATAAAAAATAAATGCCGCGTGTTCAAAGCGAGTGTTGATATTTGCCCAAAAACATACACGATATTCTTGCATTAAAAATATGTGTTGAAAAAAGTGATTTTTTGACTTGTACGCATAGCCCTTTTTTTTTGTCGGCGTTCGTTATGTTCGCATTTTTATTTTGTTTGTCCGATGGAGTTTTTTCGACCTACCTTGGCGAAATTGGGAAATTTCGTAAGAATGGGGAATAAGAGTGCGGAGGCGATTTTATTCCAAGGATAGAGTAAAAAAAAGAAAAAGAATCGGCGATCGATTTACCCTCGATAACGTGAATCACGACGTACGCCGATTTCGCGTTGCTCGGCTGACACGTGTAATTTCCCGCGTGGCTCATCCGCGTCCTCTCGACGAGGAGAGTCGAGCCGTTCCTCGTAGCCTCGACCTTGACGCCTGGCTCGGCGTCGTAATTGATCATGCGTCCCTCGCGGTACCAGAAAACGAAGACCAGGGGCTCGGTCGCGGCGATCAATTGACACTCGAGTCGCAGGCTCGAGCCTTGTTTCACGTGAAGATCCGGAGCGCCCGGTATGATCGCGAAGGCCTCCGTTATCGTCAGATTCACGTAACGATGGAGTATCGGCTCGATCGGTATCTTCTCGCCGATTCGCCCCCCAACAGCCCCCCCCCCCCCCGTCCCAATCGCCACAAATTTTACAACATTTTCAATTTTCGATAAATAATAAGAAAAAAAAGACAACGAACCCGCGAGAGATTTCGGGGTAGGGCAAAAGTTACAGCGAGGACAAACCTGACACTCGTAGAGACCGGCATCCTCGGGCTTAACGTTCTTAATGTTTAGCGTCCAATCGGTAGGTGATGCTCTCACCATAAAACGCGTGTCCATCGTATGAGTGTCCCGTCCGACCGTCAGCAATTGTCGATCCCTCTTTCTCACCCACGTCACCTTTTTCGAACAGTCCAATAAAAAGCGAGCAATTTACGCAGTCTCTTGGCCGTTTCTTTTTCCAATCTTTTCCGCCACGTTCCTCCAAACGCACACGCACACACCCACAGCTATGGCATTTTTGATTAATCGACTCGAGCAGGCACGAAAAGAGAGAAATTACGATAGAGGCTTGCTTCGCGAGACAAAATATTCTCCTCGAGTCCTGAAAACGGATAATTCCACGTAAAGGATGAAACAAGTTGAATTTTCCATCAACAGTCTCGAAAAAAAAGCTCATGCGTAAGGAAAAGTTCCACGGGCACTCGATAAATCCTCAATATCGTGAAGAAAAAAAAAAAACACGACATAGTTTCGTTCTCGAGAACACGTTCTCGTTCCAATTCTCTCGTCTTATTCTTCCCTCCAATTCATCTTCGCAGAGAAATATTTCTGCTCGAGCGCACACATGTACATGTGTGCGCATGTGTGCATAGATATATATATATATAGTTTGCGTAATACATATAAATAACGTGCATGGAAGGAATCGTTTAGAATCACGCTGTAAAAAAATAAAACGAAAAAAGCTAGCTAGAATTCAAATGTACAGTGACGAAGAGGAGAAAATCCTTGGCGAGTCATTTTAAATATTGTACGCGACCTATTTGCGAAAGTTATAAGACTCAACGGTAGCCAATACTGCCCTAGGAAATTTCCCCACGGACGTTACAACGTTTTACTCGCTTGCACCTATGTCTCCGAAGGCTCGCGGAAATTTACAAGAGACCGGAGAATAATTGTCATCGGGGACTTGTATTGTCGGGGGGCGGTCTTCGGTGTCGAAAAAAAGTCGTTCGAACGAACGCGCGCGCGCGCGCGCGCGGAGTCACAGGTGAAAATAAAAGGCAAACAACGAGTCGAGACAAAAGTATTCGATCCCGCTTTCCGGTTCTCCACGTTTTCTCGCTGTGCGAGATACAAAGAAATCGCGACACACGCTCCGCCGGTGGAAAATGCCTCCCCGCGGATTCCAATAAAAATCGGCCGATATAAAGCGGAGCAAACGAGAAAGCCCTCGGTTCTCTTTGGATCTCTCCGGTGCAGTGAGAGAACGAGCGAGAGACACTGGGGTGGAAGAGGCAGAAAATTTCGCGTCTTGGACGTTACACAGCGGTCGCGAAGCGATATATAACCGACGTTGCGAGCCATTGAATTTCTTGCCCCCGCGAATCCCTATATAACACTCTCGCTCGCTCCGCATGAGAGAAATTCACCAGGCCCTATCGATTTCACGCTTCTGCCTGAGCGGCGTCCTTCTGCCGTATATTGGCTCTACCACCGAGTGCTCCCCGCACCGGGCTGGATCCTATACACCGTCGTACACCGCGCCCCCGGCGAGTCAGAGAACCTGCTTTTCGAGGGACTATTTCGAGCAACGCGCAAATAACAGAAACACGCGAGAATCTTGGTGCACACGAGTCGACAAAAGATTTCGATCATTGGGGGGTTACGAGGGAAAAGAAGAAGGCCCGATATCTTTCCAATCCAAGTATAAGAAGTGCGGTAAAGTACCGAAACGCTGCTGTCTCTTGGTTCCCATGATGTGGTGTTCACCCCGTGAGACATTCCTTCAAGACGAAAAAGCAGCAGCGCAGAGTAACTCGGCAGCATTCATTTGGCGATTCGACAAGCCATCAATGACGATAACAAATGGTCAGGTAGGGGAGACCGGGGGGCAAAATGGTATAGCTGGGCAAAACGGCACTGGGGCATAATGGGATCGGGGCAAAATGGGGACAGAGACGAGTGGAATGTCAAATTGGGGCAAAATGGGACACACAAAAATCAAGTGTCGCGCAGCCCGCTGAATTTGGGGCAAAATGGGATGACAGGAAAATTCATGCTTCGGCTCTATGAAAGAGCTGTTGAAACATAATCCAATCTAAATGGTGCTTGTGGTTCGTTTCGGTCCACATATACGCAGATAATGCGGACTGACCGATATATTTGTCGACACATACCCGTCGATTTCATGGGGAGCGGCGGTCCTAGTTTCATAAAACAATTTACGTACAAAAAAGGACAAGAGTTTTTCATCAATGGCTTGAAAATCAGTATCAGTAACGCGCAGTTGGCAGAAAATAAATTAAAAACAAAGATAAAAACAAAAAAAAACCAAAAAATTGCACGCGTCAGATTATAAAAATTACTTGATTATTTAAATAATTAATGACGACAAAGAAATTGTACCAATCGAATAAGAAGGCTCAAATAACAATTTACGTCAAGTTTGGTACAGTTCTGAGCGCAGAATCAAAAGTAATCGTTTAACAAACTTTAATAACAAATGAAAAATTAGTATTTTTTTGAATGTTGAAGTACTTAAATTTATTGGATCCTGACGAATCCTGACGAGCCGAGCACGAACTGTTGTTGTAAAGTCAAAAATAATAATAATTGTTCAAGCGATTGAGCGATAACAAATGAAAATTGTCGTCTTCTTTGATGTTAAATTACTACGATTAATCAAATTTCAACGAAATCGAACGAGTCGACCTTGAAACATTGCCTCAACCGCATGTCCAATCACTATATTTGGTCAAACAATGAATATCAAAAAATCAATTGAAGTTTTAGCGAGTGAAAACCTGTTCGTTCACTCATTTATTACCCCTCGTTTTTTACCCCTGCATTTCTTTCGTTTCTGCATCGAATTATTCCACTGTCCCATTCGTCCCATCGTCTCCGATTTTTTCCTGTCCCATTTTGCCCCAGTCCCCCGTTTTGCCCCAATGACGTATTTTCCAGCAGTGTTGATTTTCACCATTCCATTTTGCCCGAAACCCGTTTTGCCCCGGTAGGTCCCATTTTGCCCCGGTCTCCCCTACTAAAGCGCGTCGCTGCTTCACAGCTTCCACATCGATTAAAGTCGAGAATTTCACAGGCGTCAGAAGTGACGCGAGCCCTCCGCGGGTCGCCGAGTACCCCCTAGATTTAGGCATTCAACATGCCATTGGTCCAAAGCTAGTGCCCAACTAGTAGCTCACCAAAGTACCGCTGCTTCCCAACTGCTCGTGCAATCTCGCGCCAATGTCTTTTATCGCATAAAAATAAAGAAGAAAAAAAACCCCTAGCAAAGAACAATGGTTGTTTGGTGGCCGGATGGTGAAACGATTGTTCTTGGGCGCACGGGCAGCAATACGCTCCTTGGGTCGATCAACGTGTCGACGGAGGTAAAAAGACAGCCTGACATAGGGCTGCTTTGAGTGTACTGGCTCGCGTTGTGTTTGCCATCAAAAGCAGGTGCGAACGCTCGCCGAAAGGAAACAAAGAGAACGTGGCGGCGGGTGGGCGCGCCTCGACAGGAGCCAAGTCGGGCACGTTGGCCACCTGACTCACTCACGCCTAAACTCCTTTGGTACGTAGAATGCGCGTGTGTGTGCTGTATGTAAGTGGGCATCAGCCGACCGGCTGCAGGATGGAGGATCGTTGCGCGCAAGGAATGCGGACGTCCGACGAGACTGCCGTATGTCAGGTGGGGCAGCACGAGCTGCTGCAGAATGTCGTATGGTGGTTCGCGGGATGGGCTCGTCGCGCGGGTGCGAAATTAGCACAGTCCCTTTGTTCCCCCGGGTCGAGAGTGCGCGAGCGAGTGTAAGGACGGCTGTCGGCACAGGCCAACTGGACAGGTGGCGGCGGCCCCCCTTCTCTGGCGTGTTACACGAGCGAGCTTTTCCCTCCATTCCACACTGCCTTTAATACAATCCTGATTGCCTCTTTTTCCGAGGCACGGCAAATTTATATTTCACTTCACAGCAGCCGGTCTGGTACCACCGCCCCTCGCGTTGTCTCTGCTGATTTTTTTACCCTTTCGCAACGCTTTTCCTTTTCTCGTGTCCCCGAAGCCCCCTATCGCTATAGAGTGTCCCCGAAGCTCTCCACCTATTCTTCTAACCCTTTGCTTTGGAAATTTGCCGAAATTATACGCGATAATGCGCATCAAGCGAGTGGCTTATCGAGGTGATTCATCATCGAGCGGTCATCCGTTTCGCGAATGGACCTTCTGCGCGGGACAGCCGCGTTACGTCGTGTCTAACGGGGCATGTACGTTGCCCGGCGAGTGTTACGAGCTCTCGTTACGTAATATTCACGTCTCCGATAAACCGGCGTAACCGTTATTGATGATGTTATTGTTGGGTGGCTTGTGTACCAAGAATTCTCGTGGGATAGAGAACGAGGGACGAAGGGGGGGGGGGGGGGGGGGAGAGCTACGGTATAGGGGCTATGGAAGACAAGACGTCTTTGCACACGCATGACCCAACGGGAGCTCCCGTTATTATCGTTATCATAACTCCCGGAAGTTATGCCCCGTGCATACGTGCTTGCCTGGTAAACCGTATACGCGTACCAGCTCCGCATTCCCCTTGCTTTTCCCGGCCCTTATCCCCGGCCTTACTCTCCAGCAAAGATGGCCTCTTTGCTCCGAGAGTCAACGAGCGTAAGCGCCTGCTACAGCGCGCACAGCTGTCTCTCACTTTGACAGACAGTCCAACTATTCTCGCCGGGGGGAAGGATCAAGCACCGATCTACGCGATGTTTACGTCTGCGCGCGCGGGTAACTCGGGTATTTCGAAGCTCCCGACATAATTCGCAATGTGTATTTGGACAAACTTGCGTTCCACTCGCGCCAGGATTATTAGAGCTCGCCCAAAGTAAATTCCATCTTACCGTGGCCCTCCCCCACATCCCAGTGGTATTATTTAGTATTTGACTTGTTAATGCAGAGCTTTGCGCGCGTACACGTGTGTGCCCCTCGTAACAGCTGAAATTCCGGCACTGTATTATCCGAGCGAGTTTGAGGAAACGTTGCGGGGGGGCTCGCGGAGAGGCTAATTGGAGACGACTTTGGTGACCTGCTGGTCGAAAGGGAATATATCCACTGGATCTTTGTGCCCTTTTCCTCCATATGGTAGGAAAGGGGGGGGGTTGGTTGGTTGGTGGCACGTTGAAAGGTATCGCGGTTCCCACGAACTCGTTGAGTGGCCTTTACGAGTCACGTGCAACGCTAAAACGACACTATACCCGAGATATCGCATAGTCGCGGGAGTTTGTTTTTTTACGCTTCCGTAGAATGGCTCGATTTGCGCGACGTGTGCGCGACACTCACTATGCCAGTTCCGAGGTCGGTTATCTTGCACGGTAGGACGGCCGTACCGTTGATCTGGGCGAGCACCTCTTTTCTCGTCTGCTGATCCATCCGAGTATCCTTTCCCAAAGTAGCCCTCCTCGTAGTCGAATTTATCAGCCCATCTGTAACATCCGAGCGATCATTTAACGCAAACTTACATAGCCCGAGGCGAGTTCGAAGAGTTTGCATGGCTATGACTGATGAAGCGCGCCGTCATTCTCAACATCCTTGCTGAAAGAACCAACGAAAGAGGAGCAGGCCTCGATCGATTTATTTCTTCGAGACAGCGATATGGTCTCGACACGAGGCATTTTCACGTAGACGAGGGAATAAATATGACGATACAGACAAGTTAGGCAATACCCTCGTCGATGGGGGGATACCAAGGATGGGACGAGAGACAGAGAGACAGAGAGAGAGAGAGATGGATAGAGTGAGTGAAAATCCACTTGGCTGCTATCTTATTGTGTTTGCTGGCCGGTGAGTAGTCTTCGCTTCTTTTTCACGGGCCATCGAGGCAGCCAATTGGAATCTGGGAAGATTGGATCGCACTAGGGTAGTCGCCGAGATTCCTTATTCGACGCAGCCCCAACAACGATCGAACTCTGCCCTTCGCCTAAAACAGACCGACAGAGAGAGAGGAAGAAAAGTGTTATCGCTCTTTCTCCCCCCCCCCTCTCTCTGGCGAAGACGCAAAGTGGACGAGCTTTCTTGACAATAAGCACGCAAAATTGGCTCTTTCGCAAAGAGCCCGCTGGAACGTAGAAAAGTTGCAGTCTCCTTCGCGGAGAAACTTTCTTATCTCGTCGTGGCAAGAGCCCCCCCTCCCCTTCACCCCCTCAGCACACTGTGCCTCTTTAATCGGAAGAGGCGAGTTGGTTGGCCAAGACGCGTGGCAATAAAACAAGCCGAGAAAAAAAAAAGGAGAAATAAGCAAAGGAGGCTTTATGGGAAGGGTTTGGGCACGGCGAATGAGGGAACGTTAAAAGCAAATGTAGCAGGTGTGTGTGTGTGCGTGTACACATAGGGGTGCTTGTTTCTCCGAGAGTGGCGAAAGGCCCGGAGGGATGGAGCGGAAGGGGTGGCTGAAGACGAGATATACGGGATCGGAATCGGTGAAGGAACGAGCACCTAGACTAGATAGCGAATAAGGAGCGCGAGGAGCTTTCGAGGAGAGTAGAATGAGTTTCAACAACGGTGGGATCGTCCAAGAGATATACATTCTCCTCTCTCTCCCTGCTCGCGCCCCTCTATCTCTTTACACACGTATCGCTAAAGTTTAACGTTCTCGCCTGTTTCGAATGGAACTTTTTGACCTGGGATTTATTTGTTTCGTCGATACCGAACCCACTCCCGCCCACGCTCTTTTTGTTGTTCTTCTTGGGACACGAGACTTTTCACGGGGAAAAAGCAGCCCACATGGGACCCCGTACCTTTTCCCATCACTCGAGTCTCCATAACCCATCGCTCTAAACTCCCTCTACGCGTGTCCACCCTACAATGGATCGAAACTAACGATCGTTGACGCCACCACCAACCGGAACGGAGCATGCCTTTACTACCATGGCTAGTTTTACCGTGTTGTTGCATCCCTTGCTTGCTCGGCGCGTTTGTTGCCGATAACGCGGTGACTTTTATATCTCCGGTATACACCGAGGATTCGAGACGCCCCCCCCCCCCCCGCAAAGGGGACGATGATGAAGTGGGTGAAAAAGTTTTGTCGACTGGCTCGAGTGTACGACGCGCGAGGATGAGTGAGCATGTCAAAACAAACACAGACCAAGCTCACTTTGATTATTTTTCTTTAAAAATATACTAATAAGATTAGACGATAATTGCGAAAGTCTATTTCTAATTCAGACACCGAAATTTTGTGATGAAATAAGCATGGAAAAAAATTCGATATTTGTACACATTTTCAAACTGGCCTGAAAATTTCATCAGTTTAAATGAAACTGAAAGTTTGATCACTGTCAGCTAACAATGATGAACACAGATTATTCATCGTGCTGGATAAATCTCGTAAAAGTTACAATATGGTAACTATCGCTTAGAAATAGAAAAATAAATAAACGCAGCTTTTTTTACCAATGATCGTTTCAATTAAAATACGAACAAATGAGATGGCCATGAATAATTACGATTTTTCTTGTGATTGTATGTTTTGTCGAAATAGACAAGTGTGCTATCGACTGGCTCGATAGGCTAGAACGCAATGAAAAGTGGAGGAGAAAACTTTACTTGGGTGACAACGCGAGGCTCGAGGTAGCATTAAGGGGCAAGGCCACAGTAGAATTTTCAAAAAATCAATTTATCTCAAGTTCTCTAGTTCAATATCAATTTATAGCAAGACAATTTTTTGTTCATCGGCTTTGAGCGTATGACGTAAGCCCACCTCTGGCACGGCCATAGAGTGCTTTTCCAATTGGCGTGACAAATAACTTCAACAATTTTCACTCGATTCACTTGAAATTAAAAATTTATGTTCCTAATTGCATTTCGCAGAGAAGTACCTACGGAATTTCCGATTAAACGAAAACTTTCCATTTCATGAGCACTTTTATACGAAACTTTTAGCTGAAAATTCATTTCTCAAGTTCAAATACCTACAACTTTTGAATAAAACAATAGGTCAAAAAAAAATATATGAAAAGTAGTAGACGGCCATTTTCTAAATCGAAAGAAAAATATATTTTTTCCAACAGCTTGATATTCGTACCAAATAGATGTGTAATTAATTTTATGAGCGAATGACTTTTTCATACGAAAAAAAAAAAAATTGTTAAATTCGCACACGATTTTATAGTCGCTAGTGTGGCCTAACCCCTTGAGTACCTTCAAGTGAGCCCAAAATGGAGTCAAAGGCCTTCAAGAGAGGCTTAAAACTTCATCTCGGATAGTGGACCTGATCTGACCTGAAGGGAGCATTATAGAATAGGGATTCGTAAAATAGCGCAACAGAAGTAAAAACATGTTGAAATTATTGCCGTCGTTTTCTTTGCCTCCCTCTGGCTGTCTCGCCCAGAGGCCAAACGAGACAAGAGTACGCCGAGCCACCGACGAAACTGGGTCACCGGTAATTACACGAGTTATTCACTCAACTATGCAACCGTCGGGGGTGTGTACGCAAGTGAGTCGGATAGCGAACGAGCGAGGGCAAGAGAGAGAGAGAGAGCGAGAGAGGAGATGAAAACTCGGGACAAACTATGCAGCGAAGGATCTAGCCACAGGATAGGGCTACGATGCTGTCTACCCCCTGGAGAGTCGGACGCGTTCTGTGCGCCAGCCGAGCGACCAATTTGAGCTTCCCTCCTGTATAGCCTCAACTTTTCGAAACCTCGACGACCCCCCCCCCCTTTCCACCATCCCTCGAGCCCCGCCGTCACCAAAATTCGCGTCTTTCGCACTTGCTTGACGCTTCGAGGCTCGTGAGACTCGCAACGCGGGCTAGCCGCGAAAGGAAGAAAACAAGAAAATAACTCGTTGCAATTCGTGCGCGTCTTTGAGATGCGCTTGACGAGCTCTGCAAATTGCATTACGCCCGACGGGGAACAGCCTGCCAAATTGCAAGCGGAAGCTTCCTCGATCGAATCAGCCGAGGATTAAAATCACTCAAATTCGCCTCGTCCGCGATTTGTTAGGACGTTGAATAAGTTCTCGCTGTTTTCGAAGAGATAGCGTTACCAAAAGTGCCAGCGTGTAGTTTAAGATGGTAACACGCATGGGTAAAGAAGCCCTATAAGGAAACTTGAAATTCAGTGTATGTCATTTCGACGAGGTGAAGACAACATTTTTTTCTCGTAGTGTCAAATATGCCAAATTTGCAGAGATCGGTGTAGACGCTTAAAAAAATAATGACTTTCGTGTGTCGAATCGGAGGCATTGCTTCACGAAGACTCGTGTCAGATGCTAGCTGAACTTGCATAATCATTGAGAGTCGATCACACATCAGGCGAAACGTTTGAAAGCATGAGGAATGATTTAAAAACATTAAGGGTCAATTAGCAACTTCACAAAATTGTTTTCTTTATTTCGAATTTCGAAAGTAGAACATCTAAGACCCAATAAGGGTCTTTATGGGCCTACGTAAGGTGAATCGATTAGCAATATCTATAGCAGAAAGTAGCATCTGCAGAGGCTCAAAATGAGGCGGAAGGAATCCAATGTATGCTCCTGGAATCGGTGGCACTGTGTAAGTACAACGGACAAATTTTCACCTGCATGTAAGACCTACTTGAAACGTTAAATAATTTTTTCTCGAAACAACGTTTTCGAGGGGGTGTACAAGTTATCGCTTTCAAATTTTTATCACTTATTTAATTCATTTTTTTTCATAGCCGATTAATGAGCGACTCTTTTTAGCGGACATTTTTTCCACATCTGCTATTCGATTTGAAAAAAATGAAAATTAGCTTAAACCCTTGGACCATCCGCGGTCGAGCGGTGTTAACCAACGATCCCATAAAAATTTCATTACAGATAATTCACTCTTGAGCAGCTGTGTACACCGCTTTTTTTCGCCATCTCGAAAATTGCCCATAACTCGGCTGCAAATCAATATTTTCTCACAAATACTGGTATGAAAATAATTCTCAAAAATACTGGTATGAAAATAAATAAACGAGCCGTAAAAAACGTCACAAAGAAGGCGTCTTTTGCCTCCTAATTGACCCCATCCCCTCAATTTTCACGAAAAAAAACAGGGACAACTTATATTCCAGATCCCATCAAGTTATTTGCAAAAGAAACGCCAAAAAAAAAAAAAAAAGAAAAAAAATCCTCTCTTCGGGCTGATAATGCAGCGAGGATCATCTCCGAACGAAACAAATCTTCGAGCAGCCTTCCGTCTAAGCGCCCACTTTGCAGAATCGAATATATATTGGAGATTCCGCGAAGGAAAGCGTTCACAAGTGGCTAGGGTGGTTTCTCGGCTAAGTCGTGAATAGGATCGGGTTAGCGGTGGGCTGGTGAGAAGAGTATCGGGAATATCCAACGTCGGCGGTGCCGTACCAGCGAATCAAATGGAGAAATGGATTTGCAGGGTACGAGTGTGTCTCTCAATTTAGTTTCGGATCGCTGTGACTATCGGCTCCCCTACATGCCCTAGAACTTGTATTCAAATATACGTATACGTATATACACGTATGCGTATGAAGCTAGCCCGAAGGAAAAAGAAAGGCCGAGGGGGCGCGTTAGGGGAGAGACGAGGAAAAAGCAATGGCGAAATTTGCGCTCAAGATATATTCATTATTCAAAGATATTCAGAAGTGAAAAGCGTTCTCGGGATCTTGAGGGCGGTGGAGGAGACTGCTGGGAAATAAAGCTCGTAATAATGATAATAATATCCGAGAGACGGGATAACGCGAGTTTTCAGTGTAAATTACGCGTGCCAGTCTATATCGGATTAGGACACAATGGGATCTCAAGTTCGACGAGTCTCGAAGCCGAAAGGAAAGGAAAAAAAAAAAAAAAAAAAAAAAAACCCACCACTGCGAATCTTGGCCAGACGAGTTACCCGTCGCAACATCAGCGAGGCAATTTCGGTTGCCCAAAATTCATGGAGGGTTTTTTTAGTCGGCCCTCGCGCGCTCTCTCACCCCTTTCGCGTTCCACGCCGTTTGTTTTTTTCCATCTGCGTTATCTCGGGAGTGAGTAACGGCGCGGCGGGGCTGAAACAAAAAGCACGAGATACGTGCGCGCCGTGATGGGAACGGGGGTCTCTCGCAACGCTTCGATTCGCATTGACGTGGTCGTCGTCGGACGACGGGGGCGGTAACGGCGGGAGGCTCCTCGCGGATCTATCTCATGCCGCTGTCTGTCTGTCCGCTCGCGTCCCAACTGCGACTTGACCGGGAGGGCCAATTTCGGGAGCTGTCCTAGCCCCGAATGCAGCGCGTATATCGCGCTCACGTTGGATGGCATAACTCAATTTGGTTGGCGCTCTCCCGTGGGCTGCTCGCGACCGACTTGACAGAATCCGGACACCCGCGGGATTGGCCAAAGTTCCAGGTGAACGGAGTCATCGAAATAGGCTACAGGGTTTTTTTCTTCTCGGTTGTCCAAAGTCGTATCACTGACGGGGCGAGTCCTCCAATGTAGGCGGCTGAGATGTTCAGGCCGACAGGTAGGAAGGAGATGAGTGGAGCTATAGGAAAAAGCAATCAATCAACCCCGCCGAATTGGTGTCCATCGAAGCTGAGCAGGGGGCGATTCTATCGGTTGTTTTTCCCTGGTTCCGCTCATCTCCGCTTTGGTTGGGCTTTGTCCCTTAGTCGTGTCTTAGCATTGTTCGAACAATACCAAGTTTAAACACCAAATGGATATCCCGTTATTGAAACGCCTCTACTTCTTGCTGCTCAAGGGAGACCTTATCTCCACTGAGCGTGTGCTGTCTTATTGACCAAGCTTCAAGACACGTACGTGCGCGCCATCACCCCCCTATGCTCCACAAGGATCATCCAAACGTACCCAATATGTCGTCCACCCATTGAGGAATACTCATTTGATCTCGTGCAGGGCCATCCAGGTGAAGCTGATGAAAGATTTTTTCATCAAACCTCGTCGACACTGTCTCCTACCACTTGACTCTTCAAAGGACGGAAAATATTCCGAGCCGGCGGCACAGTCGCTCGGCAATTTGAGTGCGGGATTTAGCGAAGTAATCGGAATAGCAGAGGCTGATTAAAAGCAGAACGAAGAAGGAGAAAAAGGGAATATAGTCATAGGAGCCGCGAAAGAGTGAGATTCGGTGTTGAAGGTATAAGCGAGTCCGAGTCGGGCAAAGGGGGGTACTCGAGAGGTGGCAGAGGTCAGCGCTGTCGGGAAGAGTTATCGGTAGAGCTTTCTAGCCACTCTCATTCTTCTCTCTATTCGCTTGCTCTCTCTTCGGCTACAATAGAGAAACCCTCCTCGCCCTCTCTCTCTCTCTCTCGCTCATCGTGAATACGAATGAGGTCTACCGGTCGATAGAGGCCAGAAGCTCTAATTGAGAAAGTTGGTGGTTTCTCTCTCCCTCTGATCTAGGTGGTGTCCTCGTCGCATGGATTTCCTCTGTACAGGAAGAACCTTGCTCCTCCCTGCGATCGTATATATCGTACGGTGTCCTCGCTCTCCACCCCCTTCCCTCCTCCCCCCGCCCCTGTCTTGCCGATTTCTCCGTGTTCCCGGTTGCTTCGGATCCGCCTTTCCTTCCATACCCACCCCTTCGGCCCCTCTTACTACCCCTGTATAACTATCCGTGATTAAGGCCGCTTCACTATCGAGGCTTCGATAGGAATGACTCGCGATGTGGATATTCACCGGTATCCGGGCTTATCCGATTCCCAGCTGGTGATACACGCTCCTATGGGGATACGGCCAATCCGGAACATCTCGACGAGAGATTGTGGCGAAATCGTACGTGTGATATGGAACTAATGAGGGCGCCACCTGCTCCCATGTGTGTGTGTGTGTGTATGTGCGAGAAAGAGAGCGTGAGAGCGGTGGACACGAAGAGAACGCGAAATGTGATCCACCGTGAAAGGATCACGAAATTCGGATCAGGATCGTAAATCCTTGATGACCTTGATTAAGGGAATCGATCGCTTTCGACTGATTGGATCTCTCCAGTCCGGGGCTCGGTGCAACTCCGGAAATTAAGTCGGTCGATCAGCGGACTGCCTCTCTCTCTCTCTCTCTCTCTCTGTCTGTCTCGTTCTGACTATATATCTTTCTCTCCCTTTCACTGACTTTCGGTCTTCATCTCTCTATCTGAATCGCAATCGAAGATTGATCTCAACCCGAGTAAACGTCCCGATAAATTTTCCAACCCAGGCTTTATACGGAATTCCAAACTGTTTACGATCAATAGCGGATACTAAGGTTTTTGAACCGATGAGCTAATGGGGGGTTTGTTTGTGATTATCATATCCAATGATAATGTGAGCCGAAATTTCCGTTTTTAGGCTTCTTCGGGAAAATTTTGGGTTTTGGGAAAAACAAGCAGCGGATTCGGGTTTAGGGGGTAAGAATAGATCGGGATGGACTAAAAAAAATTATATTTGAAATAAAAAAATTTATTTGCATCTTGGCCAAAAAGAAAGTTTCTTCACCGAATGGGCGGTCATTTGTTTTCTGGCTGGATGTAGAAGATATGCTCTTCTATGCTCATTGTCTTCGTTATCGTTTTCTTTTTGAAATGCCGCTTGGTTCATTGAGCTCCAATGATTTTTCCATTTTTGGCAGAATTGAAAAGACCGACCATCGACTTTTGCGTATTTCCCATGCATCTTTTTCCCTTTGCCTTTTTTTCGGCCATTCTTTTAGTGGACTTTCCGGGGAAACTTATTGAGATATCGAGATGAATCCACTGCTCTTCACTGCTCATTTTTTTTTTGGCAACGTCAATAGGATCTATTACAATCAAATGGATTTCTCAATAGAATCAAAAAATTCTATCCATAGATTTTTCAATAGAATTGAATACGAGAGAATGAAAAAAAAAAACAAAAAAAATCAGATAGATATGTAAAAAACGAGTGCTCACCCGTTGGACGCATAAAATACTGGGAATACAGCAGGACGAGTATGATCGTCGAATCCATGACACTTCCGGCTTCTCTTCGTTGCTTCAGGTCTCCGTCGTCATTCTCCTCCCTCGTTCGGTGCTCTTCGCACAATTTCGGGCCTGCAACTGAATTTTCATTCATCTTTTCTTGCCCCCAATATGGGTGCACATTTTTTGCATCAAAGAAAAATGTTACAGCGTCTTTGGGCTTTCTTATTTATGAGGGCCCGCCGTTGCGATTCGTTCACGTCCGTCGCTCGTTGGATTATGGAAAATGCAGTTCCGGTACTATCGTATGGAAGGGGGGAGGGGTCCAATGCATCCAAGTACTCTATCCGAGCTCTGCGAGTGCTCTTGGAGTGCGCACTGGGAAAATCCAGTCCATCCATCCAAATGGGTTTCGCCAAAGGGCGAGTATGCGTACTGGTGCGAATATAGAGAAGCTTTGCTGCATATACATACAGGGCGTCCTGTTATGAATTGACAATTCTCCAACTGTCGATAGGTTAGACCGTGTCCTACTATATGCTGGCATTTCCGTGCAGTAAATGTCCCACGGTTCTCGAATTTAGGGGGCTTTCTGTTGATTTTTTGAAAAAAAAAAAAATCATTATTTTTTGCATGCCATTTCGACAAATGATATAAGAATCGTCAATAACTGAGCAACTTTTTCGAGTAATTGGCACAATGTGCGTAAGTACATTTTTTTTACACCGCAGGCTATCAAAGTCTGACGTTCTAATTGGTTTGTATGAAAATTCTGCATCATAAAGTTTCCTTAAGGTCTCAGGCCGCAGTAACGGGTATAAAGTCATGTCCGAATTGAATAATTTTTTTTTTCGTACGAAAAAGTGATTCACTCTTAAAATGAATGACACATCTATTTAGTATGAATATCAAGCTGTTAGACATTTTTTTGTTTCGATGTACAACATGGCTCGAATCTTCGAATCTTCTCGAAACAGCTTTTCTCCAATTGGCGTGACAAATAACTTCAACAATTTTCACTCGATTCACTTGAAATTTGAAAGTTATGTTCCTAATTGCATTTCGCAGAGAAGTACGTACGGAATTTCCGTTCGATCGAAAACTTTTCATTTTATGAGCAGTTATAACGAAATTTTTCACTAAAAATTCGTTTCGTAAGTTCAAATACCTACAACTTTTGAACTTAAGAAATGAATTTTTTACATTCCGTACATACTTCTCTAGGTATTCTAATGTAGATTGACGAGAATTTTTTGTTCCAGTTAAAAAATTGTGGATTTGTCGCACCGCGGAGCGCCTAAAAAAAGATAAAAGAAAATATTATTAGCCGGTCATTTTGTACATCGAAAAAAATATATATGTTTTCCAACAGTTTGATATTCATACTGCATAGATGTCTCATTAATTTTATGAGTGAATCACTTTTTCGTACGAAAAAAAATTGTTAAATTCGCACATGATTTTGTACCCGTTGCTGTGGCCCAAGGTCTTAACATTCAAGCTTATAAAGAATACTCTTTGTAGATAAAGCTAATAATCAAGAGTGTTTTTTTTTTTACAAAACCGGGTGAAAAAGTTATCATTTGTAGAAATGGCATGTGAAAAAACCAAAAAACAGATGATTTTTATCTCGAAAAGAACTGTTAGTAAACCGAAATTCCAGCATATAGTAGGACTTGATCTGATCTATGGGCAGTTGCAGGATTATATATTCATGACAGGACACCCTGTACATATATATATATATGCGTGCGTGTGTGTGTATAAAAGCAACCCATATCTCCATGCCCGTTGTAGGAATAATCCTCAATTAATTGGAACGCTCATTTGTTAATTCTCGATGGAAATTCGAATTAAAGCGCTCGTCTGTACTGTTGAATTGCGCAAGGGCGAGGGGGGGTATTCGCTCCAGCAAACGCTTTTCCAAGCTCGACGCGAAGGGGAAAGCGAGTATAGGACCAGGATAAACGCGAAATTCCATTAGCTCAGAATTAACAACGACCCTCCACTCAATCTCATCCTGTTCTCCGCTCTTTCCCTCTCCCCCCCCCCCCCCCCCCCGCCCCTGAAACCATCAGCTCGGCAACTCAACCTCTCGAGGTTTTTCAAATTTCATCTCTTTTGTATATTGATTTTGCATTTGAAAAAATATTTTCTCGAGCAAGCTGTGTCGATGGTGAGGAGCTGTTGAACGTGCAGCCTGTAGTCCGGTACGACCGAACCCAAAAAAAACTTTTCTCGCGACAAGTTTCTCCTCGGAGCTTCACTTGTACTCGCATCTTGACCCGAACTTGCTGTATTTTTTTTCTTCCTCTTTTTTCTCTTTTCGCGAAACGCAGCTCGATTTTGTCATTTCTTGGTGGAAAAAAAAAAGCTACGAACCCGTCGCCAGTTGCGAGAAAAAAGTTTTCCCCGAATTTCCGTTCGATAACGCACGCGAGTTGTTTTTTTTTTTTTTTTTCACCTTCAAATGATTTCTCTCTTTTTCGCGTCGAGTGGTTTTTCTCCGTGAGATCCGAGGGCAATCTTAATAGCGCCGGCGGGTTGGTGGCACGAGAGCGCGTGTGTCGTAAAACAGCGGGAAACGTAAGCTCGCGAGGGAGCCCCCGTGCAGTAGTAACAGCTTGATTGGGGCCGCCTTTTCTGTACACCGTACGGTGAAGGGAGACTTGCCCCGGACGACAAAGTGTGGACGCGAGAGCGCTGCTCAAGTTCTCTATATCTGTACGGATACGTGTGTAGAGGTGCATCAGTCCGCGTGGAGACACAGAGACGGAATTGACGAGGTCGCCGGACACCGAGAGAGCGAGCGAACGCTTGCCCCGTTGTGCAAGAGCTATAAAAGCGAGAAACGAATAAAGAGAACGGGGCGAATTTGTTTCCGTGACCGTACGACAAAACGACCCTCGTATACATCCGCGAAGGTAGAACACGAACGTGTATGCCGCGGCGTTACATTCTCCTCGACTTTTCACTCAATTTTCTTCCTTTTCTACATATACACTGCCGGGCAAAAGTTTGGCTACCCGAGTCCCATCTTACCGCACTCAAACATCAATAGCGGAGTCAAAAATAAAGATAATTGAGTTTCCCGAGGGGCATTTCAAAGAGGATAAATTTACCTTTATTTTGCTTCTTCGGAAAATTCTCGACGATTTTTTTGTTCCCCATGGTACGCACTTTTGAACGTGGCCATTTTACGAATATTTTTTGGCCGTAAAAAATGAACGGCAGAGTTTACGGAAACATTCTTTTCCTCAGTTTTTTTCCATGCTGAACTTAAAAAGGACACGAAAAGTAACATTTTTGTCCTTTTGGAAAGTCCCGTACGATTTTTTTCGTCTCAGTATTGCATTTTTAGCTAAAAAAGACATGTTTTTGACAAAAGTGTCATCGAAGAAGTATAGGGTTTGGAAGGAAATGGCAAGCGGGCCAAAAGTAACATGGGTTCACACTCGAGTGGCTCGAATTTTTTTGGACAATATTTTTTTATCACTTTTTGTTGGAACTTCGACGAGTCGAAACTTGAGAATTATGGGGTCTAGGACAGTATATTAAGCAAGGAAATTTGTTTGGCAAATTCAATTGGAAATTTGCTTGGGAAATTCAATTAGCTTGATTTTTGAGTCCGCTATTTGACTTTTACTACGGTAAGAAATTTCGACTAGTGTATCCGGTGAAGGAAGTTTGACGATGAACCGGTTATGGTTCGGCAGACGAGTTTTTTGACAGTCAAGAAAATGTGTATTTTTTGAGGAAGGAATATAAGAAAGTGAAAAAGCGGTATTCCAAAGGTATAGAAGTTAAAGGAGATCGTGTATAAAATTTAATTTTCTTATATTTTTATAGATATTCCGAGAACTTTTTAGTTCATCCTCGTACATCGAAATTTAGGGTCTTTCGTCGCCTCCTTTCCCCGAATTTAGCGAGAATATTTTTTCAAAGGGTACGGGGCTTTTTGGTGCGCGTAATTTTTAATTAAAATTACACTGGGTGTGGATAACACGGACGAAAATTATACGCGGCCCGGGTTCAGTCGGAACTTGACACACCATGATTTATGATGACCGTGAGTAGGTAGATGGGTGGTACTTTTCGGGGCTCGGGTAAATCGAGATTTTACCTTCGTACAAATATGCAGAGCAAATAATGTAGTTACGGACCATGCTCCATATGCAAACGCACCTTCGTATATAGTGCGTGTGTGTGTGGGTGTATATAGATATACGAGAGTAAGCTTTGTAGAACGACGCTTACTGAACCGCGAAGGGTATTAGGTGGAAGCCAAGGTAATCTTGGTCGTGGTATCGTGTTCCAGCGTCCGCCGTTATTTAACGTTAGCAGCCCCTGGCCCCTCTCGTTCTTTCCCACCCTCTCGACGTTCAACTATCGCGAATTTTACGTATACGCGTATAGACGAGGGCCGTTCTCTCGCGCAGAGTGGTTTTACATCGATGCAGTGATTTATTGCCGAGCAGCCATAAATTATCGATGCACGATGTATTGAACGAAAATACATATGCGTTTGGGGGGCGGGGGGGAGACGGGAGGGCAGGAAGTGCGGGAGGTTGAAAAAGCAGCGAGGCTAGAGGGTGGGGCCGGGGAAGAAACGGGGTCGATTGGGGCCTGGAGAACAAGGGAATCGACGGTGTATTTAGCCGTTTCCGGTGTCCCGAAGGACTCGCCGGTAATATCGGAATATATAGCCATACGGCTCGGAGCCTCACGGACTTAAAAAGTTCGAGGCCACTGGACGAATTTTTTCGTCGGGTCGCGCGCGAGCCTTTTTTCCCGGGCTCTCGAGGGAATCTTGTTTGCTCGAGCCTCCGGCTGCTGACAACTGTGTTTACTATCTACGAAAAGCATGGCCGCGGCTTGAAAAATTATTTGCCCATCACGTGGGGGGTAAACTTTAGACGAGAGCTCGAAAAAAAGGATCGAGAAAACGAGAGGAAGCTAACAGAGAAGGTCGCTTGAGTTCCAACCATCGATTTTGCTGAAAACTATTGGAAGCGTTTTTTTTTTCATTTGCGGAAAACCCGTTTTAAAAGGGCTGTCAGGGGGTGGTTTTGTAGTTTCACCCTCAAGCAGTCCACCGCGTGAATGAAGCAAAAACCAAAATTACAAAATTTAATCAAGGGCATGCTTTCTTTGAGCATTTGCCCCCCCCCCCCTTCAAAATGTTTTACCGCAGATAAAAAAATACCTATTTAATAGTTTTCAATGCTTCATCACATATATGAGTTTCAACAAAATCGGAGGCGGACAATTAAGTGATGTTCCTTGTAAGTGAAGAGAGGAATATGATGGACTTTTTTTTAAACTTACTGCCGTAGAAATTTGTAACGGCGGACCCGTAAATCAGGTAGAGGTTTATCAGAACGACGGAGACGAATTCGTGCGGGAGAAAACAATCGATCATCCGTCGGCGGTGAAACGACGCAACGATCAAGTTGGCGCTGTTTCGAACTCGTGTACGCGTTTGTTACGTTCCAAGTTTACTCGGCCGCACGGCGTTCGGAGATTGCACCACATCGAGCAGACCCGGGCAACCCCGGAATCTCGTGAACGACACGACGGGCGATTCGAACAAAGTTTTAACGATCTTGATTCTCTCTGACTTCCTCTCTCCCTCTCTCTCTCTCTCTATCTATCGACCCCCCACTCCTGTTCTTGCCCCGTTTTCTTACCTGCAATCAGACAGCAGTCACGAACTCGCGTCGTGAGCTTCTCTCTTGCGGGAGGATAAAGCCAAATTGTCGGAACCGTCGCGAGCTATCTCAACGATGTATACGGAAGGGCGACTTTCCTGCCGTAGAAAATGAGAAAAAAAAAAATGACGGATCAAAAGCTCACATTCGTGTGCACCAACCCTGCAAGTGATGCGCGACAGCCATTCCATACACTTGTTCCACTTATGGGGCAAAATCGTGGGCTGATTGGCTTGGAGCGATTTTACATCGAATAAAAGTCTGCCTAATTCATTTCAGTGAGAAATAAAAAAATGATCCATTTTTAGGTATCGTGTCCTATCGATTACAAACAATTCGAATTTATATGTCCAATCGGGCTCCCGACAATCTGGTCGATGCGAAGTCTCTGATTACGAATGTTCCAGGTAAAACTCGATCGGACCAAAACTCTCGATCCCGAACGGGTTTAATTGAAAAACATCCATTTCCTGGGCTAAACGAGGTCTGGAAGAGAGTGGGACTTGAAAATTTGCCACTACGAAACGATTTTCGATTGAATAAGAGCCTGCCGAATACATTTTAGCGAGATGTGAAAAATGGTTCAAAAATTCAGGTTTTGTGTCCCTTTGGGTAGCATCAATTTCCATCTAGTGGTCCCATCGAGTACCCTTGTCGATGAAAACTCATCCCCGGATGAACATTTTAGCCAAGAATATAACATTTCGTTGCCATTCAGGATCACAGAGGTCCTCAAATGGGAATTCTAAATCTCAAGAATAAATATCCGAATAGTTTTGAAGATAGATAGATAGATAGATAGATAGATCTGCTAGTGCTCCAGGATCAACAAACCATGTACATAGGGAAGACCTAAATCCGATGCATAAAAGCTACTTAGAAAGAGCACACATACAATACAAATACAAAATAAAATAGCGTACACAATCCGCAATAAAATACCGTGACAAACTTATGTGGACTCTGGCTATATAGAGTGCCTTGAGCAGATCATGCATCAAGTTCACAAAGCAAATTCTGCCAAGATTGATCCACCCCTGTGAAAGAGAGTTCCAGAGGTTCGAGGCAGAGGTTCGGAATGCTTTTTTTCGTATTTTGTTCGAAAATGAGGAATGGGAAAGTTATTTCGCGCTATCCCGAAGAACAGACGGTAGCTAGGAACACTTACAGTACCGCTCAAAAGTTTGGATACACCAGCCGATATTTCTTTCCGTACTGAAAGCTAGATAGCTCCGTCAAATAAAAAGATAACTAAATTTTACGAACGGTGTTTTGAAGGGAACAAATTCAGCTTTGTTTTGCTTTTTTGACATTTTTTTAATGATTTTTTTTCGACCCGGCACGCACTTTTGTACGGGACCGTTTTTCGGCGATTTTTCGACCGTCGAGAATTGGGCGCATAACTTAAACTTTGGTCATTTTTATCCACGATAAACTTGAAAGGAGTGGGCAGAAGCACCATTTTGTTTTTTTTTTATTTCTTAAGATTTATTTAGCAAAGTTTTTTCACTTTTGGCAAAAATAAAACAAATTTTGGATAATGCAACGTAACTCGAGAACTATAGGGTTTATAAGAAAATGTCAAAGGTGTTAAAAGTTGCGTAGGTTTATACTGGATTGCCTGGAATTTTTAAAGAATTTTCCTGTACGGTTTGTTTGGTTTTTTTTGATATTTTCGCTCGAAACCCTGAGTAGGATGACTTTACTCGAAAAGTATGGCGTTTAGGACAAAATATCAAGCGGAGAAACAGTTTAAATTTTTTGAGAATTTTTCTTCAACATTTTTTTGGCCGTATCTAGCAGCTGAATTAAGCAGGTCTTAGGCATGCTGGCCCTTCGGAGCGGAGCAATCCATATGTAGTGCGTAAGAAGGAAAATGTTTGTCTGGAATGAAGACGCAGCCATGCCAGTTTGTCTCAGTATGGAGTAACATGTTCAAATCACTTGACATTAAAGTCGAAGCGAATGCAGGCATTTTAGTATTTCAGGTAAGTTCTGAGAAAAACAAAATCTACCCCACGTATCCAGGTACTTTAAGTTGCAGTTTCGAGTCTGGCTGAAGAATAAAAAGAAGCAAAGGTTCACTGCCGTTCGTGCTGCAGTAAGATGGAAATTTCGCGAAGGTGACTTTGCGCAGCTGGAATGGGCTATTGTGCGTGTAATATTATGTGCTCGGTTCGTGCGCCAGTCGTACGGAATGACTCGGAGGAGAGCCTCGGCGCGGGGTTACCGCGCCGAGCGAGCGATAAGGAGAGCGTGTCCTTTTTATTCTTCCCCCTGCCTCCATCTTTTTACGCCCCTCTCGTGGAGGGTGAAGTTCCCAAGGGCTATGAATTCCAGCAGCCCTCGGGGCTCCAAGTATGAGACTTGTCATTGGCCGTTATCAGCGTCGCAATAAAACTCCCTTCGCCCTCTCCCTTGCGATTTCCGATACCAGTGGCGGTGTTATACCCTCGTTGCCCCCGAGGAGGTCTTCTCGCTCTAATATTCCCTCTAACGCGACTTTGACGCGGCCAACGTGACTGGAAGCCCTGAATTTCTTTCATTGCCATATCATTTTTCTCGAGCCTGGTGACGCGAATGTGGATGATGATGAAACGTAAACTTGGCGAGGGTGTCTGAAGGGCGCGCAGCGAGAGAGACAGAGAGGGATAGATATTCATATATATATATTCCTCTCGGTCTCTCAGACCGTTGAATAAGTTGCCGCTACTTACTACCAGATGGCCATACCAGAACTGCGTGCGTGTACTTTAAGATGTCAACGCATCCATAAAGAAGTACGATAAACAAGCTTGACATTCGGTGTATTTCATTTCGCCGAAGTGTAAACAAGTCGATAGTATTTCTTCAATATTTCTGGCCTGAAGGTCATTCGAAGCTCACACATGGCTGAATTCGTTTGGATGACGGCTACAACGTGCAAGGGTAAATAACACGCCATCCCATTATAAAAATATCTAACGACGTTGACAAAACCGAAGCAAGTGAAAGTGCAAATATATTGTGACAGCCATCTGCGTCTTTTCACGCTATTCAAAGACCGATACGCACATACTTCGTATTTTCAAGTCCAACAGAGATATTCAGGTGTTTTTTTTCTCGTTACTCACCCTGTATACCTGCACATACACACGCAAACACACATGTACATGGTGTCCTGTTACGAATGGAGCGAACGTTATGAAAGGCAGATAATTTTTATCTGGAAAACCGTGGGACTTTGACTAAACTGAAATTCCAATATAATAGTAGGACATGATCTGACCTGTCGACAGTGGCAAGATTAGCAATTCGTAACAGGGCACCCTGCATATAGAGGCCGGCTGGACTTCCCGTCGGTTTGGGTTTGTACCACTTTCCGTTTGGGTTTACGATCGTCCAGCTTCGCAATGTCGCCTCTCTAGGTGCGCAGTTATACATTTCCAAGTCTCTCAGCTGTCGGTTATAACATTGTTAAGCGTGCGGGCGATGAAGGGACCTGGCGTGGCTCAGCATAGCCTTGATAGCCCGGAGGATCTAGCCGCGGTTGCGGAGGATCTAGTGCGCGGGCGGGCTTGGGGCTTTGGAAATCGGTACACAGAGGCAGATCGGTAATAGGAGGATCCGAAAGTGGCGAATATCGTGTGCGACAGTCCGCCGCGCAGTATGTTAACGGAACGGAAACGCGGCTGATGGCTAACGCAGGAGCAGCGATGCTTACCAATGTAGAGACGGGCTTAACACAAGAAACATCCACCGGTTCCGCCTCCCGTTCTGCTCCCTGCATACGTGCCTACCTACGCGCGTCCCCTCGAGCTTACAGTTACATCAGAGATTGCAGCATATACGCATACAAATTGAGCGTATACGCATTCCAGATGCAACCGCGCTCGGAATGAAGGCGGTAGACACGTGTGTGGGTGTATGCGGTAAGGCTGGAGGATCGGCTTGTTTGGATTAGGTGAATGAACACGAAGCTGCTTTCAAACCGCGCTTTGCCATTGCGTTGCGAACCCAATCTGCGAGATTACGCACGTGCTAACCCCGGATAGTTTGAAGCCGGCTTTTGGCTCCTACCCTTCGGCCCTATCGGCCCTCTCGCTTTCTCCTCACCGCGATAACGTGCACACTGCCTCCGGATGTAATCTCTCTTCTCCGTGTACTACGGTACAACACCAACCTCGATCTCTTTCACCATCCATCCATCTGTCTATCGGCCCGTATGGCTCTCAACCGCATTCCAACTACCATCAGCGACATCCATCGCTCATACAACTCCATCCTGGCGTCCTTGCAGAAGTGTCCTTTCCGGAGAATTAGGATGATCATCGGGTCGACGATCCTGAGATCAACGTTGATCCGTTTACACGGTGGAGGTATGGAGGTAGAGAGGTAGAGAGAGGGAGGAGACGGAACGTTGGTCGGTGCGGCACGGGCCAAACACGTTAATCGAATCCCCCGGACCCTCGAGAGAATCGCATTGAAGGTCCGTCAAGGGCGGGGAGCTCTTCGGCCTTGATGACATTTCGCTTGATGGCGCTTATCGGAACCGAATTTTTTCTTCTATGCTTCGTCCTCCTGTCGTCGCTGACTTTCTTGCCGATTTTCTTGCCGATTTTTCCTACGGATCGTAGTCCGGAAAAAATAGCACCAAAAGCGGGGTCGTTCGACAAAAATCCTCACAATTGACTTTTGAATTGGAACATGTTAGGGGGTGGCTCTTAAGTGTAAATGCAACTTTTCGTCGGGGGATTATGAAAAACGCGTTTCGGCAAATATCCCATAAACGGTGCGTCGTACGATAAAAATAATAGGAACCTTTTAAACAGGGAATTATATTTCCTATCATTTTTATGAAAAACTTTTTTCTCTATAGTTAGTAGTTTTCGAGGTATAGTCAGCTGAACAATTTCGATTGTTGTTCCTGTCGAATATCTTTATAATGGTTGGAGGTACAATGAAATTGTGGTAAACAAACTTGCAGAGCATGAAATTCTCTATAAACGTTATATGGAACTTTTTTCTGGATTTTTGGATTTACACTTAGGGGGCACCTCCTAACATATGCTACGTGAAAAATCGATTATTGGGATCTTTTACTTTGAAAAAGTCTATTTTTCCTGGACTATCATAGCTCTCGACGAGTGGACGCTTCACGGATCACGAGCAGTCTCGGATATCGGATTCGCGATCGCTGTCGCGTGCAACTGCAGCTCGATCGATAATCCACGGTTAAGCTCGAAACTCGGAGAGCGTTCGGTGTAAGATGAGCTCGCACCGGGCGCACTCCAGATCGTAAGCTGTTTCTCCGATGCACCCTTACTCTATCTACCTCCCCCTCCGGAGAGAGAGAGAGACAATTTCTGGAGAAAGAGGGAGAGAGAGAGAGAGAGAGAAAGAGAGCGAATAAATCTTTGGAGAGCTTAGCCGTTCGTCTATGTGTGAATATTCGGAGCTTCCCTCAGCATTTATTTTCCTCGTCCCTCAGCTCATCCCTTTCCTCTCCTTCTCCATTCCAATCCTCTTTTTATTTTCTTCAAATCGCTACTCCGAGCTTTGTTGACGGTTTTTCCACGATAATACGATGCAAATGATTGCCGGAGCCACCTGTATAGTGTTGCTCTGGCCGGGGGCTGGCAAACAAGACAGGGTAGTTAGGGCCAAAACACACATTCCGCTCGCGACAAATAATTGTTGCGTACCGTCCCTCCTCCGGATTTTTCCACTTCGTTTTCTCACTCACGAGCTTGGTTGGCGATTTTTCCCTTTTTATTTTTCGACTGTTTCGCATTGTCTCGTAACGGAGCACGCGGACAGTGTATTCACGGATGACAGCAGATCGTATATTTCCGAACGAGAGTCACTCGGGGAACAAAGCTGTGGTCGTTTCTTTTTTTTTTTTCCTTTTTTTCCCCTTCTTTTCCGTTATTTTTTCATTCCGTTTCGTTACTTTTGCGCCGGGAATGCGAACGCGATGATTAACGAGGAAGTTGCAGCCGAATTTTCGGCCGCGTAGACTCGCCACTCCGAGTTTATCCGCATAGAGATCTTCGAATCGATACTCTGGCACCACGCACACTGTGCGCCGATCGAGAAAAATGGGATAATGGTCCAATAAGTGAAAATTGCTTAGCTCCGTTACTTCCGATATTATCTACTTACGCACTTTACCGCGGGAAGTTTAGTCTTTAAAGTTCCTTTTTTTTTTCTTTTTTGTCGTTTACTTCAGTTTCTTTTTGTATTATATACCATTTTTGCATTTTTTGTGATTCAGTCAATTTTAAAGTGCATGCTTTTTTCGCTTTTTGTTTATTTTTTAACGTTAAATTATTATTAATTTTATATTAAATAAAAAAATTATTAAATCGTGTACTAACTAATTTTAAAGCGGTCGAGCCCGCACGGTCAATCTAATGAGTGTTCAAACTACTCTAACAGCTTCCACACCATGCTGAATAGAGTCTTATTCATTTAGTGCACTAAACTTATCATAATTCAAAGGCATCTTTATCAAATATTTCTTACTTACACCGATGAACGTATATGATCGTACACGGGAAACATAACCTGTAATAGCACACACTCGCGCATATACTCATCTCTATTGTCGTTTCGTAGCTCGTATACATCTACTCGCCAAGTTCTTCGTGGCATAACCAACATTGGGATTCTCATTAGTGACGAGAATTCAGAGGCGGAAATGCTCGGCCTCGTTGCTTCTAAATTGAAGTCCTTCTATTTTCGAGGCAGAACTTTGCGACCGTATTGACTGGTACTCGGTCACGAGAGAAAGAGCGAGCGAGAGCGAGGGAGACTCAGAATGGTCATTCGATTAACCCCTCGGATCGGCGCGTACATATATACCGGTTATAATTGTTGGAAATTTGCGGTTTGTGGGGAAGCTTCTGGCTGCTCGGTATCGAGGCACACCTGGATTCGCTCGTCGCCTATCGCCCGGCCCTGTCATCGTAAAATTGACGCCTCCCCCATATGTCGTCCATCCTGATGATCGGTTCGTCGGTCTTGTCGGCCTGCTCCACCACTGACGCTCCAATTTCCAAATCGATCGGCCCCTCGCGATCCCACAACCCTCGTCAAAACGGTGCATTATTGATTTTGGGAATTGGGTCTGCTGGTTGGTATCGATCTTGGGGGGGGGGGGGGGGGGGGGGGGGCGGTGTGTGGAAATATGAGACCTTTCTCACTCATCTTCTTTGAAAAAAAAAAAATTATCGTCATAGCTGCGAGCGGTTAAAAAATATCTAGAGGTCGCTGAAGCCCCCAAAAAAACACGAATTTTCATTAAAAAGTCGATTTTTTTTTCGTACACTTCAAAAAATATTTGAGGTGTACGAAAAATATTTAACGTATGGTCAAAAAATATTTAGAGGTCGCTCGAGCCTCCCAAAAACGTAAATTTTAATTCTAAAATTGATTTTTTTTTTCGTCCACTCCTTACCCATGAATGTTACGCTTTATAAAACTGAAATTAACCTCGTCAAAGCCGGTCAATGAATATTTGGTGGTCGATCAAGGTTTTCGAAATTCACAATTTTCCCGCAAAAATAAATCTCGCATGCGTTATAATTCCTTGTAGCACAAAAACAAAATAAACAGTGAAGTGTTACATTTGCTGAATAATTTATTACAATAATTTGTAACAAACACCAATTAGACGATATGTGTTATTATGCATTATTATGTATTAATGTATTTTGGTGTCGCCGCTCGTCACGGAGTACAGCCAACGTTTGACTAACGAGACCAACTGTGCGACGCATTACGATGCGCGCAGAACAGCTGCCGTTTCAGTTTTACGAATAAAACTACCTATAATTTTGGCAACGAACAAGAGCTTCAAAGAATTATTTTATGAGAACAAACATTACAATTGCTGGGTTAGAAGTGTAAGGTAAATTTGAAAAATCTGTTTCAGAAGAAAAAAAGATTTATTGTTTTGAAAATTTTACGCAACGTCAAATTTATGAGTGAGAAGCGACTTTGAGGCTCACTAGACTCACTAGGATATAGTGAAAAGTCTTGAGATTTTGAGACTCACGACGACCATGCTCCGTCGGAAGCAACATGCAGAGATTCGTTTAGATTGCTTCATAAATGAGGATTTTAATCTGTTGAATTGGAGGAATTACTTCACGAAGACTCATGTCAGACGCTAGCTGAACTTTCAGCATCATTAGGAGTTGATCACACAACAGTTTCGAGACGTTTGGAAGCATTAGGAATGATTTTTTTAAATAAAGCGTTAATGGTCACGAAAAAGCAGCGAGGAGTTATTAAACATCCCAATATATATATATAAATGCCAAGTATGATATTAACGATGCATACGCGTGATATTAAAAGCAGAACTCTACCGGCCTTTACTAATGACTCTTGCGGTTAACTTTCCTACCTTCGACTTACATTTCTCTCTCTCTCTCTCTCCCTCTCTTGTTCGCTCGCTCTCAGTCTAGAAAGTTATCCTGTACGTGAAGTACGTCAGTATGTATGCGTGTGCAGGGGATTGCACGCGGAGATACTTGCAGGGCTAATATTCAAGCGAACCCTCTCCGTTACACGCACATACATACACATATATGCATATATGTCTATACTATGGTCATGAATATTCCTTCTCATCAACTGACGTGACCTCACCGGAGATTCTCCCGGGCCATATCATTTCTACGATTATCTCAATCTCCGCGGCGTGCCCTCCGCCCCCTTCTCTCCTCATCGCTGTTCATTTTCATTTTCACGTCATTTGTGAGAATCCTGATATTGGCTCGACCTTTTTTTTTCGCCTCGCTTATTCTTGCTCAGCGAGGATGCAAGGGGGACAGCCTTTTTTCCACCTCCCTTCGAGTCCAGTGTACACAAGCTTATTGGGACAATAGGAAAAATACGAGATGGCCGCAACAGCTCAGGCGCTCCCGACCAATATTGGACGAGGGTGCCTCGACTGTTTGTAGATTTCACGATGTGCCGAGGAAGAGAGACGAGTGTGGCAAAAGAGGAGGAGAAAAAAAAGAGAGAAAAATAGGAGCGGTTTGGGAGTAAGTAAAAGCCGAGGGATATGGGAAAGAAATAAAGAGGAAAGTTTGCGTCGAAAAAGTGTCCCTTCTTTTTTTACGCTGGCCGCACTCGCGTCTTTGCATAAGGCAGGAGTAAAGTCAGGAAGGGAGGATGAGGAGGAGGTGGAGGGAATGGTCATTTCGGTGTGTCCGGTGGCGGTGTTCCATTTGTGGCTGTGGCCGAAAGAAAATCTTGCGGAGTTCTCTGCTAAGAGTTACGGGCCATGTTGTTACATATACAGGGTGTTCCAGAACTGATAGTAGTCCTTGAATTGGGGAGTTGGGGCTGAAATTCTGAGTCGATTGATATAAGCAGGTATGGGTCTCAAATCAACCCCTGAATTATTATTAACTTTTGAAGGCGGGCCAATCGGGTGCGCCCGCTTTTAAAAATTAATAATAATTCAGGGATTGATCTGAGATACACAAATCATCTGCTTTTGGTTTTTCGCATCTCATTTCGACAAGTGATAACTCTGTTTCACTCGGTTAAAAAAAAAAATACTCTTCGTTGTTTGTTTTATCCAGAAAAGTGTTCTTTTTAACCTTAAATGTTAAGGAAACTTTCTGAAAAAAGATCTCATGCAGAATTTTCATACAAACCAATTCGAATTTCTCACTTTGACAGCCTTCGGTGTAAAAAAAATGCACCACGCATATCGTGCCAATTATTTTGAAAAGTTGTTTAGTTATTGTCGATTTGTGTCATTTGTAGAAATTCCATACGATCAACCAAAAGCGGATGATTTGTTTTTTTCGAAATAACACAAAGCCGAAAATCTCGAAAAACGCGTGGAACTTTTACTAAACTGAAATGCCAGCATACAGTGGGACATGATCTGACCTATCGATAGTTGCCGGATATTCCGTTAATTACTAGACACCCTGTATATAAAGAAGAAGGACGTACATACGACTTTCCCAGATGTCGCGAAGTCCTCGGCAAAATGAGAAAAAAGAAAGGACCGAAGATTCAGGACATCGCCGAGCCGGACTCTCGGACACGAAGCTCTTTTTTTTTTACTTCTCGTTTTTCTCTTTTCCTTTTTTACGACTTATCAAGAAGGAACTTTTGCAAAGGGAGAGGCAGGCCAGGAGTTTCCTTCGATTCGTTTCCTGTTTCCTCGTCGTCCGCAGTGTGAGACGAATTTGCGGATAGATCAGTAGAGAGGGAGAGCGGAGAGTAAAGGAAAAATATGGAATGAGGCAGTGCAGTTTAGGGACAGAGATTTCTGCACTTTATGCCTTGGCTGCACTATCTCTCTTTTTTCTTGCTGAGAGAGAGCCTTCCATCGGGAAAACAAAATCGCATCGTCCCGGCGCTGCTGAACCCCATCACGGGGATGTACCGATCTTTTGCCCGGCATCGCGAGCTATTATTCTATCCTCTTTTTTTTTTGTTGTCGTTGGCCTCTCGAGGTCCCGTGAAAACTTGAAAAAAAAAACGATATTCCGTGGCTCCTTTGATGGACGGTTGTCGTAAACGAAGGCGAGCGTGCGCGCGCGATGCGGAAGATCGGATGAGCCAATCGACGAAATCGATCGTGAGAGACAGAGCGAGTCCCTCGGGGTGTATCACCGGGTCGTTTTCATGAATAATTTATTTCGCGGTTTAACCGCTCTTCACGCGTATACATACTCGCTTTAAAGCGGTATTAATTTAAATAGGTACAATGTAACATGCACGTTGGGACGGGGGCTTGAGTGGGGGGGGGGGGGGCAAAAACGTGTCTGCACGTTTGCTCGTTCTTTCCTCCCTCGTTGTACGTTTTTCCTCGCACTCGTTGCCATATATATCTCTTAATATAATTATCCTTTATATATTTTTTATTACATTGTATTTTATCATAGAAAAACAAAGAAAAAATGTATACCCCGTAACTTTTCGATGTTCCATCGCGAACTTGATTTTGATGCATCCCAATACATGCAGGCGTACACATGATCAACGTCCGTGAAGATACAACTATCGTCCCGTGCCGCATAATCTGTTGCGCGAAACTTTTCGATCATCATCCCCCTCCCCGAGCCCTCCAGCTCTCCGTGTTTCCAACTCTTTCGGTGGATAGGAAAAATGTCTCACAAAGTTGGATATTCAATGGATCGGAAGAGGCAAATGGCACGTAAGAAGGCAATAAAGCTCCTAGGGGTGGTGTACCTCGAGGGGGCGAAGGAAATTCTCCTCGATTTTACGCACGTAGGAGTTTCGCGATTTTTCCTATAATCTTTTCTTTTCTCCCTTTGCTGTGGGCTCCCGACCCGGTCGTGCTTTTCCATCTCCAAATGTACACACGCGTCTATCGCCGTGTGTTGTTCGTGTATTCCGCCATTCTCGATTTGACGTTATATGCAAATGTAATATATACGGGGTACTGTATCAGTTTATTATAAATGTAGCGCGTTGAAGAGAACACCTAGGGAGATTGCGCGGGGAAAATTTCCCGGGGGACTTATACGTTACATATATATATATATACTTCCGGTCGAAAATGCACTTTCTAGGAACCTGGCGCGTTTCTGGTGGGAAATCAAAGTTTTTCACCCGCGTCGGGTCGCTTGAGCCCCTCCTCGGCTGTTGTCGTCATCCTATGCACAACTCTGGCCTTTGCGGATCCTCAACTACCCCTTTTGGGGCTGAAAAAAGGCAAATAGATTCGCTCTCTTGGTCCTGTCGTGCAATCGGCCAAATTTAAACGCGTGTCGTCGTGACCGTGACACGACAGCTTTGACGGACAAAATGACAAGCTATAAAGGACATCTACGCATGTTCGTATGTGTGAACGAGTTAGCCTGAGGGCGGGAAGGTCCTCAGTGACAAACATAACCCTTGTCAAACACGTCTGCGCAGCTGTATCGCACGTATTAACCACGCGTTGGGACAACATAGGCTCATCCCTGTAGGGCCAAAGCAGGACAAAGTACGTCCGCATTCTATATAAACATATATATATAGGCGTGTGTGTGGGCGCAGACGCACGCACATAGCACATATGGAGGAGAAGGAACAAGACGACTTTGGGTCGCTTGTGTATAAACGTAGGGTGGAATATACGAATGGGGGCCATGCGCAGGGGAGAATTTCGCAATATCACTATCATAAACATCATTTACCTCCGTATATATGTGTATACCGTGAGAAAAGCTGCGTGGTGAATCTCTGGTTATTCCAAAGGCAGCGGAATTATTGCTCAAATGCCTCGTTTCCGTGGAGCGGGGCTGGTATGTGATGACCGCGGGAATAACTTATCGATTTATTTGTCTTGTGCGCGTTGCCCCGACCAAATGAGGAAAAAGCAGAAGGCCTATGGGAATAAGCAGCCGGAATTCCGGTTGCCCGAAACCTCGAGTGTCTCAATCCCGCAGGGCTTACCGCCTACTTTCCGCTAGTTGGAGGATCGCGAAGAAAAAAGCAATGAGCGGAAGATGAAGAGAAAGAAGCAAGCTTCGTTACGATTATAGGGTGGGAGACGGCAGCTGTTTGAAACGATCAACTCATCCCTTTGGGGAGGAATGGAAGCGAGGAAATGATCGCCGACAACCCTAATTTTCTACACTGCCTGTTCTACCCCCAACATTTGGGACCACAAACGTGGATCGTTGGTGGAAGAGCCAAAACTAACTTTGCAGCGTAACTTAAAAAAAAAAACTAGCAACGTTGGACTGTAACTCAACCGGAATGGATAGCGAGGTCTCAAGACCCAAACAAACTCAGTGTTAGAGCAAATCCGTCAGAACACACCTAGTCATCGTAGCATCTGTAAAGGAAGTTTCATCCCATACCTTCACCACTTTGAGTCGCGGAAGATCGAACTATAAACAGCACGTGCTAGCCAGGAACGATAAACAATGAAAGCCAACCATAGTCGTAAAATAAACATATGATAATCCATCACGAAGGATTCTGTCATACATGTTCGGTCAATAGAAGGCTACAGCGGCAGACTGTATGTGCGCACAACCGAAGACTAAGGAAAAATAAACAATCGTCAACTTTGATCGTCTGTGTCTTCGTCGCTCTGGTAGGGTGCTGCTGGAGGCCTACTGCCACAGCTGGACTGCAGGCCTTTCTTTGAGGGGTGATTTCCTGCTGTGAAACCGTTTTTCCGCCGCTAAAAGGTACGCGTCCAATAGTATCCAATGATTTACCAAATATATGAGTTTCAGCAATACCGAAGCAAGTGATGTTAGTTCGTAGTCACAGTTCAGATCTGCGGATAATTCTCGTCATTGGCTTAGAATAAAAGTTCTGCAAGCTCCCTTTGAGCTGGAATTGTTTTTATTTCTCTTCAATTTCTCATTGCTTGTGCGGTATTCCGCATGGTACTCTTAGGGGGTAACTTTTCCGCTTCATTTATCAATGACTACTCGCTTGTTCGTGCTTTCTTATTTACATTCGTAATTGCTGAGTATACATCCAAACTAAAGTGAAGCTCCAATGTTATGATGACATAGACTTTTCTGTCTGTACTTTTCTTGAACTATATGCAATGTATCTGTACTAGCAGCGTTGTGCCGTCAGGGGAGCCCGGTCCTAGAGCACGAAATAAATACCCCTCTCTCCCTCGCTCTCTCGGGTAATACGTACGTTTGTACAAATTTGTACGCGTCCCGATATTGTGTCACGGCTCTCCGAACGGTACAGCAGCTTCCTTGACTACATAACGCGAAATTTGCATGTCCGTATAATACGCGCCCTGTATACACGAGCTATATCACACACGCAAGTATACACATATATATTTACGTGCGTTTGCGACGTTATCACTGGCCCGTAACCCGCTGGCTAATTAATTCTGACACGAACACACACGAACACACCGCAACGGGGGTACGAGGAACGGGGACAAGCAGGGTAGCAGTGGTGGACAGAAAGCTTTTCGTAGGATCTAGAAAGTGGGGAGATCGATTACCGAGGTGTTCGGAGAACGTTACCGTATGCCCGGTCTCGTGTGAATCGCTCTCGGCTCTTTCCGATGTTTACGCTCTCGTCCCTCAAGCGTCATTTCCGGTTGTCACCCCCGCACTAACGTATACACACGCGTACGTAAATATATTAGCATGGATCAGTGTCTATATTTACCGAAGTGGCGGAAAATAACACGCTCCTCGTAAATCAATACCGCACACTAATTTAATTGCCGAATTTCGTTGCCCGGTGAAATTTTCAATACATTTTATTAATCCGCGAACGTTCATAAATCGTGAAATGTATTTTCATACGTCGCCCACTTTGAGATTGTAGGTTTTTTTTATTTTTTGATACGCGTGTCGCGGTTGTGGGGTACAAGAAAATAAAAAAGGGTCTAGCACTATGCGGAGGGCGCGCGGCGCTGGAGACGCTCCGCGTCACGGTCGCCGGCGTTGACTGAAACGACGCTCAAACTCTCCTGGATTGTTGTGGCGCTTGCGCCCATATGGTTTACCGCCCGCGCACCCTGTGACCCGTGGCAACCCAAACGAAACCAATACTGGATCAGCTCGTGAGGTCTTGCCCCCCCCCCACCCCACCCCGCCGCGCGAGTATCGTCCTCCGGTGTTTCTCTGTTTCTTTCATTTTTTAAATCCACCTACTTTCCTCTCGTTCGAGTTTTTAAAATTTTTTATTTAGTATTTTTGGCATTTTTCGTGGTCTCTGAAACTTAGTCTGAGAAGAAAATAGAGGAGACGGAATGGGTAGGAAAAATGAGTGTAAAAAGAAATGTCGGAATGGGCGGAATTAGGAAAAAATTATCATCGGATCCAACGGAAAGGAGCATTGGGAGGATGGAGATTAAAAAGGGAAAATAGAGTGAAATGAAATAAAGGGAAATGGAGTCGCTGCCTCGTCGTGTCCGGAGGTCGCGAGGGATGCGTCGCTCTTCCGTAACAGATTGGCAGTGAAAAGTGTTGGGTCAGCGTTTTTTTCATTTTCCTTTTTTTTTCTTTTCCGCGCGCGCGAGAACCACCCGCGGATTAAGAGGTTTCGGTTGGCGGAGAAAAACCCCTTTCTTTCATTTCCCACTGCCTCCGCTTCCGATTGTGCTCTCTTTCTTGGCCTCCCTGTGGGGCGAGCCTCCGGGGTCGCTATATAGAGTTTCGGTGGCGACCCCCTTTTCCCGTTTATTCTTCCTTCCTACTTCCTTCCTTCCTTGCCACGGTTCAATATAAGACTCAGCATCTTTTTCTCTTGGCGCAATATTTCACATCATTACGCGCCATTTCGGCCCGGCAATTAAGATTTCAACAAACTTATTTATCTCTACGCCCCCCCTCTTTCTCTCTCTCTCTCTCTCTCTCCCGTTCCGCCTACATTTCTTCTGCACTTATCAGCGCGTTTTATTTTACCTCTTGGCAAACTTTTTTTTTCCACCGCGGCCCCGTAGCAGGATAACGCAAATTTGCGGGGACAGAGAGAGAGAGAGAGAGAGAGAGAGAGAGCCCCCCCAATTCGCTTTCTCCCTCGTTGCAAAAGGCGAAGCCCGAAATCGATCGTAATCTCGTCACAATCGTAATCTCGTTTGCGACGACAAATCGCGTCGGCCAATTCATAGTGTATATCGGGAAAAATAGGTAGAGATCGGAGAGAGGAAGAGAGAGAACATTCGTTTATTTCGTACTCTGAGGTTAAAACCCCCGAAGAGTACCTTGCCGAAATACATGACATTTAATCAATTAAACGATTAGTGCGACAATATGTTTGAATTCAATTTCCGTTAAACTAAGAGCAAATACTTAACCTAATAAAATAATAACAATAGTAATAACAGTAATAATTAAATAATAATATTATAACTACAATGCGCTCTCAGAAGAAAGGTTGGCAGAGATTAGAGGCCTCGTTTTAATCATATACAGACGGGAATAGTGCTCGCTTCACCACTTATCGGTGGAGAGAGCGAGAGAGAGAGAGAGAGAGAGGGAGAGAGCCCGAGTAGCACTGCTTAACAGCTACGTTACTAGATGATTAATACATACCCACATATACATACAGTATCGTTCTGCAATTCAACGTTCATTATAAGGAGGTTAATCCAGCCAGATCAGAGCCCAAAGAGAGCCCCGAGAGAGATAGCTATACCCAGACTCGCTTGGAAATGAGCTTAAAGCGTTATCCAGACTTACCCTTTAGCCAAAGTCAAAGAGCCATATACAGGTAATTAATATCGCCGGCGTTTCAACAAAATGAATCCATCCGTGTAATTAATTGAATCCATATAATAGAATGTTCTCTAGTCAAGCTGCTACGAGTTTTAGCAGTAATCGATCAAACATCACTCGGCGGCTTTCATCAAGCGTATACATTGAAGAAAATAGAAGCTTCCGCGTATATATCGAAATGCCTAGATGGGAGCTTAGTCGTCCGTAGGAAGGTTTGCCGAGATTCGAGCATGTATATAAGACGAATGGAACGGGCTGCTCAGTGCTGCCCTTTGGCACGATCTTATCGAGGCCCTTTCCAGACCTGTTTCGCGCCTCGTTGTGGCTCGATTCCTGCGAGTTTGACTGGAGGGCGCCTTACCGGAGGGAGAAAAGGGTCCGGGCGAGCGGGTTCGCCCTTGAGGAATGGGGTGGCAGGATACCGCAGTAAATATCAACCTGTTCTTGCTCCCTAAGAATGGGGAAATCCCGGAAGGGGAGAATAGCATGGGATGGAGGGTGCCAGAGGGCGGAGAAAACGAGAAATCGAGATGGAAGGGTGGTGATGTTTTTTTTTTGGGAGGCAGGGTGAGCTGGCACAGGAGTACGCACGTGAGCTTCAAAGCCGTGAAAAAAAAAACAAACGGATACATTTTACGAATCGGTATTTGTTTTAATCAAAAGAATATCTAGTATTCTAATGAAATTATGAGAGACAATTGGGAATCTTATATTCTTTAAATAACAAACTAAAAACTACAAGTTGAGATTTCCGAACTCTTAGACATACGGGCCTTTGAAAATACGGAGATTATTTTGAATGAAAAGTCATTTGTGTCCGTTAAATTCAAGATAAATTGAAAATAAACCGTTTCCGGCCTGACGAAGCAGAATTGGAAATCGCAAAATCATTAATAGCATTATTGGAGATTAAAATGATGAAAATCTTGTGAAAAATATGATTAACTGGAAAAAAAATAGAAGGAAAAATGGGCCCACAATAAGACTAGTCTTAAAAATCATAGAATGGGTGACTCTATTTTAGAGAATTAAAAAAAAAACGCGATCATGTCTGAAAAAAAAAGTTTTCACTTTAGAAGTAAAAGAAACCTTGACATTGGCAATTGATAATGTTTTTATATTTTTTAACGAAAGCATGCTTTAAAATGAAAAAAATGATATAGTGACATTTGTCGATATCTCAATTAGTTAACGAGGTATCAGCGTTTAAACGTTTTTAAAACTTCCGAATTCGACATTGTTTGGAAAATTATAACTCGTAAAAGAAAATAGATAGAAATCTGAAAATCGGTGTAGATGGTCCTCTCATCGTGTACAATTTTCACAACAAAAAAAACCACCACGAAAACCAAAAATGGAAAAGGAAGGCTGACGGTGAGAGTTGGTTGGAGTCCTCTCCTGACTTTTCTCTCTCCCCCTCTACACGGTTCGCTGCTTTGTCCTCGTCAAGGAAAATGGCAGGGCGCGCGAACGCGGATAAACAAAAGGGCGGGAACGAACGGCGTGTCGGCTGACGCTGGACCGGAACACGCGTGGGCACACGTACCTACCATGTGTAAAGGAAAACATCTACGAGAAGCGAAATCGAAGCTGTGTGCTTGCGGATTTGAGCTAGCCCAAAAAGGGAGCTAGAGAGGTGGATTCAGAGCGTGTGTATTCGCGTAAGGAGCAATCTTAAGGGGGGGGGGGGGTGGAATTTGCCTCGGTTGCTTCAGATAAACAGCCGCAATTTTGTTCGCGCGCGATGCTGAAAGCCGCGCACCAGGCCAGAGAAAGAGAGCATCGGAATTTCTTCCGGGATTTACATCCCTCCTGCAGTAGCGTTTTTTCCTTCACCTCCCACCCTGTTCCCCTCCGGCGTTAACCCCGGCTCCGGGAGCGATCTCAAAACGCCCTGTATTACTCTCGCTGGCTAAACACGTATTCACCCTCTCGCAGCCTCTCACATAGGAATGTTGTAAAGAAGAGAGAGAAAGAGTGAGAGAAATGGGGAACGTATGTTCTCGCACGCCCTCTAGCGTCGTAGTACACTCTAGTGCTATGCGAACGCGGATTCGCAATAACGAAATGTTTGGATTCTTGAATCGCGTGTTCTCGATCCCTCTTCTGCTCCTCTCTCTCTCTCTCTCTCTCTCTCTCTCTCTCTCTCTCTCTCTCTCTCTCTCTCTCTCTCGCTCGCAGCTGCTGTTTTTTGGCCCGAGGTATTCTGCGCGACAGCATTCTTGCCAAATACTCCGCTACTCAGCTCGCACCTCCCTTGTTTCTAGGTACGTCTAGCAGAGATATAAGGCGTCAGGACAGAGCCGAACTAATCCAAAGCGGAGTTTGGTGGCGGGTCGTTCCCTCCTGCGTAGGTGGAAGAGTCATATGAAATATGAAAACGAACAAAGTCAGTCCTTTCAATGCAGAAATTGTCGTAGGGGTCCAATCGGATTCCCATTCTTGTCCTTACTTCCTTATGTGATCTAATTGGCCATAGGGAAATTTCTTCAATTTTTTAAGTGTTTTTTGAAGCGATGACTCAGTATTGATTCCTGAAATGTTTTACAAATGAAAAACAAAAAAAAACTTTTTTTTTAACTTCTCGGTTTAACTTTAACAAGCTACTAATGCAAAGTTGTGAAAAAATCGAAAAAAGTCTTTTCCGTTTTATGATAATTACGCGATGTTTAGGAACTTGTTTCAGACTTGTTCCTTTAATTTAATTCAATTACACTTGTTTCTTTGATTGTTTTGTAAAACTTTGATCAATCGGTGCGGAAAAACGGTTCGATGGATCATTTTGAAAATTTACAGGGCTATTGGGCGGACATTAAGCTGAAAAAACCGGGTAATATTCGTCTTTTCACCAACTTTTTTTAAGTAGTGGTAGATTTACTGAAAAACCATAAAAAGTCATTTTTTTTGTATTTTTTTTTCAAATTAATGTTAGAGGCAGAAGGGTTAAGAAATTTTTTTTTCAGAAATCAATGAAAGGGTCTTGTAGAAAATTTATCCAAGTTTTTAAAGCTGCCCTTCACTTCTCTGTGCGACCATTGAAGATCGAAGACAAACGGATCTCTTTTAATTCGAAGACGGATAATTCAGCAAAAAATTAACGCTGAGAGACCAAAAAAGCAAATTGAAGCTGAATAAATAAGTTAACCGATCTATACATCAATTTAAATGAAAAAAATGTCCCGCGCCCGCAGACCCTTAAAAAAAAAACTAAAATATTTGGAAAAAAAATTCTCCCGCTATTTCTTGTCATAGCGCGATAACCGTAGCTGACGAAAAAATCGTTGCCATAAGATCTCAGAACTAGAAACTTGAAGCTTCAAAATACTTTTTTTTTCATCTCGATACAAACATTTTTCACATGGATACAGCGCTTCAAAAAACATTTTAAAAATTATAGAAATTTTCTGCGCCTTTAGTTTTTTGGAGTAGCGTACATTTCAGTTTATTGTTAGAATCTTGGGGAAGTCAATTTCTGATAGTATCATGTAATGTCCATCTTCTGAAAACCTACTATATTATATAGCATTGAAGAACAAACGTATGTTTGCAGGATTTGTGGTTGCGGTCAACATATGTGCATAATTCATCCAACTGCTGAAATATCAATAAGCTCAGTATACTTTTGTCAGTAACTATAGCCATAAAATATAGCCATAAAATATTATCGGCTCCTCAGGAAAATCTAAAATATAGTTAAACTATGGTTGAGAACACCATACATTTCTGTCAGTGCAGGATCACGAAAGCATGTATTTTTTTTCTCTAGAGATCCAACAAATTCCAGTTGAGAATATCAAATAAAAATTCTCAAACGCGACGTAAATCGGAAAACAGCGCCGAATCCAAGTATAGATTGCAATGTGGCCCTCCCTATACGTGCGCCGTCCCCATCGAATCCCTACAGGGATATGGCACGATCTGTGGACTCGCCAAAAAATTTCTGCACGAGTTACGTTCTCTCTCGGTTTTCCTCCGTCTCGCTATCTCTCTCATTTGTATCCGTCCCTTTGCTTTCTGTTTCCCTATGTAGTCCAGTAAAAGAGACGAAAATCCAGCACTTTTTAGCGTAGAATACGAACTTTTGACTGAAGGTAGCTAGTTGCATACTGAAAGTAACCCCAATAAAATATTTCTTCTCAGGTCGCCCCAACCCAAAGAAATAGGGGTTGAAAATTTATAAATCATCGTATCTCGATAACTAATAGCCCGTTCAAAAAAGGTTTCAAACAAAAGTTGTTTGGAATAATAAACTTCGTATACAGTTATCTAACGTCCGATGGCCTATCTTTGAAAATAGCGGCGCAAAAACGATTCGAAAATTCGGGGTTGCTGCGTGTGCGAGACAGTGTATTTGTGCCTCTATTTTCGAAGATAAGGGATTCGACGTCAGATAACTTTATACGTATATTATTATTCCGAACCACCATTGTTTGAAATCTTTTTTGATCGGGCTATTCATTATCGAGATGCGGCGATTTTGAAGTTTTCAACCCCTATTTCTTAGGGTTGGGGCAAGTTGACGGGCTAAATTTTATTAGGATTTACTAACGGTATGCAACCGTCTACCTTCAGTCAAAAATTCATATTCTACGCTGAAAAGTGGTGGGTTTTCGTCTCTTTCACTGGACTAATGTTAGAATGTCCACATACGTGAGTCCTGCATTCTTCGTAATTCGGAAGAGGGAGAGATAGCGCGTAAACAGTGAGCAGTCTGCTAAAATATTTTACGAAAGTGGCGAGCGACGATAAAGAGGGAAGAGACGAAGAGGAAGTGCCTTCCCAGTTGGCACTTTTTGCTTTTCAGCGCGTTTTTCATCAGCTGGCTATATGGGGACGCGGTGGAAATTCGCTGTTGATCGTTGGAAGCTCGGCTTTCCGAGCACACATGCGGTTAGCCGAGCACGATGAGCATCGCGAGCTAGAAATTGTCCGAGTATTTTTATATACACGTATATACTTGACAGAATGACATTGCGGGATTAAAAGACATGAAAGAAGAATAACGCGGAGTATGGAAGATAGAAAATGGGTAGGAGGGCCCGGGAGGCAATGGGAGGGATGGGTAGGAAAAAGGGCCGGAAAAAGGCTACGTGGAGTCTTTCAACTACAAACATCGCGATATATATAAAGGGTGTCTCAGAATGACCTGACATTTTGAATTGCGCGCCATTTTTTTTGTGGCAAACATAGCACCAATATTTGACAACTGGCGTCAGCAAGTGTTCAGGTTTAGCCATGGCGAATTATACGATCGAGCTTACGCATAGATATTGTTATATGTTGCGTTTTTTGTTCAATTAGAATATAAATATGTTTCGATTGATCGAGCTATACAACGCAATAAGAAATGTTATATGACATTTTTTCTCAAAAATAAGATTTACCAACAAAATGGCCAATATTCAACATTTTTGCATGGAGCGACACCTATCGTGCTTTGTATCTTCGAACTCACGACCGTTACAAGTTCGGCTCTTAGCAGGTACATTATCTGGCTATTAGTCTCTCATATGACACTATGCACAGGTCCATCCACCCGGTACTTTGTCTGATAAATGGGTCAGAAAATTGGTACTTTCTGTAGCATCCCGAAACGAATTAAAAACCCTACTTTATGTAAAGGAGTGTAAAGAAGTCTCACAACAACAACAACAACAACAACAATAGCAATAATAATAATGGACCATGTCTAAATGATTTATCTAAAGCCGTGTCCTTTTTCCTTCTTAAAAAACAATATATAGTAAAATATAATAACAGCATAATTCGTACTTTCACTATTATTATTATGAGCCTGCACTGTCACTTGCCCCTGCTGGGAAAAGGTCACCATTTCTTCTTTATACTCCTCGAAATAAAATAACGTTTCAAATTCGTTTCGGGGTACTACAAAAAGTCATGTAATATAACATTTCCTGTCGGGTTATAGGGTTTTATCAATCGGAACAAAAATATATGTCAGTTTAGAAAAAAACGATTCCGGAGCTGAAGGATGCAATTGGACGTACCATTAATGAAATTGGTCCGCAACTATGTCAAAGTGTTATTGGAAATTTCGTCAAAAGAGTGAACGCTTGCAAACAGGGACGAGACGGCCATTTATCGGACATTGTGCTCCACACATAACCTCCATGTTTGTACCTTATATTAAAATTTAAGTATTCGTACTTGTCAAATAAATAATACGTTTCATTAATAAATTGAAATGCAGGTCATTTCGAGACACCCTATAGTTGCCTTCAAATGAACTTCTCTCTCTGTCCCTAATGCTTCCCTTTTCCCCCTTCCGAGTATATATTTTCCGTGTAGATACTTTTTCTCATTTATTCCCTTCACGTAAGTCTTGTTCCTCGCGGATATAGAGTCATCGCGTCCCACCGCTGTAACTCTTCGTCTCGTAATTGCGAGCATCGTGTATCTTTGACCCTTCTTCTTCTTGGGCCCTTTTGTTGCGCACATATTTCTCGAACGCGGCGATCTTTTTCTCAACCCCCCCCCCTCTCAATCTCTCTTCCTCTCTTATTTGGCTGTGAGAGCACGTTTTCCATTATTCCGGTTCGACGTTCCGGGTCTTTCGATCTTTATTAAACGGCGACCGTCCGCCAGGACTCCGATTAAAGATGCGCCGGGTGTCAAAAGCTCGTAAATTTATCTCGTCATTTCCGCTGGAAGATTCACTACAAGGAAAAGAGGACAAAAAAAAACGTCTCGTCCAATTTAAAAATACCCTTTTCGATGACGACTCTTCGTTACCGTCGGTCGGTATATTTGTCCCGTCTGGGTAATTTTCCTCCCCGCTCGTGCAACTCTGATTACCATCGTTCAAAGTTCCTCGTATAATCTCCATCTTTTATTCGTTCGTTTTGTCTTTCTTCTTCCTTTCGTCCGTACGACGTCGTCGTGCTCGAACGGGTTTCGCGAATTCATAAAATCAAACGATCGTGTGGCATGGGAGCACGACCAAATCGTCTTTTTCCACTGGCAGTGATGACGGTGTGTCGCATGCCGGGGGAGACGATCCTCGACTATTCCTCTCTCTTCCTCGTATATTGCGGATTCTCTTATCTATATATCCGTATGGGACGTGTATGGGGCTGAGGGTGCGTACATATGTAGAAAACGACTACGAGTGTCGACACTTTGCTGCAGACATTCACGAGGTTCCTGCTGCGTCAGAGAAAGTGATACCCATCCACTCTATATATTGCATCACGAGCAGTGGCAAGTCCACCGAATTCATTTCCGCGTCACATGACCCACCCCCCCTCCCTCCAGTTGATGCTGCAAAAAGCGAAGATTTTGACGACGCGCAAGGATCGAAGGACGGGACGAAGAGGGACAGGGAGAAGGGAGAGAAAGCGACGTAAAGATATACAGGGCTCTCTCGATGGCGTATACCAAAAAATGAATAAACCGGGACGTAAATTTGATTGCCTGGAATATCGAATAACGATTCTGCAGGGGTCAAACAGTCTGCTCTTGTTTTTCTTTATCATTTTTTTTTCTTGATTTTGTTTTCTTCGGTTTAGAATTTGTTTTTGTCGGTATTCGTTTACAGATAGTGAAAAAAGTCTCGTATGGATGTTAGCGAATATTTTTCCAAGTCATGCCCGACGAGACTAGGGATTACAAAAAGGTACATTGGCGGATTTACGTACGCAAAGTTGAATTCGATTTGCGTGCATTGATCTCGCTATACGAGAGGGCCATTTGATCCTTTCTCGCGTAAAACCCGTGAGTAGCCGAGCCCTTGCGGGAGAACGGTCGAAAAAGCTGCCGAGGGAGGGGGAGAGAGAGAGAGAGAGGGAGAGCTGCGCATTTTCAATGCAGACCAGAGCAGGGAAGTGCGTTTGTATACGTTGGATACGCAGAGGGTGGAAAATAGAACGCGAAAAATATTTCCATCGTCAAAAGAAATCCGGCGAGTAGAGGAAACCTCGTAAAAAAAAAAATTCCTCCTTTTTTCCTCTCTGTTTACGTATCGGCAGAGTGAGAGAGAGAAAGATAGAGAGTGTGCGCGGAGCCAATATTTATTTTTCCCTTGATTTTTTTTCCAACATCGAACTGCACTTTATGATGCGTCAGCGTGCGGTCCGCTTGAAAATCTAAAAAATAATTTTCCATGGCGTTATATCGTAGGGCCGGAACGCGACGAGCCACGGGAAACCTCGAGAGCGAGCTCTCGTTTTTTTTTTATCATTTTTTATCCCCACCCGTGTTTTCGTTTCACATACGAATTCGCAATTTCGATATCGAATGAAATTCCCGTGTTTATGGGTTTGCTGGAGTTTGTTTGGGTTTGACGAGCTAGATTTATATTTTCGTCCGCGAATGAGCACAAATTCCCGTGGTATCGCGCGGTGATCGTCATCCGATGGGCGGCTAGCGATTCTTCCATTTTTTTTTCGGCAAAGGAGCAGGTCATCCGATTACTACACTGAGAGAAGTGTATGCTCTTCTCAACCATACTTTAACTATGTTTTAGATTCCCCTGAAGGGACAATAATATTTTATAGCAATAGTTACTGCCAAAAGTGTAGTACTGCTTATTGATATTTTATCACGTCAAGCCGCATGAAAAACGTTAGGGGGTCAAAGGCGTTCAAGGTCATTCAAAGTACGTATCGATGATACAAATCAAGATAGGTGTTTAATAGGTGTCTTTGAATGTCACCTTGAACGACTTTGACACGACTTTGGTCGCACTTGATGACCTCCTTTACACCGTACAACTTTTGTCCGGGACATTTTTTTGTGACGTAAATAATTCCTGAGTTATTTCGGGTGGCGGACGTAAGAGGGACACCCTGTATATGCATTGATTAAAAATGTTGCCTGTAGTGTTTATATGCAAAATATGAAAACCAATTATGTGAAACAACTTTTTTTTTGTGTTAAATCCAGTACAAATGAGAAATAAACCGTTTCAGGTCCGTCGGAGGCAAATTGGAAATCACAACATTATTAATAGCATTATTGGACATTGAAATGATAAAAATCGCTTGAAAAAAATATGACTAATTCGCAAAAATACCAGGCAATCATCTTGAAAAAAACCCCGACATTGATAATTGATGATTTTCTTCATATTCCTTAACGAAAGTATGCTTTAAAATGGAAAAAAAATATATAGTGCCATTTGTTGATATCTCAATTGGTTCAGGAGTTACCAGCGTTTGAACGTTTGTGAAACTTCTGAAACCGACATTTTTCGAAAAATTATAACTCCTAAAGGAGAAGAGAGAAAGGTCTAAAAATTCGTGGGTATATTCCTTTCATGGGGTAAAAATTGTGCAAAAAAATTATCAGGATAACCAAAATCGGTCGGGGTGACGGGTTAGCTGAAATAGCGTGGAATATCCCACATACTTTTCGTTTATAGTCGTGTTAGCCATATTACGATTGCGGTGTCAATAAACCATAACGCATTTGATCATCCCCTCTGCCACCATGGGCGTTTGTTCTAAATCCCATGGACTTGTCTCTCTCAGTATACGCAACAATAATCGTTCTACTATCGTTATCCCAGGGTTTGAAGAGTCTTCACATTGGTGAGTACAGTTTCCGTGTCCGTTGGGTCCCTCGTACGTGTGCTTCCAACTGTAGATTGCGCACGAACATTTCCAGCTTGTTTTGATTGTGTGAAAGGCTCGGTGGATCCAATTAGTGACGAAGGTAAGGCGCGTTCGTATACGAGCAGTATAGTATAGTCGTGTAGACTCGCGGTGTAGAAGAGCGGCTCGTGACAGGTTTATTTTGGAGGCTCGGGTAGTAGTCGAGGCAGTGGCAGGCCGACGATGACGACGAGGAACGTTACCGATGCATATGCATCTTCTCCGCCGGTATGGCTGTAGCAACGTGTTTGAACAGCGTCCCCGAGGGGCCTTCCGGTTCCTGGAGCACGTTCATCAAAGACTCCCCCGTGTGTTGCTAGTCTCCTGTGTGTATATAGCTTCTGGCTAGGTTGACCCTTCCACCCCCCCCCCCCCCCCCCTCGTGTCCTCCAACCTTCTTGCCCTGTTAGTTTCGAGCCGGAGTCACCAAACGTTGGCGTTTTGACGACAATTGGTAGAAACGGTTCGCAGTCTTCGATGTGTCGAAAACAAAGCTTTCGATATGTGGCGGTCGTTGAGTCCTGGAGCACCAGAAGGGAGGCTTGCTTGGACCTATTTGAGGCAGAGCATGGATATCGGTTTTAATAATGTAGGAAAATTGGATATTCGACGCAAATAATACCCATATTTTGGTATCGCAGAGACGACAAAAATTAAAGCTTTATTATTATTTTCATTTAACTTACTGAAAATCCGATATCGAAAAGCCGGATATTGGACTCGAACAATACCGCTATTTTGATATCAGAGTTGATTAAATTTAAAGTATCATTGTAATTGTTATTATTTCTATTAAAGTTGCTTTTACGTAAGGTCGTCCCTGAAAGACGAAACTTCAGAGGTTTACGTGCATAAACCTTCCTATTTTGTCTTTGTTTATTTATTTCGTGTTGGGTTGCATACATTTAAGAACGTGGCAGAGTATGCTTAGAAATGTATAATAAATGAAGATGTCAATGAATGACAGCGATGTTTGAGAATGCTGTGGTTTCACATGCTGTTGAAGTTTGCATCGTTCGAATGCAACGAAAATTCTTTTTTCTGTTTCCATTTCTTTATGTTGGGAGATTAAGGAAAAAAATATTTTTGTTGCATTCCAACGATGCAAACTTCAATATGATGGTTTCACTTGGTTATACACTATTACTTCTACAACTTGCAGCATCACTTTCAATTTTATAACGTTTTCCAGGTTTTCCGATCTTCCACCCCCACGTTTCCACTCCGTACAACATGCCACTTTTTGTTATTGCCTCTACGAGACATAGTTTACTTTTCAGACTACCTATTTTTGCCCTATCGCGTTTATGCCAATACCCTACCCCACGCGAGGCAGGGTAGTTTTTATCTTTACGATTACCCCTGCGCTCCCCTCTCCCACTTTTTGAAAACAATTAGCCGGCAGGCTTTTCTCGGGCTGCCCGCAGGCATTTATTCCATGTTTGCTCATCATCGTTACGCGCACGTTGAGAGCTCGAAAGCGCGTGCGAATGTGTTACGCAAGCTCAACTTGCAAATTGTATTGACATTTGTGCAGGCCGGGCTTTTACCTTCCGTTCGTAGCCACTCTTCATTCCCTCCAGTCATTTCACCCCTCCCAGACCCCTCCCCTCTGCCTCTATATATCTCTTCGCCGCTATCTCTTTCTCGCGTAATTCCTCCCCTAACGCAGCGCCAAAATAATCTCGCAAGCGCGTCAAGAGTTAATTATTCACATAGTAATTTCGTACCATTGTCATTGGGTTAATGGGAGCATTTCGCGCTTAACAACGACGCGTTTTGTCTCTCGCGTCCGATTCCAACTGTCCCGGGCAGCCTCTCACTCACCATCCTGCGTACGAGCGCTTTGTCCTTTGGAAAATTTAATGAAACGAAAAGCAAGATGGTGGAAACATTTTTTTAAATAGCTGTAGAGTATTGCTGAAAAATCGATTGGTTCCCGTGTCGTTGGATGCGAGTCGATTTTGTGGTCTGGTCTGCCCTATGATTCACGACGTTGAAACTTCGAGGCTACCCCCCCGCTGGCCTCCCCTCTTTCTCTCTCTCTCTCTCTCTCTCTCTGTCGGAACTCGTTTCTCGTGGGACCCTAACAAAATTGATGTTCATTTATATTCGTTGATTGGGTGGTGGTGGGGGGGGGGGGGGGGGGGGGCAGAGAGAGAAAAGCAGAGACAGCCAGATTGGATGTGTATTGCGGAATGCGTAGCTCGCATGGATCCCTGCCGATAATACATTGGATGATCGTCGATTTCGAGGCCCGCGCACCGTGACGATAAATTTCCGAGCAAGACGTTGACAGTGATGATGATGGAGATTCCTGGGGGGGAAAGTTCATATATCCGCGCACATATATTTCCATATACATAGCTATTTGTACGTTTGCACATATACATCGGTGCACACGGATATACGTATATATTTCGATATATACAAATGTGGTAATATGCGCATATTAATGTTTGAGAATGCGACACAACGCTGCATCGATTTTCGATACATATAGGTATACGTCCATTTGAGGCTTGGCGAAGCCGGTATTTTGTTCCCAACTCGAACAAACAACTACACGTGTTCCCAGCGGTGAATCTTTTCGCGCATAGCTACACTCTCGTTGTGCCATATACGCGAGAATTGACTAATGCGAGGCTATATCACGCAGGCGACGATGAGACACATATATCGAAATTTCGCGTCAGAAATGTTGAAGTTATACGAGTGCTGTCTCGGAGCGACGTGCACGTGTAAACTTTGGGGCATTCGTCCTGGCGTGCCATTAGCCCGCCGCGATAATCCGTTATCGCGTACGGTAGGGTACACTGGTTCATGTATATCGTTCACACACACATATACATACATACATCCACGTGTATGTATATACATATGTATGTATGTTGGGTAGGAGAGACTGATAATTCGTTGAAGCTCCACGGCTCGGCGTTTCAACTCCGTATTACATAAAGTTTATTTGTGGGTTCATAAATTATTATCTATTAATTATTATTACGTTGTAATGCGAAACGCTTAACTCGGCGAGTGGATAGTTGTATTGTGCAATATGAAATTATGTGGTAGTTATTAATGACCTATAACCAGTAGTAATGAATGATGAATAATGATTAGTAGTAAATAATAATAAAGAGCTGTCAATAAATAATCAACAATAATTCGTACTAAATAATAAATAATAACTAGCTATGACACGTAAAGGAATTAGAAATAAGTAATAAATAATAATTATCAAGGAATAATGAATAATAATTCATAACTGGTAATAAATAATATATAATGGCAAATAATAATTAGTAGCAATTAATAAATAATAGTAAAAAGTCATAAATAATAAGTAGAAATAAATAATCAGTAATAATCAGTAATAGCATTATAATTAATAATCAGTAAAAAATAATAACTAATAATTAGTAGAAAAAGAGCATATAATAACTAGTAATAAATATTAATTTATATTTATAGTTACGTAATTGAGGCGCAACAAGCTTAGTTATCCAGCCTTGCCGCTCGAACCCGCTGTTTTTCGTCGGGTTTTTATCGAATGAACATCACCGTCGACTCGATAAGATCGAGAGAAAAACTCCACATCGAGGTTTTTTGGCCCTCGCTCCTGCATTCTCTCCCCGTCCCTTCCACCCTTTCTCGCGGGTTCTCGCTCGTTCCTGTGCGCGCGCGTGCGCGTGCTATTGTTGGTAACGATAATGGGTCAGGAAAGGTTTTTCCCGTTGCTTGTCCGGGAGAGCCCCGGCGCGAAACGAGAAGCTAAAATTGTCCCTTATCGCGAGGCCATGTATATGGAGCTTTCGGCTTGTGTACCTCGGCCTCGAGGATCGGCGAAAAACTATATATGCCGTTCTCTCAGCCCCCCACCCCCCTCATCGTGCTACAGCCCTTCACACCTAGGGCGTAACATTTTGCACAAAATACGCGCACTCGTGTCCGAGTTGCGTGTTTGCCATGGTTTCGAAAAAAGCTCGAGGTGTGTGCACGTACGCAGGTGGATGGAGAAAGAACGGGGTGATGCGGACAGGTATAGTGTCGCGGAAGAAATACCTCGTGGCTATTGGTCCGGTAGTGTTGTTCGTACAAAGACCACCAGCAATTGGATAAACGTGTACGCGAGTATGCAGCCTTTCTCTCTTCCAAACCCACTTCCGGTGTCCTAGTCCTCGATTACAGCCCGCCATTTTTGTCCCTTTTTTTTTCGAACCTCGATGGTAATGTAACGAGAACGGGAATCGAAACGAACGCCTCCTCGATATACCCATACATAGGGGACATTCCACGTCATTTCACGTAACTCGTGACCTCGACGATTATTGGTTTTCTTGATTTTTTTTTGTTAAATTGTATCCCATGAAAGGATTATCCACACCAATTTTTCGATTTTTATATCTTCTCTTTTAGGAGTTATCATTTTCCAACAAAATGTCGATTTTGGAAGTTTTGGAAATGTTTAAACGGTGCTAACTTCTGAACCAAGTGAGACATCGACAGATGTCACTGTATAATCTTTTTTCATTTTGAATCATACTTTCGTTAAAAAATATGAAAAAATTATCATCGTCAATGTCAACGTTTTTTTTCGCTTCTAATGTGAAAACTTTTTTTTGATGATGATTGCCTTTTTTAATTTTTTTCAAAAAATTCTCTAAAATGGAGTGACCCATTCTACGAGTTTTAAGACTAGTCTCATAGTGGGCCTACTTTTCATTCATTTTTTTTCGATTTGATCATATTTTGTTGAGAAGATTTTCATCGTTTCAATCTCCAAAGATGCTATTAAAGATTTTGTGATTTCCAATTCGGCTTCATCGGGCCTGAAACGGTTTATTTTCAATTTATGGGGAATTTAACGAAAAAAAATTATTTCGAATAAAAAGGCATTTTTTTTGTCTTATACGAATTTTCCATTCATAACAACCTATACACGCACTCATATATATATTTATTCGTATATTTTTTTTCCGCTACGTGCAATCAAAGGAAACTGCGAATATTGAGAGCAGGCGAACAAAATAGTCAAGCGTGGATTTGAAATAACGTAATTTCGCGCCGTAGCCCAAAAAGAGAGACTAATTAAGAGTCGCGAGTGCGGGTGGCTATTTTCATTACACGCTCCTCGTCGTGGCGTAGAAATAAAAGGCACTAGAAAAAGGAAGGAAAATAAAAAATCCCCGTGAGCGTTGCGATGATGTGATTGAAATTTGCATCGTTCAAATGCAACGAAAATTATTGATATTCGATTACTCCAAATTTTTTTGTGGCGAATCTTCGTTAGGAAAAACACTCAAATCGTTTATCTACAGATCAATAATTCAAATGTGCAAAAGAAGATAGTACAAAATGAGAAAAATGAGGAAAGGAAAATATGAAAAAGAATTTTCGTTGTATTCCAACGATGCAAACTTCGAGACCGTTTGCGATGAGATCGTCCAGGTCTGTAAATCGATGGATCTGGACGCCCAAATATCGCGTCACGTGACACATCGCATTCGCTTGCTAATCCAGTTGCCGCGTATATGGAGGTTAATGCAGGAGGATTTTATCAGCGTTACTAATAGCGAGAGGTGATATACGTGTATATATATATATAAATATATAAATATATATATATATATATATAGAGGGAGAAGATTCGTTAACCGCTATCGATTATTCCTCCAGAGAGAGAGAGAGAGAGAGAGATATGCAAATGGTGTGTCTCCCGGTACAAGCTGGAACGCGTCTAGAGTCGTGATTTATAGCGCTTGTTAAAGAGAGCAAAACGAGTAATGCTCTCTCGTTCGCGGAGCGTGGGAACGCGGGGGCAAAGAGTTCCTAAGAGCGAGAAACGTGGAGAAAAAAACGAGTAAGAAAGACTCGAGATAGGGAAGGAAACTCACTGGGAAATACTAGAGGAGTAAAAGCGCAGGACACCTTAAATCTTGGGGTGGAAATGCTCGAGGAAACGAGAGAAGAAGACGGAGAAGTGAGAGGGGGAGGAAAGAAATTGGTCGAGAAGATTCTCGAGAGAACCTTTTCCGGCTAGAAACGAATCGGGTATGGACTCGGTGCGGCTCCATCACCCTCGTGTTGCGGCTCCCCCGATTTTTTTTTCTTCGACTGTTCTCCGCTGGCCGGCCGAACCAACTGATAAAGTGAAATAAAGTCGCCGGCGCGATAAATTTTCGTCTGCCCCCCCCCCCCCCCCCCCCCCTCCCCCCGTCGAGCGCACTCGGCCCTCTTCATTCGATCGTGCGGTACGTCGTCGAGGGCTAGAAACGACGCGGTTCACGGAGGAAAACTTGTGGCCCACGGACACGCTGATAAACCGGAAGCCACAGCTTACTTGCTCGCGGACCCTAGACACAGTGGCCATATTTACCGTATGAAAAATTGTTCATGGAATGGTTTTTTTTTAACACGGTAAGGGCCTACCCGATGGGAAAGTTCCCGCTGATTACGAATATCATGGAGTTTCCGCTCAAAACTCTGCGGGAAAATGCGGAAAACGCGTTTCTATGGACTGCTGTCGATTTTTAGTGAAAATTGAGGGTTTGAGGCGAAATGAATGGTAAATTCGTATTCAGAGAACGAAAATACGTAAAAATGGACTTGTCAAAAAAATATTGAAAACGAAATAAATTTTAGCATCTGGGCCGGATAATGTATCTTTACTAAAGAGCCGGTAATTAATTTCCTGATTGGATCTGGAACTCCAGTTTATGCTTATTCTCTTCGTTATAGTTTTCTTTTCAAAATGGCGCTGGATTCATCAAGCTGCGATTATGTGTCGATTTTTGGCAGAATTGCAAAGTCGCCCCCTCAATTTTTACGCATTTTTCCATACATACCCCTTTGCCTCTTTTTCGACCATTTTTCATGTAGACTTTTCGGAAAAACTAACTGAGATATCGGCATGAATCCAACGGCATTCTCTAAGTGCACCGAAATCCTTTTCAAAAAACGCCCGAAGAATTTTGTCACTCAAATAGAACAGACGCTACGGCTGTTTGAAACTTCGCGATTTTGACGATTCCGGAAAAGTGGCCAAAAGGGTCGAAAACATATTTTTTCGACTCCACAATGACTTCAAGGTTCTGTCTAGCAGGTCATTTTCCGCTGATTACGGATATCACGGACTTTTTGTCGAAAGCTCGAAAGTGCGGCGACCAAACGCGAAAAAGTGTATTTAAATACATTCGACGATTTTTAATAGAAACCGAGGGTTCTGGGATGAACGAACGGTGAAATTATGTCCAAGGATTAAAAATACATCGATAGGGACTTGAAGAAAAAAGTTTTTAAAAATGGAAAAAATCTCTTTTTGAACCATTTTATTTGTGGTAAGGTTCAGTACTGAGCTTAAAAAAGTTTTTCGTTGATTTTTGTTATCGTTACTCTAATTATTGGCTTCCTTGTTGTCTAAAGGATCGCATTTCCGATCGGTGGGGATCAATTGTGTGTGTGTGTGTGTGGGTGAGAGAGAGAGAGAGAGAGAGAGAGAAGAGAGGGGGGGGGGGGGGGGGGGAGGAAAAAGGCAAGTTTCCGAGATCGCGCCGCCAGATGAACCTGGGAACAACCCTAAAACACAGGGGTTAAAAGGGAGGCTGCAAGACACTGCCTCGATGAATATACGATCGGTGTATTCTCCGCTACCCAGATAGCCTCGCATGAATTTAATTTTCAGCGAAATATCGTTCAAACGTGTCCTTGCATCTCGAGAAGTCGAATTTCGGCATCCTCGTATCTCTCCCTATCTCTCTTAAACCGTAGTAACATTCTCTCACCCTCGCCATTTAGCGTCCCTCGTTTTTGTCGCCGGATACGAAGGGAACGAACTTCGCGATTGCTCTATTTTTTGCTCCTCCCTTCGCGAACCCCCGTATCGCCCTCGCCCATATTAACGCCGCTTCGTGCCATATTTCACCACTACCCCCAAATTTCCGTCCTTGCTTTTTCATTTTTGTCCACCCTCGAAACTCGGTAGACTTCACCAGGTAGTACATTCGTTTCCAAGTTACGCATGATTGATACTCCATCGCGAATATTTGTTGGCTTTTTGCTGCTTCTCGAAGCCAATCATTTTTTGCGGCACATAATTGTACTCGGTGAGAAGCCTTCGATCATCCAGTTTGCAATATTCCCGTACTAAATTTATCTCTTCTAGCGCCCGATTGTGCGCATTGATCGATCCGCACGCGGGGGAGAACCCGACGACTTTCATCGTGACAGATCACCGCGGGCTCAATGAAGTACCTACGGGGATGAAATGGGTTATAAAGACGGTGTGGGGGAGAGGGGAAGTGTTTTTCCCGAGAGAGGAAGAGAGAGAGAGAGAGAGAGGGAGAGAGAAAGTGCTCGGGATTGGGTCGCCATTGATTCTCGACCTTTTTGTCACCTCCACTGAAAGCTCGGTCATAATCCCTCGTGTAATTCACGTCAAGCTCGATCGGAATTGGGGCAGAAGGTGTACCGAGAAGTAACCCATAAATAGGGCCACTCTTGCCACCAGAGGGACAGTGTGAATAAAAAGCTATCTTGAGGGAGCGCGAGATCACAAGATGGGAACAGATAGAAAGAAAGAAGGCTAGAAAGGGAGGAGAAGCGAGAGAAAAAGGGGCTAGAGATTTCCGATAAAAATCGTTGAAAAGGGCCCTTTTCCGGGGTGATTTCCCTCGCGGATACGAGGTTGCACAGTGCGAGCACGAGGATCCACATTGCCTGCATGTGTCCGTAAGCGTATGAGTAAGCTAGACCACTAGTGGTCGAATGCACCGCAGTTTCCGTAAAATTTAGAATCCTTGCACGCTTCATTCTTTTCCTTCAGTTCGTGCCTTCCGCAACTATAATACTACCAACATTTCTCTTGATAATAAAAAGGCACGTTATCAATGACGGCAATCAATAAAAATGACGTTCGTGTCCTCTGAATGCCCAAAGTGATCCATTCTGAGGATGACGTTCGTACCCTCTGAATGTCCAAAGAGATCCATTCTGAGAATGACGTTCGTATCCTCTGAATGTCCAAAGAGATCCATTCAGAGAATGACGTTCGTACCCTCTGAATGTCCAAAGAGATCCATTCTGAGAATGACGTTCGTATCCTCTGAATGTCCAAAGAGATCCATTCTGAGGATGACGTTCGTGTCTTCTGAATGTTCAAAGATATCCATGCTGAGGCTACGAATACCGGAAACCGAACAGATCAGCTCTTCTTGTCTTCCGATGAGGTGTAGGCTAGTGGTGTACTTGTCGATCCCCATAGCGGGGAATTTCTGCTCAGGCCGCGCGGAGGCGCAGTGATGAATGTCGAAGGATCGACGGATCGATTAATTATAGGGGACATTCCAAGAGGGAGCTGTACGGTATATTCTCATAAATTGCGATGAAAAATTGGGGCGTGTAGGCGGTCGAAGACCATAGTGGAAGCGAGGGTAGGCGGGTGGGTGGTAAGCGGAAGGGTGGAATTCTCCGGTACGTTGAGTTCGATGAAATCGTTTATCATGCAAAAGCCCTTCCTCCCTTGTCGTCCTTTTCATACAATGTACAGATACAAAGGTGTCTCTGTGTGGGTGCGTGTATCCTCTGGCGTTTCCCGTCGAGGGGGTCACCCAACCCGTTGTCGCAGGTGGCCGAGCCAAATGTTACAAACCAAAAGGAACCGAAAGAGCGAGAGTGGAATGGGGAGCAAAATAGACGACAACCAGTTTCGACGTATTGTAGCGGATATTCGCTGATGCTTTCGCAAATCCTTCCAACAATAATCCACCGCAACTCCTGGCACTCGAAGCGTTCGGGGTGAAAAGTCTGGTCCCCTCGACCCCCAAGCCCTCCTCGTTCCCGCTCCTTCGCAAACACCGGAAAAGAAAAGAGCTGGAGGCCTGAGGCTGGATAGGAAGAGTCGGAGGCTTCGAGAGAAGAAGGAAATTTCTCGCGATGGATATTCTCGGTTCTGCAGACTCCAAACTGATTCTTCTGTCAATCCGCTCGGAATACAAGTTCAACCTGATGCTTGACACGCATATCCGTGGTGCAGCCCTGCTTCGATTTTCCGTCTCACATATACACATACAGCGGTCCCGAAGTATCCTTTCCCCGTGTAGATATTTGTGGCCTCGTATGGGAAGAACGCCCGGCTATGAGGACCGTCCTCGGAGAATGTCTTCAAACTCAGCCACTCGGCGCCTGACTGGCACACGTAACTGCACTATCGACTAGCTGTAAAGTGTACGCAGTCTCTTCTATATGTACCCTTCGCCCTTCTTCACCTCGTTCTCCATACCTCTGGGCAAACTCGGTGGCTTACCATGCTCATCCGTTACTGGCACGGTTATGGCTACGTCATGTGTCAACAATCCCTTGTTGACTCGTGTCCTTTCGCGGTGTTTTTTTGTTGTTGCTTTTATCGCCACTTTTATCGCGGCAGGTCACAGTTTCGATCGGAAACAATATTATTTTGAGAGACAGGGTGGACGGAATCGGCAATCGCTCTGCCGTGGTTGCGAGTACTCGGATGAATATGGAAAGCAGACGCGCAGGGAATACACTCAGGTACGCGTAGCCTCGTGATTTCATTCGAGATCCCTCCACGTCACTTTGGCCGTGAGAGGGCCATCTGGATGGAAAGCCTCCCTCTGTATCTCTCTGCCCTCTTTGGCCGCAAGGATCAAGCCTTCCCTCGGTCTCTACGCTCATGTGCAGCTCGCCCGAAAGGTTTCTCGCAGGACGTGCTGAGAAGCCCGAGGCCGAAGAGCCGAGAAGCTACGCACGAAGAGAAAGAGACCAACAAGTGCCCGATACTCGACGTCCGCCTTTGAGAAAAAAACTCGGCGCACTCGGCAGTACCCCCCCGGCAAGGGGATGCCGATATAACGGGCTTCGAGGCAATGTCGAATAAGTAGGCGGCGGGTGGCAAGGGGGCGGTGGAAGCGGACAAAAAGTCTCGTACTCGAGAGCTTTTCGGGATGCAGGAAGCGTCAGGAAACGTTTACTTCGAGAGCAGCGAGAAGAATGGCTGGTGAGGGGCACGCAGGTGGCCGCGGGGGATGATCCAATCCATCAAGATGTATACGGAAGATTGTGGGCCGCGTTGGGAGCAGCGTCGGGTATTTTCCCGGCTTGGCAGGATTGACGCCGCCGCGTCTCGCGATCATCGTCTCAATATTTACTTTGGATTTTGGCACACGCGGGCATCCCTCGCCTCCCTCGCCTCCCTCGCCTCCCTCGCCTCCCTCGCCTCCACCCTGTGTGTCGCTCGTTGTTCATATACGAGGATCGCGCCCGAGCCAGGAATAAACCATCGACATCTCGTAGCGAATCTACTTACGGTGAGTTCTTCGGGGACCCACGAGAGTGCCAGGGCGATGGAATAACGCCTTCGATAAATTGCTCCTCCTTCTCACGCTGCTTTTATTTTTTCCAAAAAGCCCCTTCAGCAAGGATAATAGAAGAAGTTGGCTGCGCGACTTTGCCCACTTACCCTGTGACCTCTCATAGGGAAACTGCTAACGGATAAAACCGCTTTCGCCCCCACCCCCCTTCCTGCAGCCAGGTGGTCACCCATCCGACTATTGGCCCAGCCTACTACGACACCCGAGGAATCGTCGGTGCTACTTTTTTTCTCCCCCAGTGCCATTAGCTCGTATCTATCAACGATCGATCGTGCTTCCAGCTATCGTTGCTCCGCAATATGTAATCGCGCCCCACGCATCTCGTCACAAAAATCAAGCGCGCTACACACACACATACCCTGGCTGGCGCGCCTGTGCGTTTAACCGCACAAAGCTCGAACGATTCCGTTGCGGCTCGCTAGCCTACTCGTTAACTCGACTCGTGCAGTTAATTGACCGCTTTTTTTCTATCCCGCTTGGCGCACGAACGTTGTGGGGAAAAAAAATAAATAAACGAGAAAAAAAACGAGGCGAAATCGAAAGAACGAGAAGAATTAAAAGGGGAAAAAATCTAGAATAATCGGGTTCGGTACAGTCGCGTGTTCAATTCCGTCCTTCGGAGACGGTTTCGTTTACACGACAGTTTTGTAGGTACGGACATCCTTACTAATCCTCGTCTCGGATTATATCTATACACTATATATATATATATATATATAATACCAATTTTTTTCCAAAAATCTTGGGAGCATACGAACAAAAAAAATTAAGCCAAATTAACAACAGTTTCCCGTGAGATGTACAAATAGTTTTTTTACTCACCTATTCATAAATTATATTTGTATATATATTTATGTATACGATTTTTCGCACAATAAAGCTTATATATGCAGAATCATTCTTTAGAGCAGCGGTCCTCAACCTTTTTTGGGCCACGCACCGGTTTAATGTCAGAAAATATTTTCACGGACCGGTCTTTAAAAAGTTGCGAATAAATACACAAAATAAAATGGTACGACCGGTATAAAAACTTAGGTATTTTAAAAATATAATAATAAAGGCGAATCCATTGTGTACTCGTGAGCAAAGTGAATCAAATTAAAATGACTACGATTTAATCGCTTCGTGTATGCGCAAGAATCACATTTTATTTTTGCATAATTTTTTAACCATTTAAGACATTTGCTTAATATTTTCGAACTAAAATAAAATAATAATATTTCAACGAGTCGTGGACTAGAAAATCAATATCGGATATAGCGAAGACAATGAATTAATATATTTACTCAATAGAAATTTTATATGCATCAAACGAGCGAATTTCAATATTTCTTGTGTTCTCGAATCAACAATATTCATGTTATGAATTGAAATGCTTTTTTTTTTCGTTCCAGAAAATGCATTCAAAACTGTATAATTTGGTCGCGATAATTTTTTAGATAGATTCAATAATATATTATTTTCGGTTAACAATATATCTTTTGAATGAAAAAAAACTTGTAATTTTATCATGTTATTAAGGTCGATAGCGTTTCGTTTGGACTAATACATCCGATTATTTACACCAACAATTTTACAATTACGTCAACGAAATTTCATTCAACAACAACAATGATATTGGATCGATGATTTTTTTTCTCGGTGCATTTTTTAAAACAAAACATCGTTCAGACTCAGATAATAAATAAAACGGAAATTCTGTAAGTTATTTATTCTTTTTCTGCGGCCCGGGGGTTGGGGACCGCAGCTCTAGAGGTTAGTTACTCGAAAGCACCTACAAATATTGATTTCAGACAAAAAAGTCAGAGACCAAATTTGAATGGTTGGTCAATATCTACATCTTGGTAGCTTTGGTTTTTTTGACAATCGAGGTAACCTGATTTCAACGTCAACTCCACTCTTTTGAAGGGAAAGCCCTTTTTTTTTACCCCAAATGTGGAGCGCGAAAAAAGCAAACCAATGTCCTACAAGATCATGACCCTGTGTTTGTTTCGATGATTGTCAGCCGGTGGATTTGTCCTACAAGTGAGCCTCTCGCTCTCGCTCCTCCGCTCGCAGGCAGGGGAAAGTCCCTCCACCAGTGAAACAGCCGGGAATGCTGTAGTTCGGAACTCGGGATTACCAACCTTATCGATTTTGTCCTCGACTCGGTCTCTCTTTTCCTCCGTCTCGCTCGTGCTCGCTCAGCCCTTCCTGGCTATTTTATTCACCCTTTGGCGACGCTCGGAATGCTCTTGAAAAATCCCCGTCGGGTTCTTTATTTCTCTGATCTCTGAGGTAACTTGATGCGTCCCGCGGATTTGAGTCTCTATCTTTCTTTGCGTCCATCGATGGAAGAGATCCTCGTTGACGAGCGATGAGTGGCAATTAAGCGTGTGGAGTAACTCGATCGTTGTAACGAATCTTGTCAGCTCGAGTGCGGAGGACGAAGGCGAAGAGGGGGGCTGTCGAGTGAAGCGCGCAGGGGGGGGGGGGGGGGGGGGGGAGATAATATCGACGTTCTCCAGTAGAAATGGACGGGAGTATCGGAGCAAACAGGTATTCCGGCTTTTAGGTCAATTACGTGGGTATAGGGCTCTTTGTTGGTCCCCGGCAAACGAAGGAACTATTCCACCCGTGCGATTCAACGTCCCGAGCGCCCTTCTGATCCTCACCACCCTGATGGCTACTCATCTTTGTCTCGTACGTTTCGATTTCGCCTCCAGGCTTCGTTCACAAAACTTTGCTTAAAATGAAAAATATGAAAATGGAGCTTGTTCGCTATCGCTATGTGTAAAATAAAAATATGAAAATGGAGCTTGTTCGGCACTGGCAAAAATAGAAATAGAGGACGAGAGACAGAGATATAAAGTGCAAATCTTTCGGGCTACGTCTTGCTCAGTGCTCGGTTACGGCTGTGCAAGTTTGCCACTAAATTTCGAAACTTTTTACCGTGCAATTTACCTCTCGCAGTGCCGCAGGGCCCTCCGGAGGCTGAGTCACGGAGGCCGCCTCGACAATGAGAGACAAAAGAGAGAGGATGAATGAAAAAAATGTATTGAAGAAAAAAAAGAACGAAACAAGTGCAGGACAAGGATTCGAAGGTCGCTCGTGGCTTATAGGGCTACGTATAGGACGTGAAAACGATACCCTTGACTCTTGGAGATCGCCCGTTGCTCGGAGTATACGGGGTGTCTGTTATGAATGGATAATCCTGCAAGTGTCGATAGGTCGGATCGTGTCCTACTATATGCTGGAATTTTAATGTACAAGATTTCGATTAAATTTGACATGTTTGTAGAATGGGTAAAAATAGGCGACACGTATTTTTTTATATCCGCGGAACCCCATTTTTAAGGGGTGAAACGCACCTTCGAAAGTAGGGGTGGTTTTCGTTACTCGTCGATATCGTTATCGTTCTCGTCTCCAATGTATAGTACGGGGAAAAATAGACGCGTTATCGACGAAAAACGAAACATATCCTGAATTTTAAGGGTGCGTTTCAACCCTTAAAAATCGGGTCCCGCAGACATAAAAAAATACGTGTCGCCTATTTTTACGCATTCTACGAACATGCTAAATTTCATCGAAATCGGAGAGTTCGAACTCGCGACCGTTTTCTTGTTGCAGTCCCACGGTTTTCGAGATAAAAATCATCTGCTTTTGGTTTTTCGCATGCCATTTCTACAAATGATATCTTTTTTCGATCCGGTTTTGCAAAAAATACTCTTCGTTATTTGTTTTTATCTATAAAAGTCCTCTTTTAAACCTCACATATTAAGGAAACTTTATGAAAAAAGATCTTATGCAGAATTTTCATACAAATCAATTGGAAAATCTGACTTTGATAGCCTGCTGTGTAAAAGAAATGTACTATGCATACCGTGCCAATAATGTTAAATAGTTTCTTAATTATCGTCGATTCGTATCATTTTTAGAATTGGCACCCGAAAAACCAAAAGGAAATGATTTTATTTAAGTAACCGTGGGACTTTTACGATACTGAAATTCCAGCATATAGTAGGACATGATCTGACCCATTGGCAGTTGTAGAATTATCCATTCGTAACAGGACACCCTGTATATTACGCTTCGCACCCAAACTCGACGAAATCTTTGCCACCGGTGCTTTTGTCCGCCACCGGAAACGTAATCTTTCACGGTAACTTCCGATACGCGATCCTTCGGTCCTTACGATCCTTTGCAGCCGCGTTTGCCGTCTCGTTTACTTCGACCACCACCCCTCTTCCTCTTTCTAATCCACGACCCTTTTGCGGTTCTTCAATATCTCGTCGCTCGCCGTCACTTTATAGCCCTACGGCGGTATTTTTACCCACCTGCCTTAGAATCCACAACGATCCGAGGAGCGTTTCCTCGCTCATCGACACGGGGGAACAGAAAAAAGCTTCGCAAAGACAAATATTCCCGAGCAATATTGCTCTTTCTTCTATACTACGAATTTTTTTTTGTACGCATTTTTTCCCATGCAGATTGATGTGCACTGCTGAAATTAATTCATGATACTTTTAATAGAAATGAGCTTTTTTTATATTTACGCAGAAAATGTGTATCCTCCTATGCTGAAATGATACTGCAATGTTTTTATTTTAATGTATAATGTTTGTGCTTAATATTTGCCTCAATAAGGCTACTTCGATAGGAATATCAAATATAAGTAATTGTAACGTAAAGATTATGAGTAAATGTACAATTTAATTTTTCTTCAAGTGTTCATATTTAATTCCACTATATATATATATATATATATATATATATATATATATATTGTGGTCGTAACGGAATATACATAATATGGGTGTGCACATGTGCAGGAGTGTACATAGGTAGGGACATTTGGTGACGCAAAACGTGGTGCTCTTCGAACCCCCTGGAAATGTCGGAAAGTAGTACAGTGCTTGTTCGGTCCACAAGAAGAGAGTTGAGCTTTTATATTCATATATATATATATATAACGTAAAGATATGGAAGCAAGGCGTAACCGAAGCCGCAGATAACCCGCTTGGCCGCTATCCAAAATTTAACGGAAGGGATCCTTCGCCCCATCCCCAACCCATATCGCTTTGCGCTACGAAGATGGCCAGAGTTTCTCGCTGATGTATTTTATCTGTATACACACTGCGTGTATATACATAGACGTACATCTGTATCTATATACATTCATAACGTGAATTACGGACGACTGGAAGAAAGCTGTAATGTCATTTTTTTTCCGTTCGTAAATTAGCCTTTCGAACTTACGGAGAATTGGGTCATCGGGATGAAGAAATCGGGATATAAATTGTGGATTTCTAGCAGACGAATTCGAGTTTACAATTTCTTGTTCGGTTGTGCAGTGGACGGTGAAAAAAAATGAAAAATGTTGAAAAGCAATATTCAAAAAACACAACTTCACGTACATGCACAGTCTGATGTTGAAGCTTGCATCGTTGAAATACAAGGAAAGATAACGTTTTGTCAATTGCTCACATTTTTCAAAAATTCTCCTCATAAATGTGACGCTTTGTAAAATTTTCAAAATATTTAATCGTTTTACTTTAGAAACAGATTTTTCAAATTTACCTCACACTACTGACCCAAGAATTATAATCTTCGTTCTCATAAAATAATTCTTTAAAGTTCTTGTCTGCAAACAGAATTATAGGCCCCCAGTTTTATCGGCTTAGAAGTGTGAGGTAAATAAAAGAAAAACCGTTTGTAAAGAAAAAAAAGGATTGATTGTTTCGAAAATTCTACAAAGTGTTAAATTTAGACCACTAAATATTTATTGGCCGTCGAGTTCTTTCGCGAGCTTAATTTAAAAATTGTTAAGCGTAAAATTCATGGGTGAGAAGTGAACGAAAAAAATCGATTTTTTTAATGAAAATTAGAATCGCTGGGAGGCTTGAGTGACCTCTAAATATTTTTTGAACGCTCGCAGCTTTTGCCACCATTTTTTTTTTCTTCAAAGTAGACAATTTGATGGTGAGAAAAAGGGAAAAAATAGAGCTTATATTTGTGCACACCCTAATGAAGACCCATGTCAGTCGCTGGCTGAGCTTGCAGAACTATTCGAAGTTGATCCTACAACAGTTTCGAAACGTTTGAAGGCATTATAAATAATTGTTCTTAATAAAGCATTAATTGTCACGTTAAAACAACGAGAACTGTTTCACCATCGCAATAAAAACGAAGAACCATAAAGACAAAAGGACTTCCGTTGTATTCCAACGATGCAAACATCGACAACATCCGATAATTTCGTTTGTCGCACAATCGGCGCGCACTTTTGGGTTATTGCACCGCGGGCTCTTTTATTCTCCGCGTCTGCCGTTTACAGTGGCTGGCACGAGGGACGTGTGGGTGGGCTGCTGTTTTATGTATACGGTAGGTAACACTCGTACCAAAAAGCCATAAGCCTCAATTGGGTCGAATGCGGAGGGGTCACATTGTTTTTTCGCCCCCCCCCCCCCCCCCCCCCCCAGCAATGTGGCGGTGAGGGAGCCCAACAACCGCGTGTACACTTTGCACACGTTCCTTTCGACTATTGTTTTTCACCCTCCTGCCCTACCCCTCTGTTTATATCTGCGTTGCATTCGAATGAAGCCTACCGCGAATTGCCGAAAGCTCGTTTGTTTTTTTTTCCATGGACCTGTGAGAACTCTGGTGTCGATCGAAAAAAGGCGTGATGTTCCCACCCACCGTGCGAAAAAAGCTCGTAATTTTCGCGAACTTCTCGTAATTTTCTTCCGCTGGCTCAAGCTACGAAAAAAAAACACAGTTTTCTCAATTTAGAAGTTTTGGGAAGTTGACGCGTGAAAAGAAAAAGTCAGGAAATGATTTTGAGCTTTCGTAAGGGCTTACTTTGGGCCCGTGAAAAGATCGCGTGAAAAAATGCAATTGGAGTGAGAGTTCGGCGGCAAAGAGTGCGAGGCAGCGATGAGAGAGTAAAATCTTGGAATTTTTTCCGTTTTTCTCACTCCTTTCTCGGGGAGAAAACGAGGTAAGGGTGCAAGGGGGCGCGGACGGTGCTCGAGAATGAGAGCAGCGGAAAAATAATTGGGAAAGAGGCGGTGAAGAAGAGCCGGTGAGAAGAGTTGGCAGATTGCCATCCTCGAAGCTGCTACCCCCCCCAACCCACCACCCACCCCATCTGTACCCGGACTCTTGGCTTTTCTCGAGTATCCTTTCAATCGATAGAGCAAGGAAAAAGGAAGCATGATTTTTCCTTACAGAATCGAAGTATCCTCGCGTTGTAACTGTACCGCAGGATCGAGACAACTACGTGCCTCCAGGACTCTTTGCTTTCCGTCTATTCCTGACAAGAGAAAAGCCCCTCTTCCTTCTCTCTCACTCCCTCTACCTCGTCCCTTTCACTCCTGCGCCTCCGACTTCTTCTTTTTCTTTCACCCGCGACGAGTCTTTCTCACCTAGTCCGCAGGATATTTTCCCGAGATCTATCGCGCTGTCTTTTTTTTCTCGCGGGTCTCCTCGCCTCCTCTGTTACATCGAGAAAGCCTCGACTCGCCAAGGACTCTTTCTTATTTCATTCCTAACGAGCACTTCGATTTCTCGCGCTCGTCTCGCGGTTTGACAAGTCGACCCGATCTATATATGTATATATGTGGGATATTCCACGCCATTTCACGTAGCCCGTGAACCCGAGCATTTTTGGTTTTCCTGATTTTTTTGTGAGATGTTACCCCACGACAGGAATATCCACACCAATTTTTAGATTTTTATCACTTCTCTTTTAGGAGTTATAGTTTTCCGAAAAATGCCGACTTCGGAAGTTTTGGAAACGTTTCAACGCTGATAACTCCTGAACCAATTGAAATATCGACAAATGGCACGATATATATTTTTTAAATTTTGAAGCATACTTTCTTTAAAAAATATTTAAAAAATATCAGTCGTCAATGTCAACGTTTTTTTGCATTTAAAGTGAAAATTATTTTTTTTAAAGGTGATTGCCATTTTCTATTTTTTTTAAATTCTCTAAAATGGAGTAACCCATTCGATGATTTTTAAGACTAGTCTCATTGTGGGTCCATTTTTTCTCATATTTTTTTTCGTATTAATCATATTTTCGTCACTTTAATCTCTAATAATGCTATTAATGATTTTGTGACTTCCAATTCTTCTTAGACAGGCCTAAAACGGTTTATTTTTCATTTGTGCGGAATTTACCGATTTTTTTTTTTATATAAAAAATCGACAGTTGCTCGATTATCCATTCATTACAGAACACCCTGTATATATAAGCTCGCCACTAATTTTCAACGATGCTGCGTTGAGAATAATCTCAATCCTCCTCGCGCGGTCGAAACGATCCCTTTCTTACATTCTTTTTTTCTTCCTCTTTTTTTTTTCCAATAATAAAAGACAAATTATGGAACGTAGCTCGTAACTTTCCGATGGCTCGTAAAAGTTTGTTGGGATCTGTTTGAGCTTCTCGTGACGGTTCGAAAAGACCTCATCTTTTTTATTCGTTAATTTTTTTTACTACTAGAGAAAAATAATTGAAATTGTTCTGTCAGGTGGTAAGAATTGCGGAGTGTCGAACAATGCAGCAAAGTAATCAGCCTGAGTTAGTAACATGACCAAACAGGTTGAACATTCCTCGGGGCAGCCGATAATCGAAGGATTTTGAGGAGAAAGAATAGGAAGAGAAGAAAAAGTTCCACGAGTAAGGGGCTATAAATTTCGGACCTGAAAAAAAACCAACAATATTTTTCCTTTTTATTGATGTTTTAAGAACTTACGAAAAAGGAAATTGTGTAAAGCAAATAAAACTTTAAACAGTTGTCTCTAAATATGGCCGTGAGTTAAAGGGTTGAGGCGGTTGACACGATACCCAAGCTCTCATTCATCTGACGCAGAAATATGGAAGCAGCCATTATGGTAGGTACCAAAGAAAAGAAAAAAAATTATAGGGCGACTGACTGAAAAAAGTTAACTTCTGGCCCTTTTTTTTTTTTCAAAGCTTAATATTTTTTTTAGGTAGTGATAATAATAATTTTGCAATTCGCGAGACAGGGACGATAGAGGGATATACCTCAAATATTAATGATAAATTTGAAGTCGATCGGTCTATTAGAACTCGAAATTTGATGGCAACCAGGTTGAAGAAAACTAGTTTCCATAAGAACGCATTTAAGGCGGTCTTCCCTGTGACAGATTCACGAAATCGAAAAAAAAATGTTTGCCCCAATTAAAAAAAGCAAAAAAAAATGAATCTGTGTCACATGGGACAACCCCGTTAAAGTTTTCTCCAATTTCAGACCACTGTAACTATCCAAGTGGTATAATAGCATGTTATACTTACGTTGTATGAATCGACCATTCCTGCATTATAAGGTGTGTCTTCCTCAACTTGGAAATGATGATTTTCTGAGGCTCGTTTTTTCCCGCACGTAGTTCTAGCCTCCTATTCTGGTCTCCTTTGTTGGTGCAATTATTGGGAATTTCAAGATTTGCTTTTGACAGCATACCTCAAGAGTCCACATTTAAAGAAAATGCCAAAAAATAGATAGATTTTTTCAAATTCCTACACTAGAACGCTGCCTTAACATGCAGAAAGGGTTTCGCAGTCAATAATCGTTTCTCTCGTATCTTCGCTCCCGCTATATCCTCCACCTTATTTTCTTCTTTTCCTCTTTTTGCTCTCCTCTTTCCCGGCCAGCTACTTTACCTAACTGCCTGCCTCAAAATCCAAACTCTTGTTCTTGAAGCCCGCACCACGGCCCTACACCCGGGAGACCCCTAGAAAGTCAATTTTAACTTTATCTCGAGCCCAAGTTAGCCCTCTCCCCTCCACCACCATCAGCCCTCACGGTCCCTTTGTTCTCGCAGTTTTTCACTAACCCTTGCCACTTGAACTTCTTCGTCTTGGTCATACTTCGTATCCGTTAAACCCCACGGGCACACACACATATATATATATATATATATACATCGATAATCGTTGCATCGATAAATTGCGAATTTATCGAAAATAATGTAAATTTCGCAAATTTTTGCGGATTTTATGGTCCGAAAATAATATTCCTCATCATTTGCGATTTGCTAACAACTTTCGCAATAAATAAATCTATCAATACATTTTAAAGTAATTTCGCGTGAAATTATTATTTTTTTCCACATTCTACGAGCACTTTTATTTTTTACTGTTTCATAAAATATTTTAAAATTCTGTAACTACAACATGTGAAGATAATTTGTGCAACATTAAAAAAACAAAAAAACTCGTCATAGGACTCTGAACCAACTTCCTGTGACAGCCGAGTATTCGAAAGTTGCTGCTGTGACGTCAGCAGACTAGTACTTCCTATAGCGCTATCGTGCCTGACTTAACTCGTTTGTTTCACTAATTAAATTCCGATCTATCCACATTAAATTGTATGTTTGATATTTTTTTTCTCCATGACGGGTAGCACAAATAAAATTTTTCGCGAGTGTTCCGTATTCGGAATTTTGTAAACTTCATTCTCCTGTACGCCAAATGGATTTTTTTATTCTTTTCCAGAATACGCTATGTTCTCTGGCAAATGCTATTCGTGACAAAAATCCGATATATTTTTTTCAAAGAAAGCGTGAAAAACCTTTAAAAATCACATTCTTTTCAGTCGCAAAATCACCGCGCAAACCCTTTGAAAACACATGGCCACCTTATAAAAGTCACCCAGTATATAACTACCGACGTGCCCTTGCCGAAAGTCATTTTTTCGAACTTCGTCGCCGTAATTTCGAAAAAACGGTCATTTAAGAAGAAAAAAAAAAGAAAAAATTACCGAGCCACAAATTGCGATGAGATGATGAAAAACGTGGCAAAGTATAACTCGCCCACTTATATGTGCATACGCCATCTTTATGCGCGTATATATTCGAGAGAAGCATCAGATAGAAGGAGCGTTGTTTCGGTAAAATTGATAAAGCCAGGGGAAATATTGCGTATACAATAAGTTTCACGCTACGACAACAGCTGATAATTTAGTGGAGTCAGGCGTCAAGCCGAGCTCTCCCCCGTTCTGGATGCAATATTTTATCGTTAAGCTTATCGCGAAGCTTTTTGCTCCCTTTGGTCCACATCCCCGGACTGTTTTTATTCCGGAGATCGATACATCTCGAGACTTCCGGATGTTGTACTTTCGAGCTTAACTCGTTATTGTATCCGAGAAATTTTGGGTTTAACGATAGCCATGATAATAATTACAACCATATATCTAAGCACTGCGTACAGTAATAATAATAATAATAATAACAATAATAACAATAACCGTAATATTAAGATTAATATTATTGGTATTGTTAGTATTATGCGAATTAATATATATAGTTATTTTTATTATTATGTGATAATATTAAAAAATTATATTAATAAAAAGTGTAAAAAAAATTTAAGGTAATAATAATAAAAATGATAATAAACTTTAAGGTAATAAGAAAAAAAAATGTAATTATAAAAATTAAGAAATAAAAATAAACATACTGATAATGATCATTATAATCCCCGAGGATGCAAAAGTCTCGGGGTGATCCTCGCCCTCGCGGAGATCGATCAATATTACATCATTTCAAACCTTAAACCTTTCACTTCTCTTTGTGACAGATTGTAGGATTTTTACAAATGGGGTAGAAAAAAAGATATTGTGGTCGGCACATTTTGACACATCGATTCGGATATGCGACATTTTATTTCCCGGTGTCTGCAGTCTCTCTCTCTCTCTCTCTTTGCGTTTCGTACAGTCGCTCATACCCTCTCTTGCTATCTCGTTCTGTCTCACTCTTAATTGGGAAGCGCGATGGGTCGATTTCTCCCGAGCGTAGGATGAGGGAGCACAAAAGAGCGGGTAACGATAGTGAGGTGAAATATAATGTCGGATGACCATAAAAAAGGCAGAGAGAGAAAGAGAGAGAGAGAGAGAGAGAGAGAGAGAGAGAGAGAGAGAGAGAGAGAGAGAGAGAGAGAGAGAGAGAGAGGGAGAGAGAGAGAGAGAGAGAGATTGAAAGGGGAAAAATAGTATGAAAATTGTTATAGACGTCGCTCACCTGGAACAATATTGTAGTACGAGTATATACGTGACTGAATGGTGTGGTATATATATATATATATATATATATATATATATATATATATACACACACACACACACACACAAAGGCGATGATTTATTGCACGTAATATCGAAAAAAGCTCCGGGGTGTCAATGTCGTTGGCGCTCATCGAAAAGAGCGATTCCCGAGGCCCTTTGCCCCGCGAACTCGTCGCAGCCCCTGAACGAACTCGTTTTGCTCCGACGACGAGCGAAAATTTCCAATTGAAAGTTTGACGTTAAAGGATATCAATCGCGCGGTAACGTGCGTGTGTACGGCAAAGTCGAGAGGCTCTTCCGCTTTCAGCCCCTCTCGCGTTCTCCTCGCCCCCCCTCCTCTTGTCCCTTCGCGTGTGATGTCTCAGAGAGCTTCATCACCTGAAGCAAGTTTTTTTCTTCCCTTGATGCAACGATCCTGCCTCTAATTTGTGCTCCATTTTGTTTCCTTTTCTCACTATCCAATTATCTACTTTAAAGAAAAAGAAAATTGCCACGAAAGCTGCGAGCGGTCAAAAAATATTTGGAGGTCGCTCAAGCCTCCCGAAAAGTCAAGATTTCATAAAAAGATCGATTTTTCTTTCGGTCATCACGGTCTTTGCATCAGGACGAATAAAAATATGCTGGAATTTCAGTTTAGCGGTTTGCAAAATTTTGGGCTTTGCGTCATTTAATAAAAATCATCTGCTTTTGGTTTTTCGCATGCCATTTCTACAAATGATATGAATCGACGATAACTAAGCAACTTTTAAAAGTAATTGGCACGATATGCGTAGGTATTTTGTTTTTACACCGCAGGCTAAATAAGTCAATTGTTCGAATTGATTTGTAAGAATATTCTGCATAAGATCCTTTTTAATAACACCTTAAATTTTAAGGTTAAACTGGAAAAAAAATCATTGGTGCGTGGGATAAATACATGTACTTTACATTTAAAATGTCAGCCGCTCGGTGGCGCGTGTTCCAATTTTCCGAGCGCCTCCAACTTCACACAGATTTTTTTTGATACACGTTGATTATGTTTTTGGGGTGCCATCGAATTTTTTTCGCCAAAGCCCAAATAACGGCCACCCTAATATATATATACATATTGTGACTGACGTAATTTGACACTTCCCGCATGGAGATCCAGCAGCTTCGATCTGTTGTTTTTTCCTCGCCACTACAAGCCGTGCGATCAATCGAATGAGGTATCATCTCGAACGTGTCACGGGACGTAAATGTGATGATGTCGAAAAGCCACCCTCGAGCAGGCCGCGATCAGTCTTTAGTTATCGATCAGTCGCGGCCACTCTGACAGTCTTCACCTTCAATCCAGCTCGTTGTCATCAGTAATGCGGCCAATTGCGCTAATACACATGCCCAATCGTTCCAGACCCGATCAACGGGACACAAAGAAACGCCAAGAACAATCCAGAATTCATCAGGCAACATCGCTACATAATGTCAAGTGACAATATCGCAAAAGATTGTAAATAAATAATACCTCTCCGATGGGAGCAATCGCAATATCTTTTTCCGGAAGTGTCACGAATGAAAAATTCGAGTCCCGCATTCATCTGACTCCTTTCGCGAGGCACTCGAACCGCCTTTCCCGGCACTTCGTTATTTTTGTATCTCGCATCCTGTCGCATAAATCCTTGTCAAAAGTCCCTACACGGAGCACAGTACCGAATGAAACGAGAGTGCGAATTATGCGGTCGGAATTTCGTGCAACGAATAAAAAAATAAATAAAACAAAGAACGAAAAAAAAACGGCCGAGAAAAGGGAGAAAATGTCACGTGTGCAACACACATCCGGGGGCGCGTTCAGTTTATTCTTTTTCTCCTTCTCCGGTGTATCGTCGCGACGAGTTTACGTGTGGGGCGAAAGAAAAATACGTATATTCCTGGCACGCTGCCCTCGTGTCCAGAGTGGCTTCATCTACGCGGGGCTTGGCTAACAAATGAAAGGAAACGGTGGGGGGGGGGGGGGGGGGGATAGAGACAAGGAAGAAAAAGTCCTGCGTCGTGGAAGCTGGGTTCGCAAACGTGTACGCAAAACAGGATAGGGGCGATTTTCCATCGTGCCTTCGCCTGCGGGATGCGAGAGCGGGGAGCTTCAGGCACATCCGGTTGTGGTCGAAGCTCAATTGTTAGCTTCATCTCGCTTTTAGAGATTCTCACGTTCGCGAGAGACCAAGAGGGACAGAGGGAGCGCATGATCGAGAAGGAAAGTACGAACCACCCCCCCCCCCCCCCCCACCCCCCAGGATGCAGTAGACCCTCGAGCGTAATGTAGCAAGAGCAGCAACAATGAAGAGCATTTTCCAATTTTCATCTGGATATGACATGCTGGTGAGGTCGCGGACCTCACCTTTCCCTCCCTTATTCTCTCTCTCTCTCTCTGTCTCTCTCTCGCTCTTAGCTGCCATGTTGTACGGTACACCACAGAATTCGAAATGTCTCGTACGTGATGGCTTTACCGATTGCGGGGGTGTTTCGTCTCATTCGTATATACCCTGGGAGAAATTCCGTATCAGATAAAGAGAGAGAGAGAGAGAGAGAGGATCGTCTGTACAAATGCTCGCAGAAGCTTTCTGATTTCTCGTTGCTACAGCCTCGAAATTGTAACGATTCTACGCTCTCGTGTTCACGTCACGATACCGAACGAAACTTAAGCTCAATGTCTTCGGCTCGTTATTACACAAGTTCCATTAGATATACACTACCGGCGAAAAGTTTCCGGACAAAAGTTCAAAAAAGTTGCGGAACGATTTTTTATGCAGTTTCGCCGGCAGTCGACATAAATGAATTTGAGGAGGTAGGATCACTTCCACGGGGTCAAAAAAGAATCTTATTTACTAACAGCTGCTTTGATTGATGTTTACTTGTGTTGATTATTCGTATCATCGATTATAGTGTGCCAAATGTTGTGGTAAATGATGAATCTATTGCAGCTGAACAAATGAAAATTGAAAGATTAAATTGTCAACGACTCGCTATAGTAATCTTTGTAATAATAATATTAACATAACCACCATAAAAACGGACTAAAAAGACAAAAAAAAAATCAGCCGGAAACCTATTAAAGTTGGCTTGGATTAACACGATAGGCAGAATAGGTGAAAAATAACGTGTAACACGTGAACGACATGGATTCAGGGAAAATCTCGAGATGATAAAAAGTTGAGTCGGTTTTCGTTGAGTTCGCGAGAATTTTTTTAGATTTTTTGGTTGATTTTTTTTAAACCTATTTTTGGTAAAAAAAATCACACGATTTAATTACCGTAACTGGAGAACCAAGGAGTTTGTGGTAAAATTTCCAGAGAGGAAACAATTGTATCTTTCTATTTTCAACGCAATATAATTATTTCAAACATTTTTAACCATTTTTTCGGCAAGCAACGAAGCGAAACGATGCGACTACATTTAGCCTTTTTTGTCTTGCTTCAAGAGGAAATGTTTATTGCAGAAAATAGTGACTGGTTGGCGTTGTATGACAATCCAAAACCTAATTCAACATTCGCCGAGCCTAATCCAATATTCACATTAAGAAACTCCTTCTGTGCATATGGTGGGATTTCAAGGGTGTTCTGTACTCTGAGCTGGTCAAACCTGGTGAGACCATCACGGCTCAGCACTATAAGCACCAACTGTAGCATTCAAGTGACGAAATTGAGCGTAAGCGGCCTTGCACAGACAAAGGACCTAGACCGGTCATATTGCTGCATGGCAATGCCAGACCGCACACAGCGAAAAGTACCAGAGACGCTTTAGATTCGTTGGGCTGGGAAGTTTTGCCACACCTGGCGTATTCACAAGACTTGGCTCCATCGGATTTTCACTTGTTCCCCGATTCCTCCAACATCATTGGGCTGATAGCCACTTAAAAACGTTCGATGAAGTAAAAATCCCTTAACTGGCTTTATCGACTCAAAACCACCATCTTTTTACGGCCAAGGAATTAGCAATCTGCCCGAGAGTTGGGAGAAATTGGTTGAACTAAACGGATATTACTTTCCTGATTAAAATGTACCTTGGTTTTGAGTAAATAAATAATTATTTTCATGAAAAATGGTCAAGTTATTCCGTACACCGAACATATATAGTATTAAGTGCAGTAAAAAGAAATCCATTATTTTTGTCGTCAATTTCATGCGAAAGTAATGGATTTCTTTTTACTACACCTAATATATATGGGACACTCTACGCCCTTTCACCTAACCCGTGACCCCGACCACTTTCGGTTTTCCTGATTTCTTTTTGTGAACCTTTTTTTGCTTCTAAAGCGGACATTATTTTTTAAAAGATTTTTCAAAGCCTTTTAAAATTTCTTATCAAAAAGTTCTCCAATATACAGTGACCCATTCTATGATTTTTAAGACTAGTCTCATCGTGGGCCCATCTTTCCTTCTATTTTTTTTTTTTCGAATAAATCATAATTTTTCAAGAAGATTTTTATCATTTTAATCTCCAATAATGCAATTAATCATTTTGTGGTTTCCATTTCGGCTTCGTCAGGCCTGAAACGGTTTATTTTTAATTAATGCTGAATATAACGGAAAAAAATGATTTTCCATTCAAAATAATTTTTGTTCGTAATAATTTTTTCGGCCAGTTTGACACGCAATTGCCCATATACCCGTGCGTAAGGTGCACCCGGGTTCGCCGTCTGGAGAAAGCGAGATAGGAGGTATTTTTCTAGACGCGCGCGTTCCTGGCAATTTCTTGATGACGAGACAGAAGGGAAGAAGAAGATTGAAGTGCTTTAATCTCCTATTTGCGTTAGCCTCCTCTTACTCTCTTTTCCTCGCTCTTTTCTCCATGAGAGGGCTTCAGGGCTCTCGCGTACTTTTGAGCGATTTGCGTACCGGGAATTGAAAAAAAAAAACCGGAAACAATATTGATGCCTTTAAAATAGCGGACGCGGGCAATTTCGCGAGCTAACGGCTAAAGTAACGGGAATATGAATCGATGCTATTTGTATGCAATATGGAGTTCTTTTTCCGAACCCCATTCTCTTTTTCTACCTTATGTCATCTGATCTTTACTCGCCAACGCTTTTTTGCCTTTTCAGATAAATTAATTTAATTGCACTATTCGATGGGGGTTTGATTTTCGACGGAATAAAAAAAATCCAGCTCATTAAGTCACCTACACGAGAGGGGGGGTTCGTGGAAAATGTTTCTCTTTTGTTACTTTACGAAACGAAAAGCGCAAAGTCGGCCTTTGCGCTTTTTGCCCCGTCCCCCCTCGCCCCTGTTCTATTCCGCATCGCATACGGGGAGCGGATTCAAGTGCGCGCAACAAAACTCGTGGCTCAATTAAAACAGCAATTTGCGACCGTTTAGGTCGGAGGTAACGTTTCCGCCCCGTCGTTATGTGACAATTACGCGTAGCCCCCCCCCCCCCCCCCCCTAGCCGCCCCCTGGACAATCGGATCGTGCAAAAGCTCCCTTTCGTTCGCCACACGGTTACACGTAGGCTCGGTTGCTCGCCAAAACCCCGCTCTCGTTTCGGCCGCAACCTTTCTCATTTCGTCCCGGATGCTGCCACCGTGTGCAGAGCGAGCGAGCCCAGGATAGGGGCGCGATAACGATTCGAAGATTATAACCTTACTTTTTTGCGATAACGAAACGAATTTTTTCTCGTTTTCTTAGTGCTTTGTCGAGGACATGCTCCGAAATTTTGCGTCACAATTGAGCCTTTCTCACACTCGCCCTTCGGTCGAAATGTGGGACGGAAATTGGATTCTCGTTCTGTCGTTGAAATTGGGGATAATTAAATTTTCGTCCCTCATGGCGTCGCGCGAGGGGCCATTGCTAGAGCGATTCGTCTCTCGCGTGCTCCCTCCCTCTCCTGACCACCCCTCTGACAATGACAGTCAAACCCATTGTAGTTATCAGTATTATTATTCCATTATTATTATTTTATTAGGTTGAGTATGAGCTGTTAGTCTTTGTGTTTAGTTCAATTGAAACGTAATTCAAGACTTATCGGCGCTTGAATTTGATTGATTAAATGTCATGTATTTCCGCACCCACGCGAGGTCGAATTCTCCGATTTCGACAGAATTTGGCATGTTTGTAAAATGGGTAACAATAGGTGACATGTATTTTTTATATCTGCAGGACCCGATCTTTAAGGGGTGAAACGCACCCTCGAGAATAGGGGTGTTTTTCGTTAAAAAATTGTTGTTATCTGCATCGTTCTCGTTTGTAATGCAGACGGAAAAATAAACGTTGTTGCAATTGGATTTTATCTTCACATCTCGTAACGTTAAAACGTTATCGACGAAAAACGAAAAACACCCCTGTTCTCGAGGGTTCGTTTAACCCCTTAAAAATCGGGTACCGCTGATATAAAAAAATCATGTGTCGCCTATTTGCAGCCATTCTACAAACATGCCAAATTTCGTCCAAATCGGAGACTTCAACCTCGCAACCTTTCCTTGTTAGGTGGCTCTAGCCTCGGAGTACGAAATAAACGAATGTTCTTCCTTTCTCCCTCTCTCTACAGCTAGAATTTCAAAGTAGCTAGATTTTTTAAATTCATAAATCAGCGTGTCTAAGAGCTTCATTGTTTTTGTTATTATTATTTTACATTTATTATTTATTACTATTATTATCGTTTCTATAACCGTTATTATTTTATAACTATTATTAAAACTGAGATCATTGCTTACATAGGTTATTAAAGTATTACAAACATTGGGCTGTGAACTCGAATTTGCGAAGTGAACTTAGGAAGGTTCCACTCCAGGGTACAAAACCTCTCTCTCTCGCTCTCTCTCATATGTCGTTCATGCAGGCGCAGTGCAAGCATCAGCAGCCATGCTAGTTGCTACAGTGTTTTTTGTGACCTGAACGTGCGCCACTAGTACGACTCCGGCGGCCACTAAACAGTGTCGATTTTGTGATTCCCATGTGCCGAACTAATTATTATTTTAAATCCTTCTGCATCACGGCGTGCTACATTTGGAATTCGCTTGATCCATACTTGAGGGCGTGCTCAAATCAAACTGTAAAGCGACCTCTGTCCCGTATACTGATAAAAAAAAGCGCATGGACTAGTCAGTCCGAGAGCAGTTAACCTTAGTTTTATGTTTATTTTATTGTTATGTAGTAATATTATTATTATTGTTATTATATCATTTTAGTTTAACTCTAGTCTAGACTCTCCGATTTTGACGAAATTCGACGTGCTTGTAGAATGGGTAAAAATAGGCGACACGTTTTTTTTTTTACATCTTCGGAATCTGATTTTCAAGGGTTGAAACGCACCCTCGAACATTGTGGTGTTTTTCGTCGATAAAGTTTTAACGGTACGCGATGTGAGAAAATTCCAATTGCAAGAATGTTTATTTTTTCGTGTACTGTACATTGGAGACGAGAACGATGATGTTACCGACGAAAAACGAAAAACACCCCTATTTTCGAGGGTGCGTTTCACCCGTTGAAATTCGAAATCGGAGAGATCGAGCGCAGCCTTTCTTTGTTAGCTCATACGGTTAGAGTCATTTATAAAAAAGCTTATCGACCAAATGTCCACAATGTATTAACCCGGTGCGGTACTCTTAGCACTAGGTACAGAGTACGAAATAAATAGCATTCGCTCTCTCTCTCCCTCTCTCTCTCTCTCCCGTGGTTCCGTGGCCACGTGAACGACAAATATGTGGGTTATTCTCGAGCGTTCTTTTTCTGCTCAGTCTAAGTACGGATCAACCCAGACCGCAAAGCTCGTCAAACAAAGGACCTGGAAAAACTTCGGATAAACAATATTTTTCACGGCCGTCGAGGACGAGCGACGGACGTTTCTACAGTTCTTGTCGAGAGCTGACTTTTCTTGCGACAAGAGACTATTTCTGATTTTTCGGTACCCCCGAGTAAATAGATTGACCGGGGTACGTTTCTTTCACGTCTACTTCTCGGTCTCAGTTCGAATGTGTAAATACAAGTCGACGAAGGTGGAGGTTGACAGGCTTGGGAGTGAAAATAAAGGGGGATACGAAGAAAAAAAACATGGCAAAGGCAAGCTATTCGATTGCCGTAGAAATTCGAGAATAAGATTTTCCGTGTCTGGTCAACGGTCTCTTTTTCCACTCCCGGGGTCTCTTATTTTCTCGTCCCTCCATGCTCTCTCTTCTTTACCCGACATTGATTCATCACACGAGCGGTTTGACTCTGACAAGCGATTTACCTCGTCTTTTGTCCCACCTCCCCCTCCGCCTGCCTCTTCGTCCATCTCGTCCCTTTTTTCCTCGCCAAGCTTCGTGTTAAACAAATGGTCTACATGGTGAATCGACGGATCGATTGGCAGCCTCCCGCGCATCTATAACCTAACTCGCGAGGATGGACCTTCGTCAAACGAAGATCGATCCCCGAAGACGACAATCTCCGGTTGGCTGGTCCCGTTGAGGAAAGCCGCGGTATTTTTTTTTTTGCGTATAGTATTTTTTTATTCACTTCTTCGAGCTTAAATGATCGAAAAGAGTATTATTATAAAACGTACGTACGTAATATAAAAAAATAATACGAAAATCATTTTTTTTTGTCCCCTCGTTTTTAATTGAATTTTCGAAGTGTCCCGGAAGTGACACAATGACGATTCGGGAGATATATCGTGGGATTGGAAAAAGCACACGTGAAATTATTGATAACGAAATTTAATACTCTCAGGGCCTTCGATATCGTTGCTTTTTTGTTGTTGTCTATATATCTCGTCGGAGATCACAACCCGAGGACGGTCTCATGCGGCTCGTTCAGGGCGAATCAATAAAATGTCATTTGTCCGAATATCCGAGGTTCCGAGTGCGCACGGTTGGAATCGATGTTAGAATGAATTTCCCGTCCATTAGCGAATGGATAATGAAAAGCCTCTCTTTTCATGCACGTGAAATACATTAACAAAAAGAAATTAACGTGACTATCGAAACGCCCGATCTAGAGGCTCGCTGGGGGTCATTAGCGGCTCGGATAATAGTACTTTTTTTTTCCAGCCGTCTTGTTTTTACGACCCTCGCGATCAAGTAGCACACGTTGCGTCAATATTGCTCGAGGAATTCGTAAGTTCCGAACGATACGCCGGATATAAATCAAACTCTGTGATTCCTGTTTGATTGAACCCGGGAGAGCGATGGAGAAAGAGAGAGAGGGCTGAAGCGAGACTTTCGGAATTTTTCAGAGAAATATAGTTCGGCTTACACGGGAGAGAAAGAGATAGTGTGAGAGAGGGTGGGAGGCGAGGGAGGGGGGGGGGGGGGGGGGGAGAAAAAGTAAGGTAAAGAGAAAATCTCAAGACGTGTGTCCCCTGTCCAAGTTTCAGTGGTGGAAAAATCCAATTTCACCCTCACTGAGAAACCCGCACGCGTCTCTTCTTCGCAAGGTCTCCTCTTTCGTCGTCCTTCAAACGGCTACATCTCAATGACGTTTAAAAAGTCCTCGGCTTTGCTCCTCTTGCTCGCAATTTCCACTACTTTCATCCTCTACGGAATAAAAAAAAACGTCGACCCTCCCAAGCGGGAGTAAATAGGGATTTAAATTTGCTGGCAGGGCCGATTCTCGAAAAAAGGGCGCACGCAAGAAAACTCGAATGCTCTCTTCCACATTCCAAGATAGAAACAAAAGTTTGGGTTAAAAGGAGTAGCGAACGGTTGGAAAATATTATCCATGCTCAGCCGCAAAGTCCGCGAGTTCGTTCGAGCAATCGACAAGGAAAGATCGCGATCGCGATGAACTAAAGTTTGGAAAAAAAATTTTACACTCCAGTTACGATCGAGAGCGACTTATCGGAGAGTCGTACACGATTAATCGAGTTTTCCTCGAGAAGTTTTTTGCCCCGTTATCCGGTAGGAAGTCTCGTGACCTAATGAAGATTGAAGGGCTGAAAGGGAGGGGGGCGTAGGGGGTGTCGATGCGCGAAGGGCACGCGAGGGACACTTCGGGTCACGGACCCCCTCCCTGGGCCGCTTCTCGAAGCCACCCCCGAGTGTGGGGGGTATTATAATGGTCCTCGGGAAAATTCAGAAAAGCTGCAGGTGATAAAAAGCGGCTATGGCCCGTGATGGTATACACAAGAGCCGTGTGGCAGCGCGGCGAGAATTTTCAACGCCGAGTTATAAGAATGAGGACGCTGACTCGACGAGGCGAAAACGAGAGAAAAACCACCCCCCCGCCCGCTTATCGGGAACAATGAGAGAGGGAGAGAGCGAGAGAGAGAGAGAGAAGAAAAAGCGTAGATATAGTTTCAGATGCGAGACAGCGAGAGAGGAGAAAATACGAGTTAAAGGGCGCGAGGAGCCCAGCGAGGAAGGGCTCGGAGATACGAAATGAAAACTCGACGAAAGTTTCGATCGCGGGTCGAAAGTTAACACGGCCACGAAAAATTGGATCATCTCGAGCTTGCCTATGGCCATACCCGAGACAGTTGTCAAGCTCCGCGAGGAACAACTCACCCTCTCGTTCTTTCCTAAACTTTCGTGCAAGCAGTCACACACGTATGTATACAGGGTGTTTGGCACGTGGACCGGCACCATTTTTTGGGGGATTGGGGCGGTCATTTGCTACTTTTTTTGCCCTTTGACCCTATATCCTAAGTGTCACGGTAATTAAGATATTATTTTGTTTCGTTTTTTTTTATTTACCCAAAATTTTGTCTCAAATCGCCATAACTTTTTTGTTTGTGGTTGTAGTAGCACGAAATAAACTTTTGCTGTATTCTGCAATGTATGTTTATGATAAATAAATCATTATTTGAGGCAATTGGTATCAAGAAAATGAGTTTGGTATCAAGATTGGTATCATGAAATGACTTTCAAAGTCTTAAAAATACGTGAATGTATGAAAAATGTCCACTTCTAAATTCATTATGAAAAAAACTAAAAGCTATTTTGAACTTGGCTTTGTTTTATAAAGTTCTCTAGTTGATGCACTTTCCAACGGTATGCTACATGTTGTGGAAATCATTCATTATGTGGTGAAAATAAAAAAGAATAAGTTTTTTCATAGTTAATTTAGAAGTTGAACATTTCTATACATTTTTAAGACATTTTTGAAGGATAGATTTTTCATTCGAAAAAAATTTCATATATTTTTTCATACATCTTCAAGACTGGAAGCTCAAGAGTCACTTTTTCGACACCAATTCACGGTCACGGTAATCATTATATCACATAATGATTTATTTATAATAAACATACATAGCAGAATACAAGAATACTTATTTCGTGCTATTGCAACTACAAATAAAAAAGTTATGACGATTTAAAGGCAAAATTTCGGGTAATTAAAAAAAAATGAAAAAAATCATATCTTAATTACCGTGACCTTTAAGACATAAGGTCTAGGGGTGAAACAAGTAGCAAACGACCCCCCCCCCCCAATTCCCCCAAAAATTGTGTCGGTCCATGCACCCAACACCCTGTATATACATGGGGAAAAATATTTTACGATTATGTAATATATATATATATAACGAAACGAAATGTAGTTAGTTATTGAATAGACTGAGAAACTGTATTCTCCGTAAAAAAAAAGAAAAAGCAAGATGTACCTATATCGAGTACTCGGAAACTTTGTTTCGAAAAATTATTTACATTCACCGCTCTCTGGCTCCGCGATAATGGTACTAAAAGTTTCACAGCAAATCCACAGACGAACATTCTTTAAAAAAACAGACTTTTTTCTGGTTATTTAAAAAATCAGGAGAATATATAATGTTGTTGTTATATCCGTATCTTATTTTCTATTTTTTTTCTATTTATGTTATACCGATCTATTGTCTTCACTTCGGGGTGAACTCGTTCGAATTTTACATTTCTAAACAATCCTTCCCTTCGAATATACGAAACCTTAATTGCAAGCATTTGTTATCAGTAGGCTTAAAAAGGCTCCCAATATTTGGCTCTTTCTGTTAATTTTCTCAAAAGAGACATTTAATTATCAATATAAAAGATATCAAACCTCACAAGCGTGAGAAGTTTAATAGAAACTTTTATTTCAACTGTTAACTTATTAGGTTAAAAAAGGAACGTACCTAATTATCGTTTAATTAGAAAGACTTGACTTTTAAAATGCGTAAGACTGATTATCGTTGAAAAATGCGCAAATAAATAAATATTAAAATAATCAAAGTTGAGGTTTAATCACCCATCCATATTCCTTTAAATTCGCAACACACTATAGAGCAGCAAAAATTAGGGGCTATTTTTATAAATATAGAAAAATCGGATATATTTATATGAAAATATTGGATATTTTCGATATTTAAGTCCTTTTGTTTCCGCAAAGCCACACGTTTCACGTTGAAGCACACACATCACGATAATTTTCCAACCCCAAACAAACTCACCCATATACGTCCTGGGGTATTCGTTCACAGGATACTGTCCTCGCAATTGTCACAAAAAATCTTTTATTTTCGACTCTATCCGCCGGAGAATAACGATAGCCCTGACGAGGCTGGTGGTAGGAGGAGGGAGGGTGGTTTTTCTCCGTTTGTTCGTTGGAATACAAATGTCTGACAAATTACCTCGTTTATTAGCAAATGGGCGGGGAACATACCTCCTCTGATCTGCCGATACACACTCGATGGGCAGAACACACCATTCGAGGTTTTTTTCCCTTTTCTTTTTGTTCCGGTTTTTTTTTCATCATCTTCTGCTCTCTCCACGATTCCGCAGTTTTATCTCGTCGAACCGTGCACTTTTTTACCATTCACTCACGGGCGAAACTTTTGTTTTCCCTCGTTCGAAACGCCGAAGGGCCGGGTAGGTACTGGGACCGGGAAATCGCGCACTGACGATTCTCCAGTCGGAAAAACATGCTCGTTCAGTAACAGAGGGAGAGAAAGGAAGTGAGAGAGTGGGAGTACATATGAGGCAAAATACGCGAAATTGGCCACCATATTTATGCACTCTCCAAAGAAGTGCAGAATAATTCATCCAAATCTTTTCTCATCGTCACAACGCGTGTTTCACCTTTTTTTATTTGGCTCGTTATTACGGAAGCAAGGGAAAATGTAGCACCCTATTTTCGCAGCAAGTGCACATCGTTATATTTTTTGCTTTTTTTTTCTTCGGAAAATTAGAATTCCGAGAAATGTTTCAACAAATGGAAGGCTTTAAAGATAATGGAAATTATTTACTGGTGTTAAAATATGACAGGGCGGCCCTTTCTGCGTGCTTTGCCTCGTGGATGCTTCATGCCATTGGCAAATTTCGATGTGGAAGAAAGGAATAACGTCGCTCCTTTACTCTCGCTACCTTTCTCTCTCGCTCTCTGTGAATGCCCTGTATGTTCAACCTTTTTGTACGGCTTTTTTTTCCGAGCATGTTGCAATTTCACGTTTCGGAAAGTACGAGTAATATAGAGAAGGGAAACTGTGTATGGGAAACGTGGATACGAAACGATACGCTCGTTCCCTCTCTCTCTCTCTCTCTCTCTCTCACTCTCTATTTCTCTCGTATGTTTTTATGCACTTTGGTGCGACCTACTCTCCTGGCAATACGTGGGAACGCTGCGATGATTATTCGGTCATTCACCTTTCCTCATTTATTCGTTCGAAATGTCATGCCCCGCTAAGATTGCCATGATCTTGCCACCAATATGTACGAGTGCTTACGTTGATGTACTTTTGTCCCCTGAATATGAATTCATCATTCATTGCAGCCCAAAATCTTCGATTTGAATTAAGAGTTCATAAAAGTGCAGGAAAACAGGGTTTTCGGCTTTCCTCGACGTAATTTTGCGCTTCCGATAAAACCTCCATGATATTCATAATTGGCAGGAAATTTGCCGTTGGATAAGCTTTTAAAAAATGATGAAAGTCGAAGAAAATTTTTTTTCGATCCTTTTGGCCACTTCCAGAATCGCCAAAAATGCGAAATTTCAAACAGCCGAAGCTCTATTTCGATTCAAATTGCGGAGGCTCATTGTGGGGGTTGTAAAGGGATTTTGATAGACTCAAAAAATCCCGTTGGGTCCATGCCGATATCTCAATTAGTTTTTCCAGAAAGTGCATTTGACAAATGCCCACAAAGGAGGCAATACACATGGAAAAAATTGCAGGAATCGATGGTCCGCCTTTGAAATTCTGCCAAAAATCGAAAACTAATTGTAGCTCGGTGAATCAAGCGGCATTTCAAAGAAAAAAGGCTACCAAAGAGAATGAGCACAGAGTGGAGCTGCAAATCCAAACAGAAAATCAATGATTGCCGATTCAGTGAGGAATCTTTTTTTGCAGAGATGCAAAAAATTGTCGAATTATAAATTTTTTTTTCGACAAGTCCGTGTCAATGCATTTTCATGCTCTGAATACGAATTCACCTCATTTCTCCCCAAACTCCCAACTTCCATTGAAATACGTCGAATGTGTATAGAAATACGTTTTCCTCATTTAGCCGGCATAATTTTCACCTTTCGACGGAATCTCCATGATATTCGTAATCTCGGGAAAATTTCCCATCGTATAAGCTCGGACAATGTAGTAAAGGTGTTAAAAAAAAATTTCGTCGACAAAAGAAAGAACGTCGTGTTTCCTGTTTGCGTTAAAATAGAGAAGGGTGGTCGCTGTGCGTTTCTCTTGGCGTTTTACCAGCTGCGCATCCTCCACGAAATGCATTACGTATGCAACATGTCTACATGTATATATTGAATGCCGCTACATATAGCATATATACACGTGGATTATCGCGACGCGACGTATATACGTAGGTATCTACGGCGGGGGCGGAATTAGAAAAGCGAGGGATGAGGCTTGGCTGTGCTTGGATAGCTTTCGAGCAATGCAGAAGAGCGTGAAGGGCGGAGGTTCGCCACTGTGGCGAATGTTTGGTTCTAAAAGACAGAGGGAGGAAAATGGAGAGAGGGGGGGGGGGGGGGGGGTGGAGAGCGACAAAGGGAGCCAGCAAGCTAGTACAATCGAGTTTTTGGGTTGCACTCTCGTGCTCCCCTTTCCTCTTGGGACCGGATGGAGAAATCCTGAATAGAAGTTCCGAATAAGTGGATGAAGGACGAATAGTGTATAGCTCGTACTGCGAGCCGGGTACGCTCTTTAGGTTAAGAGTGACTGAGACAAAGAGACAAAGAGACAAAATACTAGCAGTACGTCTCCGTAAACATTTGCATATATAACTCACTCTAACTCTCGGTCCCATTTCTGATTAGTCATTTACTCGAAAACGATGACGCAATTCCGCAAGCGGGAAACAGAGACTGACATGGAACATCCCTCTGTTGTCGACCTTCGATTTTGTTGAAACTTGTATATCTTATGAAGCATTGAAAACTAAGCTATACGAGCTTTTTTATCAGGGGAAAAGCGGTTTTTAACGGGTGAAACTAGTCCTCGATGAAAGGCATGTTAAGGGGTAAAATTGCAGATTCACCCACAAGCAGTCGACCGATCACAATGAAACAAAAACGAAATTCTTCTAATCCGAAGCGATTAAAAATCGATCAGAGAGTTGTTAGCGCAAAAAAAAATAATTAAGGAGTGATCGGCGTTGGTCCGCGGATAAAAAAACATGTTTTGCTTAATTTTCAATGCATCATAACATGTATAAGTTTCGTTACACGCGAATCATCCTTAACTTTACACACTGTCACACTAAAACAGGTGTAATTTCGTCAATTTTTTGAATTTCAGCGTCCGGTTGGTTTTAAAATGTTCTCGAAAGCTCTCGAAAGTTCACACACTATAACAATATAAATCCCCTTAAAAAACTGCAGCTGAATCACACAGATTTTTTGTTCAGGCTTCAGACGAGAATGCTCTGTCGGAAAGAACATGCAAAGATTGGTTCAGACTCTTCATAAATATTGATCTTGACGTGTTGAATTGGAGGCATTGACACGAAGAGTCACTGCGGCTGAACTTTCAAAAGTGTCAGTTGATCAGGCAACAGTTTGGCAACGTTTGAAAGCCCTAGGAAACATTTATTTAAATAAAGCATTAACTTTCACGAAAACAGGGAGAACTTATTCAACATTAATTCATCGGACACATAGGGTAGGGCGACTCTTTTATATGCGGCGAGGACGCGGAAATATCGTGTCAAAATTCTCAAGTGCGTACTCTCGGCTCCACGAGATCCTCGCACCCCTATATGTGGGCGCCAACGAGACTGTGCACGCAGAGGTAAGAGTGCCTCGAGAGCAAAATGTGGGAGGGTCCTGGGAGAAAGTGCGCGAGGGAGGCCAAGATAAAGAGGGATGGTGAATTCAACACGAGAAGGGAGGAAAATAAAGGGTCCGTCGGAGGGATCTCTGACGCAGACCGCTCGACTCGAGAGATTATTCAAATGAAGTATACCGCAGCTCATAAAATGCTCTCTCCACGAGACAGAGACAGACATAGCAAGAGAAAGAGAAAAAAAGTATTTAAGAGCATCTCATCATCATCGCATCTTCTTTATTGCGGTTTTTCTTCTTTTTTCCAAGCTCTCGTTCTTCTTTGTTCAGCCACATGAATTACCAGACCTCGTCAAGGACCTTCGATCTCATTGCTTTATTTTTACTACATGTTTTGTCGTATTTACGAGGCTTTTCCCATTGGGTCGTCAACCGCAGCTTAGCTATCAGGGCACCTGGCTGCTTTTGGGACCGAGGGGTCGCGAATGTCTTGGAAGTCTTCACCCCCCCCCCCCCATCCCCAACACGTACGCATGTGCCGAGAGAAGTGGGAAATCTTGAGGGAGAGAGAATTAAGGGAGTTTGTTAGGGAAGCTCGTGAGGAGGAACGAACTAAGCACTCTGTTTAATCTGGCGTGTTGCATAAATGCATAATCTCTGTGCTCTATTCGATGCCTTCGGAGATGCCGCGGAGCTTCTCGAGGGTACGTTGGAAAAGCAGCGAGTGTGTGTGTTATGGAGGGAGACAAGGGAAAACTTATTTTCCCACTTGCTCTCTCTCTCTCTCTCTCTCTCTCTCTCTATCTTCAGCATGCCCATGTACAACGGAGTTCCCACTTGACTCTCTATATCCATGAAGATAGTAACTTCCGGTTCCGGGGGCCGAGACGAGGAGCTCTTTTGCCTCGTCGGCTCCCGGAGTTCATCGAGCGCTAACGTGGGTCCTCGTCAACGGAAACAACGCTCGTCCGCGTAAACGAGAACGGTGATGAGAGCGGGTAAAACGGTAGTAGGTGGAAAGGCGAATAAGGATGAAAATTTACGAACGTTTTTCATAAAGGTTGTTCGGCGTAACTTGGATGGTCATTAGTGGAACAAAGCTCGTCGTAGTTGGGCGCCCGGTGTCTCGAAAAACACGATGAGGCGTCGAAGCGAGCGCCCAACGAATCACTTCCGGTCCGCGAGACTCTACTTTCCGCTTGAAATACCGAGTCCCCCACGCCATCCGCGTTCCTCTCGCTATCGTTCTTCCTTTCGACTCGCGGCGGTTAGCCGGCACTCGGAGGCTTAATTTAAACGGAGTGAGCCTGAACGGAAGCGAAATGTGATGACCGTAGAGAGGTAGATGGGTATGGGGGATGGGGGTGATGGGTGTGGGGCACGGGGGAGCGACGGGGATGGGGGAGATGGGTATAGTGAGGATGGGGCCTAAATTCAACGGACACATCGTTCTTTCATCCTCTCGCTGTTTTTCTCCACGCTGGTACAGCCTGTACGAAACGTGCGTGCTTTTCCAGGCGCCAACGTACCCGTACGAGCGGAGCAGTCGAGTTAAAGGGGCAAAAAGAGAGGAGGGCAAAAAAAAACATCGCAGCCCTGACGCATTTTTACGGTCTCGTATATAGGCCGACGAACGAGAGAGTCGAAACGGACGGGCGAAAAAAGGGAAGAAAGTTGGTGCCCGTCTCTATTTCTTTATTCAAATTTTAGCTTTGCTCCCGAGGCCGACTGAATGGGGAGAGAGAGAGGGAGAGAGAGAGAGAGAGAGAGAGAGAGAGAGGAACCAGAGATCAGAGGGTAAGCGTTGAAAACGGTCATTCCAGCTCGCTCCTCGTTTCACTGTGTTTCTCCATTCTCCCGAGCGAGTAATCTTTTTCCTTGCTTTTCCACGCTTTTTCTTCGTTTTTAACCTTCGTTCCGTTTTTTTTCGCGGCTCGAGGGGCTTGGGAAAAAAGGGAGTCGGACTCCCCTGCGGCCCGAAGACGAGGGGATCTTGCGCGTATGTTCATTCTCGTGAAAGGGTGATTTTCTACTTCCTCATTTTGATTGGGAATCTGCAATGGGATTGAAGACTCCCAAGGAGCAGGCATGAAAAGACGAGCGAGGCTCCATTCATCCCTCATTTCCGATTTGTTTTGCACTAGTTTGTTTTTTTCGTGTGCCCCATATAATGTTCATTACAAAAGAACATTATAAATATAGTCTATATGGAGACAGATGCAATTCGGACAACGTCTAATAACGATAGGGCCCAATGCCCCGTCACATTGATGACTAAATATCGTCCCGTTGAAAGGACCAATCTTCCACCCCGGATAATTGCCACGTCAAATTTAATGTCGTCAAATATCCGCCGTCTTGGCGAGGTGGAGTCTTCTCTCTATACATATCCGGTTTTTTTTGTTGCCCACTGTTTCTGGGTCGCGATACTCGGCTCCTTCGATTATTCATCACCCTTGGCTATGCTGTTCCGGTGCATCGCTCTCAGGGACCACCCGAGAGATGGCTTTTGTGTAGAATGCGACTGCTCGACTTCGCCATTAAAATCAATTGCCATCACAGACGTTTCGCGATAGCTATCACCTCCCACTCCTCTCCCGAGCGAGGGTAGAGTAAATTAAGAGGCCACGAGGTGGAGGAAAGATCAAGAGGGTGAATGGAAAATAATAGAAAATACACCTCTTCGGGGTTGTGCCATCAACGAGGGTCCGCGTGATGGTCATGGAGATTTTGTCATTCCAAGATTATTAGATGTTCGTCACGTGTATTAATTTGTTGGCTCGGCGAGCTTATCCTCTTGTGATCGAGGCTCGCTGCTCGTTAAAGCGGGGGTGTCACGCCACCACCTGACGTGACGAAAATCTACGTGGTTTACACTCGGCCAGTTATTCGATTAGCTTGCTTGATTCGACGGAGTTGACGATAAATCTTCGTTGCCAATTCTTCAATCCGAAGAATTTGTTTTCTCCGTACACATTAATATAACTAAATATACATATATGTATATATATATATTAGGGTGGTTAAAAAAATCGTTTTTTTTTCTCAACGGAGAATTGAAGTATGTTAAGAAAAAGAAAGTTTTGCAAAATTTGATGGTTGTAAACAATTTTTTAGTTAGTTCTCAAACGCTTTTTTCCTGTTTTTTTTTCATCATTATCGGAGTATTAATTTTTTTTTATCTCGATGCAGAAAATGTTAGTGCGTGATCCAATGTAAGTCTTGATTTAATTTTTTCTGTAACAGTACACACTTTTTATTTAAATCTATTTTTTTACCACAAACAATTTGTATTTGCAGATTAAAATTGTATCAACCACTTGATGAATAAGCACACGGTGTTTACATCACGAACGTGTAATAAGTATGCGTGTTTTTTTGGAGTAATATTTTGTTTTGGAGTAAGAAAACAAATAAAGAAAAAAATAGACGAAAAATAAAAAAAAGTCGTTTGAGCACTACCTAAAAAAAATGTTAGACCTCTCAAATTTTGTATGAATTACTCTCGCATAACGTAGAAACATATTCCGTTGAGTACCGCAAAAAAAATTAATTTTTATTTGACCACCCTAATATATATATTAGGGTGGTCCCTAATATATATATATATATTAGGGTGGTCCCCTATATATATATTAAAATATAATATATATATATTAGGGTTGCACACATTTGAGTAGTATTACTTATCCCGCTTACCGGTTAGCGAACAGTTTCACTAACAATTTATGGACTAAAACAAATTTGATTTCTTGAGTCATCTAAACTGGTTTCCCGCTTTAAGCTCGGAGCCTGAATCAGAAGGTCCGAAAGATCGTTTTTTTATTGCTAAAATCGATACATAAATTATCCAAGAAAATATTTACAAAGTTACAGAGGCCAATTGTAAATATTGTCGAATATACAAGGCCAAAAGACGAGAAACAGTTGATATTTGATATCGATATTCCCTCCTATTGAAAACTTTGAAGCGCGGTTCCTCCAGTTATCATTATCACGATTTTTACAATTTGGCGGGCGTGATAGCAAAAAAACTGAACGATCTATCGAATTAAACTAACATTTATTTTCTTCAGTATGAATGAAAAAAGTCGTTGAACAAGTATTTGTGAATCATTTTTATAGCACGTTAGAGTGTTTAACACTTTTTTTTCAAACCTGAAAAAAAGTTAAAATTTCACGATTTTTCAGCTTTTTTTAATTCATCCAGAAGGAAAATATATGACAATGGAACATTTTATTGGTTTTTTTTTGTTTGGGTGAAGAATCACATGCTGCATTTTTCCTGCCGATTGCGGACCGCAGTGGCAAGACGCCCATGGAATGGGCTGATGAATCTGCAGTCATTTATTGTTTCGTGTGGAAACATTTTTTTTACACATTTAAAATATATATGAAATGATACCTCAATATTTACTGGGCGCACTTGTTTTTTTCTCTTCTAAAAAAAAATCCCGAAAACGCTTTTCAGACCTTCTGATTCAAGCTCCCGCCCTAAGTAAAAAAATAATTATTTTCATGAAAAAAGGCCGAGAACTTGTTCGCACACCTGGTACGATACGTGCGTGTGTAAATGAGAGATTGGAAGGCGGCGAGGAGTGGAAGTGGTCGGAGAAGTAACCTAATAAGGGCTGGGAAATTGGGAGGTGGGTGCCTGTGAGCTTTGCAAGCTTTGCGAGCAACTATAGGCTGATGCGTCTGGAGCCAATGGCCCAGGAGGACGGGGGAACAAGAGTCGGCTACTCGTACCGAGCTGTAAAGAGTACAACGTTGGGGAAATTGGGGGAAAGTATGGATAACCTCGATAATACGTAATTTATGGAAACTGTTATTTTCGTTGGATGACCCGTGTAGTATCGGCTGGTACACCACGTGATCCGAATCTCCGAGGGACCAGCTTCGCTTCTCTTCTCTTCCTTCGGGTCTTCTTCCATTCTCAATTCCTTCATCCTTCGTTCTTTCCTTTGCCCCTCCCCCCGAACTAGTTTCGTATACGGTATACATGCCATTTTATTTACGTTGCATATGCAGCATGGCGCACGATCCTGGAAAACGGGACGATACAGCATTTTTTGACGTACAAAGGAAGAGGTCGCGAAGAATTCGCGGCAAGAATATTTTGACTTTACATACATATTGTATCGTGGGGGAGGAAGGTATCGCCGCGGTTTCGTGCCCTTTGAATTGTTCCTTTCCGAACGAAATACGAAAATTCTCCAGGGATAGGGAAATTGATACGATGGAATATATATATATATATTTTTTTTTTTGGGAACGGCGACATTCCGAAAAACAATCAAATGAAGCATTGAAAAGGAAAGAGCGTTTCTGTCGCTAGCTGGGTCCGGACCGACCGAGCACGCCTCGCGAGTCGATGCCTCGGCCGGTGTGGACGTATAGCTAAAAAACTAATCGACCGATTCTGAGGAAATTTGGTAGAAATAATTGTAACCTCATTGCCAAAAACATTACTCTGAATATTTTTGAAAATTAGAAAAAGTATTTTTCGATTGCACAATGTAGTCATTCTTTCGGAAAATTCAATCTTTTTGTTTCACAGCGTGCCATTTAATCAATTTTCAACATTTCTCACTTTTTGTTCGTTCATATTCTGCGTATGAGTGTTAGTGAAAATTCTCGATGGTTTTTTAAAAATTAATTCCACCGACTCTATGTGTCACTCTGTCTGGCAACTTCCGCCGCAATTTGTTTAGAAGATCGTGCCATACCGCGGTCATTTCTAAAGATTACATTTTTTTTCAAATAACATTTAACAGCCAAAAGTAGTAATAAAACATACCCTAAGTGTCAAACATGGTAAAAAAATATTTCCTTAAAAAAAAATTATGAAAATCAACAATTCCGCCCCTCCCTTAATTTATCGATCGTCCACGAGTAGCTCGCTATTCCTTGATTCGTCTTGTCCCGGCGATCTTGGCCGCTCTCCCCTTATTTTCCCAGCTCGATTGAACCGTAACGAAACGACTCGAAATCGGGCCGCATATTTCACGAATATGCTCGTGAAACGGAAACGAAAAACAGGGAGAAAGAGGGGGAGAGACAGAGAGAGAGAGAGAGAGAGAGAGAGAGAGAGAGGGATCTTGGCCGTATCGGTCCTTATCTTGGATGTCGTATCGTCACGGCGTTTTATTTTCTCAATTTCTACGTTGTCCTCCATCATTCGCTTCCCCCACCACCCTAGTCACTTTATCCATCTCGATATTCCCCGTTGCTCTGACTTTGACTAAAAATTTCACCCTATCCACGAGAAATCCTGGAGTCACGTTTACTGGACTTGCTAATTTGAGGCTATGTTCCTCGAAATAATTACGTAGGGAGGTATCCGGCTTTAAACTTGTCTGCGTTAGGTGAAATTTTGAGAAGTGGACATTCGACTTCGAGAAATGCCAAAATTGCATCGAAAATCAAGAAATAAAAAATACCGCTATAATGATCGTCAGTTCGGAGAATTTCCATTGTGAATCGCAATTGTGGGCAAAGTTTTGCATACTTGACGAGCCACCGAGAGAATCAAGTCATATAGACGACGGCAACTGCAGGTGGCGGAACAAAGTTGGCGTACATGACGTTCCCTGTGAAGTCGAACTGGCTATCACTGAATTGCCAATATAAAATTCAATTTTTTTTTCGCAACGTCTTCGAGATGCTGCGAAACAACACAGTTATTAAGTATGCATTGACCCCTTAAGAGTAACGTTCCACCAAAACGAGAAAATTTGAATCGACTATTTTGACTGATTGTATTCCATTGTAACCCACTTTAATTGCTACAAATGTTCGTCTATGCCGCACAGTAAGAACATTGAACGTTCGGGAGGGGAATGATTTGGGAGGGATGGAATTTACAAATATGCAATCGCGTATTGAAACGGACTTGTACTGACGTGAATTTAACCCGGAATGGCGAAAGGCTAGCTGCCTATACGATGCACTTGATTAAAAAATCGAAGAGCAGTTTCAACCCCCTTCGTTATGAGATATCGAAAAAACAAAAAAACACCTATCCGCTATTTTTCCATCCTCTCCATTTTTGCAAATTTACATTCCAATCGGTTGAAGATTCTCGGAGATACGTATGAAAAAAATGCACTTTTGCAATAAACAATATGAAATTTATTGTTATCTCGATCGTTCTACATCGCCAATGTATAGTACATGGAAAAATAAACGTTGTTGCAATTTGAAACTTTTTCATATCTCGTACCGTTAAACCGTTATCGACGAAAAACGAAAATTACCCCTATTTTGGAGGGTGAGTTTCGGCCCTTAAAAATCGGGTTCCGCAGAAATAAAAAAATACCTGTCGCCTATTTTTACTTATCCTACAAACATGCCAAATTTGATCGAAATCGGAGAGTTTGACCTCGCGACCTTTCCTTGTCAGCGCTAAACGTCCTGTGCGGATATCCATTCGTCTTTTTCCACTACCATATTTTCCATTTTAACGGGGGAACTGGCTTGGGCTTGATTAAAGCGAATAAGTGCACAGAGACAGTACGGCTGCGGGAAGAGAAAGAGGGAAGGCAGGCATGAGTAGTCAGGCTGGCGTCGAGTTGAGCGATACGAAAATTCAATTTCCAACGTGCCGGAAAAGAGGAGCCGCCTGTTTTTCTTCTTCCCCTTTTTCTCCTTGCTCTTCATTTGCCTATCGCTCGCACTTGTTTTTTTTTGCCCGATGCAGCGAACACCGCTGCTTCATGAGCTAATCCCGCGTTACACACCACGTGAAAAAGTAAGCCATTCGGATATAATGAAGGGATAATAGGGGGATGAACGGGGAACAATCTCGAGGTGGCTCGAGGTCGGAACTTTAGTCGTTACCACGTAATGGCGGTCTTTGTACCTGAAAATCGTGTAAAAAAAAGAAGAAAATGAACTAAACGTGTGTCTAGCTCCAAGGAAAGGATAAAAAATGGAGTCTGATCGCTTGATTCCAATCTTAATATTATCGTGTCAACCTCATTGGTTGGCACAAATTATTTTTTTTCGCTTGTGGGGCTTATAACGAGTCCTAGATCGACAATAATCTTCTGGAGATTTGCTTCTTGCTCCGTTTACTTTTCAATACTGTAAAATGGGAGTTTGAACCGGTATTGGAAGTTTTTTTTGTAGGTAACGTATTTAACATCTTAAAGTCCAACTTTTTTCCTCCTATAGAACGATGTGTCCTTGTCTATCGAATGTATAAGAAAGTCAAACCCACCTCCAAAATTTTAGATATATTTTTCAAGTGTTAAAGTAATCTCGAGTATTGGGTTTGTTTGACGAGGCATTGAAATGCAACTTACGTTGCAAGGGTTACGTTGAAATAATTTTGAGTTAAAAAAATTAATATTTCGAGCATTATACATGGAATTAAACGGAAAACAACGATTTTTTATAATTAAATTGTCATCTTTATTAAAAGGAAACATTTTACACCAACGTATCAAGTACTTAGGGCACTATTGTAGGCACTCGATCAGTCTTATAATTATCACGGAGATCAAGATAAACTTGAACAACATTATCGTAAACTCGAACAACAAATCTAAACGCATTAAAATGCGCATACAGTTAAACCGTATTTTGGCGCTCTGTCAAAGTAATCGCGGAAACTGTCAGTTACCCTCAATGTCAATTTAACCCCGTTCCACGCTACCCATCACATATATGTAGGAAGAGCATTTGCGATCCTGTTAAATCCATCTTATGTTGACAACCAGCAGAGCTGAATTTTTTCGGACCGTCCCCGAAGTCTTCGAAATCGCCCTTTCCCATATTACGTTCATGTATATATTTGTGCAGGGTGTGTAAAGTTGTCCCAATGTAATCTATGGGGCGTGGCGTGATAGTTTTTCGATTTCTCGACTTTCGCACAAAACACACAGGGAGGGTTGGGCACCGAGAACGCTAGACTTGGAAAATTTACGACGAGAGAGAGAGAGAGAGGGAGAGTAAGAGGGAACGTTAACTTTCGAGTTTTCTTGTTCTCCCTTTACGAGGAAAGATTGAGGGGTGGTTGGAGGAGCCAAGAGACAAAGAGCCAAACAGGACACTTTCGATCTTTCGTAGAAGAAACGACAAACCTCTATGTGTGCATTTTTTTAATCCGACACAATGAGTTGACTATTGGCAATCTGGTGTTGAGAAATTGACTGCAAATAGCGGTGACTGGGGAGTCCAAGTAATAACGATGATTGGCCTAATGGATATGGAGGAGGAATATTGATGGAGGCTGGTTTGGTCGTAACGTTTCGATAGAGTTGCCGATCCTCCGGGTCGGGTTAGGATGGTGTCGGTTAGAACTTTACCCGTATCTAGTTTTTGGATCGAAGCATGTCGGGTCACATACGGCGGGAACGAGACCGAGAGACGAAGAGGACGCGATGGGGTAATCAAAGAGGACACAAGGGTTGAATGCATGTCGATGGACGCAGTTGGCTTGTGTACCCTCCCTCTACTGAGTTGAGTACCAGCTCGGATAGCTGCTGTTGCTCCCCGCGCCCGAGTGGTGTGGCAATGTATCGCCGAGGGTGCTAGAGCCAGGCGGTGGGCTGGTCCAGCCATGCGAGTATCCAAGGCTCGAACGGGTAAAAGTCTCGAAGCTTTCGTGGCCCCCCGCAAGGGGAGCAAGTGGCTTTCGTTCCCTGCCCTCTGCTCGGCATCTTCCACGAAAATTCGGAAGAGACGGGACAAGTGGTACAAGTGGCCACGTGGGTAAAACGAAGAAGGAACACGACGAGAGAGAAAGAGAGGGCGCGGTGGAGGAGTCCGAAGAGCACGGACGATGTCGCTGGCCCAGGGCCAATGTTTGTTGACTGGATATTTAGCGGCTGGCGATTGTTTTGGCCACGTGCCCATTATTTCCCTGCGAGACAGACGGAGAGATTCAGGCTGGAGGTCGATGAATCGTGACGGATGGTCGGGCGGGGGGGGGGTACGTTTTAGAGAGGGTGCGAGGAAAGGGCAAATAAGAGCGAAAATCGAGATAAACGGGGAGAGGGAGAATGATGGAAGAGGCAGGTCAAATTTCCAACAGATTCTGCCACGCTCCTCGTTCATTCTCATCATAATTTCCCAGCGCCCTCCTCCTTTACTAATACCCACTTACCGTTACGGCTAATATAAAAAATCGCTGTTTCTGCCTCAACGAGGGGCTGCTTGCGAATCTAGATAGACATTACTGGCAAGCAAATTCTGCATGGAACATCATCCGCCATGGCTTCATTTGGGTTTGTGTACCCTTTTCACGTTTGCGAAGGGATCATCCTGTTAACCTCAGTATCCGCGTGAGTGGGATTACATTTGTGCTTGGCGGAGAATGAGGAGAAGGAAAAAAATACGGCAACGCGGTAGGGATGAGCTTTGGCTGCTAGATGCAACTAGCATAGGGGTGATAGTTGGATCACCGACCGGGGTTATGCTAGGAACGTAGGCGAAGGGATGCTGCTTCTCTGCGGAGTAAACGGCTGATCAATGCTAAAATACCACGTTCCACTTAGTGCCAACTACTATACTTATTGATGAGTAAAAAGCTAATTAACGCATCATTCGATTAAAATGGAAAAATACCAAATCACAGTTCCACAAAAAATGCTAAACCATCACCAAAGTCTTTTTCTACCGCTGCAGTACCAAAATACCAGTCCGGATCTTGAGTGATGACGAAAATGGCCGAGTAGCCACCATGCCTTGGCCCCGGAAGCTATTCCCGGTCGCATACGTTGCTTTCGAGAAGCGCAACGGAAAAGAGTCCAGATAGGCGTGCCTTCGTCGCGTCGCTCCCTACCTTGTGTGATACAGCGCTTTATTTCCGAGCTCGCCCTTTTATCGGGGCGACGTATTCCTCGCGGGGGAGAAACGCGCGGAATTACTACCATATTTCTCCGCGCGCGCGCGGTCAAAGTCACGCAGTGAGATATGTCCCACATGACGGGAAGCGAATTGCCACGTAAATATTGTAGATGTACCGGCTTACCGCGTGCCTGTCTTGCGTGCCCTTTCGGCCATTGCCCTTTTTCGCTCCAAGCGCAACGGAAACGTCGCGGCGGATGTGCACGGTGGCTGTATGGAAAATGCAATAAAGTCAGTCTCGATAGCAACCGATCGTATGCGGCTCATTGGGCCAAGTCCCGAAGCGAATTCTTGGCTGGCGAATGACCCTTAAGGGGGAGAGGTAACGAATGTCTTTGTCAAGACGTCCCGGAGCTTTCCGCAACATAAATTACGCCTCGCTTTTCCTGGCTAACTTGCAGGCTTTTTTGCCTACCCTCTGTCCTCTCTCTTTTATGGGATGCATCTTCCTCGTTGAATTCTTCAAGGCCCCACTTCTAGGCTCTAGATCCGCTGGCCCCTTCAATTCACCATGAAGATCCTCTTCAGGCTCTTAACTTTTCCCGGCGTAGCGACTCTGAGGTCCTTATTGGGTTGGTGGAAAATAGCCATCGAGAGAAACAAATGAATATGAGGCACAAAGGGGCCTTCATGGTGGAGTATCAGGCCTCGGACCACGACACTGCGCTAATTACCCCTGGTCCTTTATGCGGCGACACGACTCCCAGGATTTCACGCTAATTCCACGTGTGTGCCAGTGCATACATCAGCCCAGCAAGCAACTGAGGCAGTGAGTTTGTACGTATATTCAGAACGCCGTTTCCGGGCCAGAGAAAGAGAGGGAGAGAGAGAGAGGGTTGATTCGGTTGGTTGATGAGAACGAGGGCTTGCTAGTGTTTTAGGTGAAGGTTCCTGGAGGCGTAATACTTGGTGTCTGCAACACTAGCTTTTCCCTTGTCGACGCCGGCCAAGCTTCCCACCCATCTCGACCGCCAGCCTCATCCCTTCAACGTCTGCCCACCCGGGGATACTTGGTTTACACACCCTAAACCACCAACTTTCCTTCAGCTCCACCCTCCCCCATCCTTTGTCTCTGCCTCTCTCTTTCTCTCTAAACCCCTTCGGCAACCGCATCCCCGACGAAGAATTACCGTGATTAATCGTGGATGAATTTCCCGTGAGATGAATTCAACACGATCCCTTAGCAACCTCCTGGGCTCTACCATCCGCACCCTCGTCTCCCCCCCCTCTCTCTCTCTCTTATACCAACGCACTCGCCCTCCCTCAACGTCCGCTGAATTATTTAATATCGAACTCCATCTAGCGTTGCATTCCCCACGAGCTTTGCATCCCGAAATATTTTCATTCTACAAATGCTGCGATGCATTTCACGATTCTATCGCAAATTTAGCTGGCGAACAAGAACTTTATTAGAATCTGGCCCCGTTGAACGAATTTAGCAAGTAACGTGCACACGTTTGTATACGTAGACGTACGTCACGTATATAGAGATAGGTACCTACGGGGGGGGGGGGGGGGGGGGGGCAGCGGGAGCTCGCGGAATGGCGGACGAAAAGTGCAGACGGAGTAATTGTGTCACGCCCGGTGATGATTTATGCACACGAGGGTGAGTCAGGAGCGAGGAGGGAAAGGGAGACGGAACGAAAGTGCGAGATTCATAGAAAAGTGGCTCTAATTTTTCCGCCTGTGGACACTCCCTAATGTTCAAAAAAGCGACGAAAAATCGATGGAGTTGACAGGCTCTGACGAAAAATCACTAGGCTACGAAACAAAAAAATTCGCTCATTTCAATCTCGTTTTGCTCTTGCGAAATATTGCGGAAGCACAAATTAAATTTGCGAGCTTGCACATAGAGGAGGGATGGGGGGGGGGGGGGGTTACGAATTTGCGAAACGAGGAAAAGGAGAAAAAGTTTTTTTATACACGCCAATCTCAGACACGCTTCACGCGTCTCGGAAAATTCTACGAGCTAACGTGTCTCGCTTATTCGCCTCTCGTATCCGTCGATTTCTCATTTTTCTTCTACCTGCAAACCGATGAAATTTCTTCATTCCCTCAGGGCTGAGGGGGAGGAAGAAATTGAGGGAAAAATAAAAGGAAGAAGGAGAAGAAAAGTTGTAGAAATCCGTTGATTTCTCGTCGCGATCGAATCTCGTCCGATAATTCAGATCGACAAATAATTAAAGCCCGTCGACCGTTCAGCCAATCCTCCCATCGCTATCCTTCTTTACTGTGTGTCTTGCTCGGATCGCGGAAACAACCGGGTAACTTTTCTCATCGCGATTAAAACTCGCGGCGAATAAGTTGACGTCGAACTTTCCCGATTTTGCACGTGTATATATATACATATATATATATATATATTAATAAAAGAAAACCGAGAGGCAGCGGTGGAAACTTGAGGGAGGTAGTTTGGCAATTGTCAGAGTACACTATGTCTTTTTATATATCACGCATAATAATGACTATAAACCATAATTCCCATCATGGCGAGACATCGCTATGCCGGCTAAAAGGAATCGATTTTTTTTGCATTTGCCTAAAGTATACACATTCAAGAGGACGTGAAAAAATGTTCGAGTTAAACTATTGATAATTGACTAAGTGACAGACGAGTGAGAGCACTTCCAATCGCGATTTTTCTCGAAACAACTTTTCTCGGCCTGGCCGGACCCATTACGCTAGCTATAATTGTCCGATTTACAATATCACAAACCAAAATGTCCATAATTACAGTATTTATGGTTGTAGGTAGCTGTTTTGTTTTTCCGAAATTTAGTATTTTTCAAGCCCCCGAATAAAAAAATTTCGGAGAAATTAGACTGTTTTTCGGAGCCACCATTGACAAGTTATCGAACATGCCGTTGGACAGCATTTTTTATGCAGAGGCTCTATAGTACTTCAATAACGTTAAATTAATAATTTTTCTTTGAAAACAAATTATACGAAACAAGTTCAATGTGCGCTTAATTACATACCATTTTTTCTGAATCCAAAATAAATCATCTAGTAGACGAAAAAAAACGGAAAAACGCTCTTTTTGGCCCGTCACAGTGGTATTTTCCCAACCCTTCGTAGACGCACTTATATTTGGCCACGATTTTGACACACTGAGTCGATTTGATCCCGATAGTAATTTATCCAACAATTGTCAATGAAAAAATCTGAAAGAATTCATGGTCAATCTTGAAGCCGTAACTTTTCAAGGAAAAATAGGTTTTTTTTCTTTATTATTTTTAATTTTTGGTCTCATTAAATATTAAGCAACCTGCGAAAAAAATTATTTTGGGCAGGACAAAAACGACCCAGAGGATCGAGGGTTAATAATGGCTATAGGCAAAAGCTTGCGCCCAACTTTACAGGGATTCACGTGTGGGCCAATAAAAATATGCTATTTCCCTAAAATTCATCGATCGTTGCACATGCACATTTCTGCTCGACAGGAGCAACGAAAAAACCGATTCGTACGTAACGAGCGTCATTATTCATGGAAAAGTTTACGGCCTCGTCGTTGAGAAGGTTGAGAGCAGGCTGCAAAAAAGTGTAGAGCGAGCTCTGGTGGATATTGAAATTATTCATTTTCCATCAACTCGCATATACTTCCCCCGACCACAATTTGCATTGTGATTTCTCTCGCACTGTCGCGGTGCACTTTTTGCCCCATCGTCCGCGATCATTTTTCTTCCCCTTGTGTACGAATGAGTCGGATCGTATTATTAACCATTCCGATAGCGCCTCGTAACCGAGACTCAATTATTCTTCGCGACCTAATTATAAAAGTGCACCGAATGGTAGCTGTCCCGGCCGCAAAATAATTATACCCTCGTGAAAAAGAGTCGCGGAGGGGCAAGGAAAAAAAGTTCCTACCGAGTGTCCGAATTATCTGGTAAAATCGCGGCTAAAAGTCTGTCAATTTGGGCCGATTTTTTTCTCGTACACTTCTTTGGCGATTGACATGGCAAGCGGTACAGAGGCGGGGGAGAGGGAGAGAGAGAGAGAGAGAGAGAGAGAGAGAGAGGCGAGTAAAAATTTCCACGACACAGACACACAGCTGGTCTCATAAACGTCAACGGACAAACAATTTAATCATCCACTCTGAATAATGCACGAGAGTATAAAACGGGAGTCGCGCGCAGATGAGAGAGGGATCCCCGATAAACGCTTCAATTTTCGATAGCCCCGGCGTCGAAAGTAACGTTTCAACCCGTCACTCGTGTGCGCGTGTATATATATATATATATTTGTACTTTTTTTCGTGAAATCGCGTGCACTCGCGAGCATCGATAAACGAATTGTTGGCTACCCTACAAATGACACGAGCCATCGAAAGAAGATAAAAGTTACCGGCAATGAAAATCAGTAGAGAGACGAGAACCGGATGGAAAAGCCCTCGTCGCGGCTAAATTGCGCGTGAGCTTTATTAAAAGCTCGTAGCTGAATACGCGTGTCAATTAATCGATCGGGCCACGACGGATCGAACGCGATCGAGGGGACGAGCTCTTCCCCCTGGCAAAATTAAATTCCCCCGTCGTCTGATTCTCGCGTCCGTGCGAATAGCGGAGATTCGCGAAAATTCGAACCAACCGCGCGAACTAAATTGTCTCCGCCGAGTTGTCAACGGATGAGGTTGTCACTCAATCGTCCGTCGATGTTAAATGAGGCCGGGGAAGTCTTGGTTGGAGGACGTACGAGGCAACCCAAATTGAGGGATTCCGAGACAATTGACGAAATAAATAATAAAAATGGAAATTTACACATTAGGTGAAAAAGTTGACAATGTTATGCAGGCAACATTTGGGAAGACATTTTTTATGTTCATTCCTTAAGGGGCGAAAGTGGGTGGTAAAGTTTGTATGGAAATTAAAAAAAATCTTCTTGGATTTACTTGAATTTTGATATTGGTGCTTTTTGATACAATTCATGAAACAGGTAATTCAGTGTTTTTAGTAATTCAACCCCTAACGGGAGAAAAGGGGTGGCAAAGTTTGTATGGAAAATAAAAAAATCTGGTCAGAAGATTGACTTGAAAATTAGTATTAATGCTCTTGAGCACAATCAACAGAATACGTATTTTAGCGTTTCTTTTTTAATTCAACCCTTAAACGAAAGGGGGTGGCGAAGTATGCTCATTGCTGGATGGTCACATTATACATGAAATAGTGTAAAGAAATGTCGGAAGTATTATGAAAAACTGTCAAATCACCCAATACATTATGACTATTTCGTCATCGCGTCACAACGCACTCCCCATGTTGTGTCAGCATAGTCATCTCCCTATGTTAAAAAGTGTTTCGTCAATGGTTAATTTTATCGAAACGGTGTAGGTGATTGATTTAAGATTTGGAGCGTGCATACTTATATGAAGACGAATTTATTGTATAAATTTAAACAAAATCCAATTATTTCGTCAATTGTTTCGAAATTCCTTAAGGGGGGAGGTACTTTTGGGTGAGGAAAAAAAATGCTCATTTTTATGATTCTTTTTCAAGAAAGATTACTCCACAATTTATCAAATATTAGGTTTCGTTTTATTTCTACTTTTGACTCTTGCATGGTATTTTTTTTATTAGTCTTTAAAAATGGCGGATGTATGGCACGGTCTTCTAAGCGTCGGCGGGATTAATCTGAAAAAAAACCACCGACGATTTTTCTCTCAGTAACAGTCATACGCTGATTATGAACCAGGAAAAAGTGAGAAATGTTGAAAGTCCATTAAATGGTACCCTTTGGAACAAAAAGATTGACTTTAAACAAAAAAATGGCTACATTTTGCAATAAAAAATACTTTTTCTTTAATTATCGAAGACATTTAGGTTCATGTTTTACACAATGAAGTTAGAAAGGTTTGTAACAAATTTCACCAGGATCTGTTGGCTAGTTTTTAAGCTATACGTCACGCCAGTTTTGAAAATGTAGCCTAGAATACTGTGCATATCTCCGGCATTTTTAAAGCTTAATAGGAATAAAAAATACCATGTAACAGTCAAAAGTAGTAATACAACATATCCCAAGTCTGAAAAAAACGAAGAAATATTTCCGTACAAAAAAAATCATGAGAGTCAGCAATTTTTTTCCAGTTTCTTCAGCCAAAACAAAGTTTAATCGAGGAAGAACACTGTCAGCCAAGTTTCCGACGAATCCAAAAAAGTTCGAAAGGCCGTCAAATTCGCACCAACGAATTCCAACCGAACGAAAAGACCCCCAAAACAAACAAATTTGTCCTCCAAAATTCGACCTCGAAACTTTTGCGAGACACGCCACGTCGCGAATAAATTTTTTGGCCAACAAAAAACAACTACGCGAAGCAAAGTCGTTGTCGCTTTTGTCCTCGTCGTTGCGCGCGGGGATAAGATCTCGCGAAGTTCGGGTATCTCGTTGATTCGGGACGCCCTATCGAGACGACGCGGCCGGCTAGGAAAGATCGGAAGGGAGCAGTTTTGACTCGTAGCCCAGTTTGATACGGTGCAGAGAAAGAAATAAGGCATCGCCGCCCGGGGCCAATCGTTGTATGTTGGCCTCGACTAAAACTCGAAACTCGCCCCCGGGATAAGCAGGCTAAAGTGCAAATGCTCGTGCTGTACCTTCATTTACACAGAAAACTCGCTTCCCACGTATACACACGTAGCACACTATACTGCAATTCTCTATTGGGCTGGGAGGAGAAAAAAAAGTAGAATAAAAAAACGCACAGAAAACACACTCAGCCATCGAAACTTTACCGCTCCGTTAACCTCGTTTTACTTGCATCGAGGGCAGTGAAGTTGATGAAAAAAAAAGAAGACGAAAATTGAATGAGTTATCAGCAAACGTTCTACGAGGATAAGAATTACGAAAAGTTGTTTTTCAACTTTATTCTCCGACTATTCGTTACGGCTAGAGAGAGGGGGAAAGAGACAGGGGAGGGAGAGAGAGAGAGCGAGAGAGAGAGAGAGAGAGAGAGAGAGGAAGGTTGCAAATTCCAGGTCCCATATTTCTTTTTCCTCAACGTCAACTTTTACTCCGTCACTTTTCTTCTTTTTAGGATCCATCGTATTGTGAAAACTCTCCGCTTACCTCGTCCCAGCGATCTGTCACTCTCTCACTTCCGATTAGGTTGCAAAATTTTCCTAGGGAAACGCGAGCCCTTGTTTCGCGCTTCTCTTTTCTTCCTCGGCTTCTTGCGCCAGCTTGAAGACGCCAGGCGCGCTCCGAGCGAAAAAAAAAACAATGAAGAAACTGCGTCGTTGGTCCTTAATCCTGATAAGGTTGTCGGGTATGGGAGGCAAAAGCAGGCAGGAAAAAATAGTGGAAGAAAAGATTGGTAGGAGAAGGAGAGTGCGGGCTTGCAGGATGAGGTGAGGGGTGGAAAAAAGCGAAAATCCTGACGTACGAAGATTGAGGTGGGCCTTGCGGCGAGATCGGACGTACCTTTAATAAATTTGTGTTTACCGTGTCCGGCTGTCTCTCCCTTGTTGTCCGAGTATTTTTTTTTTGCCGTCCTGGCATGAATCTCGCGGACCTTTTGTTTCCTTGCCGCGCAATCTCTTAGCTCTTTTGGCTTCCTTCCATTCTCCTTCCTTCATCCCCCTACTTTCTCTGTCGGTCTCTCTCTCTTTCCGCCAAACGGGACCCATTCTGCCACTGCCATAAATATATTCCGCGTCGTCCGGTGTCCGCCCGCGGCTGGAAAATCCACGAGCCATGAAAGCTCGTTCCACCCAGCGTGGCAAACGGATATACAAGTAAGCACATACACAGGCATAAGAATCCTCGTATACGACGATCCCGGAATTCTCGCTCCCACCTACAAATTTCATTTCGATCCGACAGCATGACCCTCGTTCATTCCGCAGAGCCCTCGTTCCCCTCGTATTTTCCACAATTGACCCCTTCAGGTGGCAATTATTAACCCCCTGCAAGGCATGACTGGAATAAGGTATCGCTGATGTTTCACGACCTTCGAAAGGCTTCTTCGCCAAACAAACTCCAACGAAATTCAATTTCTCCGCTGTCACGCTGTTCCTCATTCAAAAAGGAAGAAACGCCTGCACATCGAACCTTTTTATTCCCAAAGCAAGATAAAAGGCATCCACGAATCAGCCCAAACTGGAACGCATAGCAGGAATGCGGTATTGCAGATGTTGCGCGATCTTTGAGAGGCTTCGCCACTATCTAATTTGCAATGGAATTGAATTTCTGCCATGCCAATTTATACCTCATAAAGACCCGACGAAACGCCAGCACCATCAAGATCTTTGATTCTATTGGAAAAGATTTATCGAACTAGCATGATCGCAGAATCCAAAGAAGTGTCTCTGTGGTCTTGGGTTAACCCCGACTCTCTGCTAAGCGGACGAGTACGTTGATGCGGGAATAATTGTTGCTGATGCGTGTGGGGAAACGTTAATCGAAAGTTTGGTAGGGTGCACAAGTGCCTAGTGCATAATGTGTAAGCCGTGAGACCATGGACGATCGAGGGGTCGTAGAGTTTCCGCTTAAAGGCCAGGCCAACACGGACAAGTAGTTGCAAGATCTCCGTGTATGTGTGTGCGTGTGTATGCGGCTGTGTGCGTGAGAGAAAGAGAGAGAGAGTGAGAGGAAGCAAGACGAAGAGGGCGAAAGCATTATAGTTCTCTAAGCTCCACGACTGTTTAGCCACCTTTGCCTCAACCATAATTGCCCCCTGGTCGTAGACCACATCCCTCGGGCACCCCGGTACAGAGGAGTTTCCTCGGCAATGCTAACGGCCAATTCAGCTTTACGAACATCCGAACGATCTTGTAGAGATGCTGCTCGTCGTACCATTTACCACGTACACCGTAGAACATCCCGCTTGTATACATTCACACCAGATGAGACGAGCAATTCCCTCATCAAAATATTCATCAAGCCCATCCGTTCTCGGCATCGGAGACTTTCTTAATCAACGCCACAAACGTCCCTCTCCTTAAATCCATACGACATTAAACCCAAACTAACCCAAACAAGCCAAATAGAAGGTCAACAGATAATTTCCCCCCAAAAGATTATCAAATAGCAAAAGCAATAGGGAAGCAACAAATTCAATCTCACCACCGTAGGAAGACTTACAACGCTTCCTTTATAACGCATCTGTCTTATGAGCGGGAGGAAAAAAAAGGATATAAATTCCTTGCAGTTTCCCGTTCCCTCCTCCATTCCCCTTGTATCCTTTTTCCGTGTTTCCTTTTTGTTTCATTTTCTTGTTGTCCGCGAAGCTTCGCCCGGAATTCATACGGATTTGCCAAAGTGTCACGTTTCCTTGGGCGCCCCTTTCGCTCCTCTTGAAACGAAAGCGATATGGGGGTGCGAGGTGGAGAATCATTTGTTCTCGTTTTTACCCTTCCTCGTATATTCGACGACAACGACGACGACGACGACGACGACGAGCCCTCTTGGCTCTACGACCCCTTTTTCTCTCCGGGTGACGGTGCTCTCCCTCCGTGAACGCACACCCTCGTGTGCTTTATAAATGGATATATACATGTGTGTAGGGGATGAAGAGGTGAGCTTTTCAAGCCGAGGAACGCACGTTTAGCGACGCTGTAGCGAAATGAGTTGCTCGCTAGCAATGAGACACCCCCCCTCCCCCCACCCCCGTGAGATCGATCCACCCCTAAGAGGCTTGCGGAGCCAAAGGGTGCAAAGCCAAGGAGGGCAGAAGAGGGATGGAAATAGCACGGGTTACTCGCGTCGCGATTGAAAAGTTACTTTGCTCCATTGACGAGGATAAATCTTCATCTTTATTCTGAAGGCGCGCGGTACAACCCTCCTCCCCCCTTTGTGGGGCGGGGGAGGGGGTGCAAAGTCTTGTGAGACGTTTTAACATACCAGACGGCTTTGATAGAGACGTTCGAATCTCGGGATTTAATATTATACATTTTCTCGCTCGTTCGAATGTCCTCATTGGCAAGAAAGGTCCAAGCGTCGTTGCAAGCTCAAACGAAGGGAACTTTGGTGCTCTTTCTATTTGTTAATTCCGATATAAATCATTGAGTAAAAGCTCATGAGAGTTCGGTGGTCGGATCTTTTGAAGCATTACATTTATGCGGCTCCCCGAAAAACGAGACCTTTTTTTTTGAGAATACTAGAAAAGGAATCTACACGAGGTTTGGAGGGTTTTTTCTGCGTGTGTTGACGTATGTAAAAAAAAAGACAAAAAATAATGAAAAAGGAAGAAACCAAATCGCGGCTCACAACACGGAGAGCATTTTTAGGCGCTCTGATGGAGGAGCTTTCGTGGATCGGCACTGAGAACAATAAAAAATCGTTATCCACATTAATTTTGCTAGAGACGTGTACCCACGATTATTTACAAAATATGGTTTTTTCGCAAAATGGCAGAATTTGACAAGACATTTTTCGTTAGCTATAAAATCGCCCCCTATTTGAGGCGCTTCGAAAAAATGAGTTTGGAATTCTTTTTACAAACAATTTGTATGCCATTCTTGTGACGTTGATACATAATTTGAGCCAATAAAAAGGTGAGGTGTTCTTAAAGGAACTTTTCGCTAGAGAGACTGGCGATCTTGCCTCGCGTCGTCACGAAAAATAATCAGCTGTGAACACAAGAAGAGCCCGCACAGCGGCATCTCTTATTTCATCGTTAACGTCTATATTATTCATATTACAATTAATACGCTAAAACATGTTTTCTTCTTGATCTTTTTCAAAATTTAGTCGTATCCCATGACGCAACAATGCCAATTAAGGAATTCAATGGTTAAAAAAAATGCAGTGTATTATTCATTTAGATTTATCTTCTGCTCAGAAATGTGACAAGTAGTATATGGATTTGCCGCGAAAATGATTAAAAATCGCTGGAAAACTTTTTCAATATGTTAACAATATATAAAAAGTATCGGATATCATAGGATTAAGAATTGAAAATGATGTCATGATAGGAAAAGGCTAAATTTGGCAAAAATCAAGAAGAAAATTTGTTCAATTTGGAAACAAAAATAGAAAGAATTTTTTACCACGGTGGGTCTGCGGCCAAAAACGCCGAATTTATCATATTCTGTCGACGGACAAAAAAAATCGAAAATAAAAAAGTCGAACTCTGAAAAACTCGTGTTTTCTTCCAAAAAATGAAAATATTATATCGACGATGACTGAACATTTAGAAAATATTTTATTTCATAAAGTACAATTGAAAATGAAAAGAAAGAGATCTTACTTGGTCAATTTTTCCGAAAGTTATGGGAATTAAAAAAAAAACGTCAATTAAAAAAAAATCGCTACATATTATTATGTTGAAAAAATTGAAAAAAAAAATACACAAGCGTTTTTAGAAGGAAACAATAACATATGTATATTGAAGCCAAATCAAAAGGGGCTGGGTCTAAAGGGGGTCGATTTGGCGTGGAATGCCCCATATATATCTATACACCTAAACACATAATAAGGGCGCCTCCTGCTCGGGTCTCTCTTGACGTCGTCAAGCAGAAGGGTGGCGGGATTTACAGCGGGCTATTTCAACCTGATATCCTCGTTCTTGCCTCCTAATTATTTTCCTCGCAGTTTGAGCGGGTCCTCTACAGGCTAGACGCCTGCCCTTGCTGCTTTCCCGAGTCCTTCGAGGCTTCCAAGTCGCGCAGATGGAAGACTGCGAGGATTGTTCAATTATCCTCGGGCTTGAAGCTTTTGCGATGCTGTCACTCTGTCTCTTATGACTGCATCTCGCGAGCGCAGGCCTCTCATTGGATCGCGTGAAACTTTCCTCGAACTTGTTCAGCAGTCTCGCTCACGAGTCCTGGCGAGCCCGCTATATCCCCGTCGACCTTTTGCCTTTCGCGGGGCCGATCGACGAGATTGATTTTTCTTTAACCCCAACGGGAATAACCACCTGTTTAATTTTTATTTTTTCCCGGCGGGTATGCGCGAACCTGTCGCTAGGGGTGGTTGTGGCGAAAGAAAAAACCGCTAGAGAGGAAGAAGAAGCTACACGAGTCTTCTTTCACACTTTTCGACCGTGAAAACAAGATATTTCTTTTGAAAATTGATAAAGACTAAATTTTAAGATCGGCATAGTCTATATAGGTGAGGTAACAATTGGAAAAATCAAAACGACTACAGAATGATGTTATTTATGTTTGTTTATTGTTTGGTAACCAAAATTTGTTGTTTTACAATAATCGTAGGCATTTTATTCATGTGCTATTTATGTCCACTATATCCATTCAAAGCCCTACCCGAAACTCGGTTTTTGAAGAATTGTTTCTTTCATTAAAAATACGTCCGATGGACGAAAAAAAACATATCCGTCAAAATGGACCATTTGTGTGGATTATATCCATTTTGTAGATGATTAAAAAAAATAACATAAATTCCAGTATACCGTAGGAGATGATCGGACCTGTCGACAGTTCCAGGATTATCCATTGATTACAGGACAGCCTTGATATATCTATATTAATTTATCTCGTCCTCCGTCGTTTATCGGGTGCGCGCAAGACGTATAGCCGGTGTTTATCGCCTGTGGTGATTCGTGAAAGGGCTTCGAGCATGAAGAAGAAAAAAACAAGGAAAGATGTAAAGAAAGAAAGGAGAAGAAACGTCGAGTCTCGGGTGGTCCCTGCGGTCCAAGGGAGCGCGGGGGTGGTGTGAGTTTCGTTCTCGTAGGGTGGTGCGCGGGCGCGAGCTTTCCGGGGGTGCAGATTCGCTCGGGTCTCTAGTCCCTCGCCAGCGTTTCAACGCGTCGCACGTGCGGCAACCCCCTCCCCCACTCGGTGTGTGCACTTTTCAATTTTTACCGCGTCTTCGCCCAGTCTCGATCTCTTTGGATCGTTCGGCTTTGATTTTTATCGTCAAACAACGAGATGAAAAAAATTGCCAAAAACGTTGAATAATAATTGACAGTGCTGGAATAATCGAGGTGAGCTTGCGAAAATTCAGTAGGGACTTCCGACGGACGTGAACCAACGGACGAGACAATGGATTAATTCGTCTTGCGAGGGCGAAATTCGTCATTTTTATCCTCTCGCTCTTAATCCTCCTACCTTCACCCTCGAGGCTGAGTAGTCCAGACCGGAAGTGATTTCTCTCGAAACCGGAAGTGCACTTCGTAAAATCGAGACTCGGATTTTCGCCCTTATCGTCCCGTGCACCTCGTAAATTCCGACGCCGGAAAAAGTTTGTTGCCTCAGCGTAAAGCACATACCGCAGCGAGTAACGCAGTGGATGACCACACAGTCGCGCGCCGAACTTGTTACGCGGCAGCAGTGCGGGACGGTCGTGCATTAGGCCGATCAGTTTACTCTTCACGGATCTTCTCGCGATTTGTGCTCTCCGATATTTTTTTCCGAGTACGTTACGATTATAAAATTGGGAAAAAAAGGGAAAAAAAAACGAAAAAAACTGGACAGAGTGAACTGCAACGAACTAAACAATTGTTTCGTCACTCGCCAGGATTATCCAGAGCGCGGGTAAGTGAATTTTTTTCCCGCGGTATTCCAATCGGAAGAAATAATCGGAGGAAAAGTCGATCTTATACATTTATATGAAAGAAAAAATAACATTTTTCTTGTATGTAGATGTTAACTAGAATAATAATAATAATAATAATAATAATAGTAAAAAAGTAGCAACTCAGTACTAGTTATTAATTTGTACAATTTATAATAATAATTTTCACGAATTATAAAAATAATAATTGTACCATTCATCACAATAATTTCTAAAATGCATAATAAAAATAATAATCGTACAATTTATCACAATAATTTCTACGATTGATAATAATAATCGTACCATATTTAACATATAATTTGGCGTAGGGATCTTGGAGAGCCCACCGCCCGGGAGTGCGTATATATATTATTATATATATAATATATATATATATATATATATATATATATAAAATAAAAAAGGGTTCCTTAAAAAAAGATGTAGGTCACATATCGAATCAAAGCCTGTAATCGCTGCTCAAAGTGGGCAAATTAATCGTTTCCTTATCAAGAGGGAATTCGATACCTTCGCAGCCCTCACGGTTCGTTTGTCTAATGCATCTATACTTGATACAGAGAGACAGAGAGAGTGGGAGAGAGAGAGAGAGAGAGAGGGAGAGAGAAAGCACGAAGTTTGATACTATTACTGCAGTACGTGCCGTAAGTACAGTATACAGGAGATTTCAGTGGTCGTATCGGTGAGCCGTTAATTGAATTTATAGACGTTGGTCCCGTAACGGGGTAATAACCGGCTGGTAATCTCGGGCTTATCGGTCCACGGTCTCGATAATAATCAGTCGTACCCGCCCTTGCTACCCTTCCTCATTCTCCACCACTGTTCTCCAATGAAATTAATAATACCGGCTGATTTTCGCGCCTCCCTGCGATTAGGATCGCGGTCCGTGCAGCTAGTTTGCCGAAATTCGGAAAATCGAAGACTGAAGATGAATCGACAAAGAATTTTTTTCGAATTTTGATAGAATGGGGAGGGGGAGGGTGGTCGATGTTGCATTTCAGTTTTACGTTTCGCAGCTAAACGCAATTGGAGAGTCAACTATTCGTAATGACGATGCGCTGAAATGAGAGTGCACAACGAGGGTTGTTCGAAGGGGTGAAAAGGAGGGGGCTGGGAGGGGAGGTCCTTGGAGGGAATGGCTACATTCGCTCAACTCCAGAACACTTAATTTAACTGGACTAAATTGGTAATGTAGCTTTGACAAAAGTCTCGTCGCGCGCGAGTTTAACTATTTCTCGCTCTCAATTTAGTCCTCCTTTCGTATATACACGTACATAACGTAGTAGTAGTCTCCGTAACGCGCCCGGAGCTCGAGGGGTTGAGAGCTTAATTATTCAAGGACCGAGGCAATCCCTTTGGGGCATTACCAACCCCTCGCACCCACTCATCCTTCTTCTTCTTTTTATGCCCCCGGAATCGCACGCAATACGGTGTACGGGTAGTGCAGAGAGTCAGGTGTACGAAGGCCAAGGACCCAGCCCCGTATATATGTTTATTTCGAATTTTAAATCGAGGCAAGCCGAATTTTCAGGTCGGCTGTAATGCTGATCACTGTGGGCTGGCACTGGCAATATTAGTAGGTAATTTACGTATTTGAACGGCTGCGAGTTGTCGTTGAGCAACTCGTTGAATTATTAACACGGCGGGGCGGGAGGGAAGATTAAAGTCTTGCGAGGCCATTAAACTGTCGAGGCACGCATATACAAGGGCTGCTTCTGGTCCCGGGAAATTCCATTACGACAGGTAATTCAAATAGCAGATCCAAGAGATTGTCTCTTCAGGTACACTATTTTATTGTTTAATTTTGAAAAAAGTTCATTGGAAACGTTCATATGTATATGCGTTTTATATATCTTTATGGTATTTTTATTTATATTTTATAGTATTTTTGTTTCATTATTAATTTTAATTTTCGATACAGAAATAGATAGATTCTATATATTTTCACATTATTAGTTATATTTTATATGTATATATATATATATATATATATTTTATATCATATTTGTTAATGTAAATTTTTTTTCTCTGTATGATTTGTATTTTTATATAATTTTTGATATTTTTTATTTTAATTTTCAACGACGAAATATATTTATTTTCATATATTTTTTTTCTAACTTCATATTGAAAATTTTACATGTATCATTTTGTATTATTATTTGAATATATAAACATCTAGATTCTACATCTTCGTATATAAATATTATTAGTTTATTTATCTATTTTATTGTTATATCTTCAATAATGCAATATACAAAAATATTATGCCGTATAAACATACATGTACTCGTACATATAGACGCACCATTTTCTTAAATACAAGCAGGGTGTCCTTTTATAAATGGGTAATCGTGAAACCGTCAATAGGTCAGCTCATGTCCTACTATATGCGGGAATTTCAGCTTGGAAAGATCACTAGGTCGAATTCTCCGATTTCGATGGCTTGTCATATGTTTGTAAAATGGGTAAAAATAGGCGACACGTATTTTTTTATATCTGCGGAACCCGATTTTTAAGAGGTGAATCGCATCCGCGAAAACGGCTGTTTTTTGTTTTTTGGTTGAAATTAGTTGTTATCTGCATCGTTCTCATCTCCAATGCATAGTACACGAAAAAAAATCCCCAAAAGCGTGAGACTTTTACTAAACTGAAATTTTAGCATATAGGTACAACATAATCCGACCTATCGACAGTTGCAGGATTATCCATTCGTAACAGGACACCCTGTATACGTATATTATTTTCACCACGTGCGATAAAAATGGCAAAATGATTGACACGGACGCATCTTGTACATTTTTTTTATTTGGCAACCGTTCGTGCGTGCAGCAGTGGAAAATAAGAGGGAAAGGCAGGCAACGTAAATGCAGCAAGACACGACGAGTTACTTGGTAGAGGAGAAGCGCTATTATTTTGTAAATAATTCAGGCACCAAGTGTGCAGAGATCCGGTGGTGGTTTTTGCCGCATGCGAAAGGGAGGAAAAAGTGGCGGAGGAAGCAGCGGTGCGCGAAGGGTTGAAACTTGTGGGTGGTCGTTGGGAAACTTTGGGGGAAGACCCAGTGGTCGACGGTAACAAGAAAAGGAATGGAATATCAGAGGAGCAAAAAAACAAAGAGAGGTAACGAGTAACAGGGGGGTGGGTGAGAGGAGTCGACGATAAGGGAAGAATTGTGAGAACACACGCGACAGGAGAGTCTTTTTCCCCCTTTGTACACAAATTACGAAGAGCCAGAAATCTTCGATCGTATCGATGAGAAAAGACAACAAAAATTATTCGCCTACTGCTTTGGTGCGTTGATGCCTCGAGGGGTTGGGGGGGGGGGGGGGCAGGTGGGTTGAAATTTCAAAACTTCACAAATTTTGGCGACCACATGGCGTGAAAAATAAGTTTTTCCATATGCGGGGGGTGTAAGACGAAAACGTTTTACGTTAAATTATTCACTTTGGTGTGCTGGACCCTCGAGGGTGTTTTCTGGAATAAATAAAGCAGACGGGATACTCGGGAGACTCGTAGGTGGTACGTTTACTCGGCGAAGGTCGTGAGACCCGCGCAACGAGCGGTGAGGGAATATATGTGAAAAGGAAGAAAAAAAAACAAGAAAAAAAGGTTCCCAATGTTCTCGCTGGTCATGACACCGAAAAAAAGGGGCTGCAAGGTTATTTGGGGGTTGGTGTGCTCTCTCTCTCTCCTTGTTGTCCATTCCCTCAGGGTCCCAGACGCCATCTTGTTCCGTTTACCCCGCTGGTGTCACGCACCCATTTGCCGCGAATTGACATATCGCTAATTTCGGTCTCACCCCTCCAGGGGCGCGATCGTTCGATTGTGACGGAAGAGAAAAAAGTTCCGCGCTTCGAAGGGTCGTAGGGCGCGCGAAGGGCTTCCAGCTCTCCATCAATTTGTTGCGTCCTACGCTCCTTCACACTTCCGCCAGCGTTACCCTGGATCGCGATTCCATAGCGGGCTCAAATGCCGTGAAGCCTCCCTCCAACCCTCAATTCGTAGTCTCGTATTCGTCAACAAATACACGTATGTAGGTACGCCTTTTTTATAATCCCCCCCCCCCCCCCCCCCCCCAGATACATACTCGGGGATTATTATTTTTTCCCTTTAAAACAACAGCGACAAAGAGAATCGTTCGAACGGGGTTTAAATAAGGGTTAAGGAAGAGCAAATCCAGGCTTTGCATGTCACCCGCGTAATTGTTCCAAGTCTTCCGGGGTTTGTTTAGTCCCGAAAAGCCCGGACTGACTCATCGCTGTTTACCCCCACGTTTGTAATTCGTTTCACCCCTCGAATTATGAAACGCCCTTGGCGCGAAGGGTTCGTGTCCACGGGGTATTTCGTCCCCGAACGTCTCGAACTGCTGAATTTTATCGCTCACCAGTACAGATTCTTCTCGCCCGCGGTGAAAAATCGAAATTTTTTTCGCCCTTAACTTTTTGCCCATAGTTTACCGAACGAAATTCGAAGAAATGCGTTTCCGCAAAAAGGGCGTAACGGAAAGGGGATGAAATGAACGAATTCTCGCAGAAGGGGTGCGAGTAAAAAATAAGGGTGGAAACGTCAATGAGCTTGTTCGAGTTAGTTCGATACGTTCGAGACGAAGTGGCCCGTGTAAAGCTTTATAATCGGGCTTGTTTGCGGTGACCGTTTAATCCGGGCACGAAGAACTACAAGGAGGCCCTTCGCGTTGGGGATTTTATGGTGGTGCTTCCCTGTAGGGAGACGTGTCGACGGGCAAGCCTCCGGGTACGTTATAAAACATGCAAGCCGGCTCCTTGTGCCCACAGACGGAGCCACCCCCTTGCCGAAAGGGCACGAGAGCGAGAGAGAAAGAGATGGAAGGGGGACGGGGGGGGGGGGGGGGGGGGGTTAACGGGAGAGAGATACAAAAGGGATAATTCCGCATAAGGGCGCATTTGGGTTGATGTTCGTAGTCAACGGTACGTGATATTGCTAAAAATGTGGTTTATATGTACTGCCCCTGTCGCCCCACAATATATGTCTTTTCTCCACCCTCGTAACAACCCTCGGCTGATTCTCCACGCGCGTTCCTTCGCGATTTTGCGAGGTTCGCTCTCTTGGGTTAGTTACGCGTTTGGATGAATGGCGAGCCTAAACAGATTATACGTTGATTGGCTCCCACCCCTCTGAGCCAGCATCCCTTACTTTCATCCCCGTAGTCTCGTGTCTTTCGGCGATCTCCACCCTTGATCCACAGGCCATCGCGCACATGGTGCGGAAATCGCGACAGATGTCCCGATTAATTGCATCTTTCCCTTCGTTTCGTCCACCCCTCCGTCTATCATCCCGTGCGAATTTATTCCTCCGTCGCCGAGCCTCATTGACATTCCCTTGGCATTACAGTACCCACACCATACACCTACCACGTTATCTTCCTTCCATTTCGCTCGTTCTTATTTTTATCCCTTGTTTTTTTGTCCTTTGTCCCGATCGTCCGAACTACCCTCGTAAACGCGAGTGCTGCAGCGACCGCATTCTACGGGGGAGGACCGTGCGGTATGCATTTAACGGCTCGAAGCCCGCCAGAAAAGACCCACGCCGAATTCCTGATCATTTCGGTGAGCCCTCTGCCGAGCAAACCAGAGACCACACGGTCCGCACATCCGCCGCAAACTCTCTCTCTCTCTCTCTCTCTCTTGCTCTCTATATAACCCTCTCCCGGGCTGTTGAATTTACCAAGCTTTGTGTGCAGCCCCGAAGAAAGTACATGCCAACGAGAGTCTCGGTTTTGGGACAGGGGTTGTCCGCATGACTCGTGTTGATGCTGCTCTCCACATAACATTGTATCCCTTTTATCGAGGGTTGAATTCAAAAGTGCACGTGTTACTGGATTCAAGGGCCCCTATCTCTAGTGGCCCTTGAATGAATAAGGGCCTCAAGGGATGCAAGGGCCACTATCCATAGTATACGGGTGACTTTTATAAGGTGGCCACGTGTTTTTTAAGGGTTTCGCGCGGGGATTTTGCGACTGAAAAAAATATGATTATTAATGGTTTTGCACGCTTTCTTTGAAAAAAAATATGTCGGGGTTTTGTCATGAATAGCATTTGCCAGAGAAAATAGCGTATTTTGGAAAATTTCGCGTACAGGAGAATGAAATTTACAAAATTCCGAATCCGGAAGACTCCCAAAAAACTTTACATGTGCTACCCGTCATGGAGAAAAAAATCATCAAACATACAATTTAATGTGGATAGATCGGAATTTAAATAAGACGGTCGTAATGAAGGCCACGACAGGCCCTCAACATTCAAAGGCCACTATTTATAGTATGTCCAATTTTATAGTATATAATAGAAATAGTGATCGTTGAATCCCTTGAGGATCTTTATGGTATATAGGCCCGTATAGGTATCAGTATAGGGACTCAAAGGCTACTATAAAGTGCTTCCAGGGATTAAATGAGTTGAATCCTTCAAGGCCCTTTATAGTGGCCCTCGAATCCCCTGACACCCTTCATAGTGGCCTTCTTTGAGGGCCTTTATCATGGCCCTATATGTTCAACGTTTTAATGTCGAATGTTATTTCCTCACCCTTAAACTCTGGAAAACTACGTTTCCCAAGCACTGTCGATCAACGCTGATGAAAGCCCGCTCGTTGTTACGTCAAAGTTGTCGGGGAGGTACACGTACTATTTAACCTCTCGTTCTCGCCATACATTTATCCGAACGTTTTCTCAAGCACAGTTGGATTATTCTCAAGTTTTCGATATAGGCGCCTCAAGTATTCGTATGTGAAAAGTTTCGTCGAAACTTCGGGGATGGTATTGTTGAGAGTTCTCAGGCACTCTCGAGGATTTGCCACGTTAGCGTCGTCACGAATCTGTTCCGCTACGGAAAATCTTGCCTCTCTCTCTCTCTCTCTCTCTCTCTCTCTCTCTCTCGTTCTCTCTCTGTCTCGCGAGACCATGTGTCCCGGCACTCTCCTCGAAACTGGGTGCACTGTGAATTATTCTGTTTGATATCCTCGACGAAATGTTCCACGCAGTGAGTTTGAGTATACTCTCGTCTAAAGGGTCCGGCAATTTTTATCAAGTCCGACTGCGAGAGAGGGGGGGAGGGAGAACGAGATACGAAGGGAATATCTGGAATGAACACCCAGGGGTAAAAGCTCCGGGAGTTGGAAGACGAAACAAAAAAAGAGAAAAAACTCGGAAAAGCCAGTGAGTAACTTGCCACTCTTTTAATCTGGAGATCAAACATTTCTCCTTCGTATTGCTCGTTTTTTTTCCAAAGGGACGATTACCGAGTGAAAAAAAATAGAAACCATATTTTTCGTCCCCATTTCGAAATCTGAAAGCGATCCAATCCTTTTCCTCCTCATTCGATCTGTTATTTCTCGTCGAGCGAGGGATTTACGTACATGCCCCTGGAGAAGGGAAAACGACGGGGAGGGGTGAAATTCGGGGTTGACTTCTCGTGGAGGAAATCGCGGTCGACTTACCCGACACCCAGCTGTGCCGTGGTTCACCGTGTGGCAGCCGGCCTTAAGGGCATAATTTACGTTATCGAACATGGCTCTGCCTGCCCCCCACCCCCCTCTATCACTGGCTTAGAACTTCGACGGTCCGTCCCTCAACCCCTCCCTTGCAGAAAAATCTGTCCGCCACCCCGAGGGGGTGTACAGAAAGCGTACCCTCGTAATACCCCTTAGGGGAAACACCCTCTGTTCCGATAACGTTTAATTACGATTTATCGATGCAACACCCACACACATTTACGCAATAGCTATACCCATAGCAAGCAGGGTCTATACTTTTCGTGAGCGATCGACTTAACGTTCGTCCTGGAAAATTCAACGTCGCGATATCCGTACGATGCAATAAACTTCCGTCCATTGTGCTCGATTCGTTGAGACTTTATTCGTGCAGCTCCTTCGGGTAACGGAAAGATCTTGACGATGATAAAACTTACAGAAATCTTATGAATGATTTTTTTTATTTTTCATGAATATTTAATCGAATTTCCGTGACGAGAATGTTCTACCGGTGTAATTGGTATTTAGCGAATACTCGTTCATCCTAATATATGTATATATATATATATAGCCTGGAACTTTAACGTAGCCTGGAAACTTTGACTTTTTCGACTCTCGCGGGCAATCCCTTCGAAGTTTCATTCCACGCTACTGCCTTATTCGCAGTTCCGGTGCTTATCCTCGCCGTTGGATGTCGCGCTGTATAAAGGGTACGCGAACTCTTAAGGGCTTACACGGAGATGAAATTTTCCAAAATATCGATTTTTTGGTTTTCGTTGGATTTTAAAAATATAGTATGTTATAAAGATTTTCTCTGAAAATTTCAAGTCGATTTGTTCATAATTGAGGAAGATATGGGCTCGCGAACTTTCAAGGGCTTACACGTAGTTGAAAATTTTGGAAATGTCGATTTTCTATGGATTTTCGAATTTATCGCATATACACATTTCCGCAGAAAAAATTCACGAAAATTCCACTGTTTTTCGGGCCACGAGCTAGGCATTACGCTTTAAAGCCGCGGAAAATTTTCTCTTGTTTGCTTGATCCTCGAAACGGGAGATTCGGTGCGACAGTGATTCTCATTTGATCGATGAGTCATTGTCCCGTGGCTGTCGATCCTCGCGAGTCTTTTCCTTCCGCCACGACACGCATATTTATTTATCGCGATTTTTACGATAGCCCGCGCAAATAATTGCACATTATAAATCATCTTGGAAAAAAGTGCCGAGTCATACAGTTAATAAAGCAATTTATCACAGTGTCGTCTCATTCTTTCGTGTCAGTGTCAAGACACAAAGAAACGTCGCGAAAGTTTCACGCGCGCGAAAACAGCTAGGAGAAGCGAGAAATAAGGGAATGACAGGGGCTGGGATTGTTAGGGGTGGGAATAAAATATTTATGTGTATACACGTGTGTCTGGGCGAGAACGAACGTAGTTTCTTTCACTGCGAGTGAGTTAAAAGGGCGAAGAGGCGAAAGAGGAAGAGTAAAAACATACTGGCCCAGTGAGATAGGGAGCTGCGAAAACGTCATCGATCTTCCCGTAAACTGGTGTCTTTTCAATCGGAAAAGGAGCGAGACTCTCATGCATTCGCCCTCCGTCCCTGTATACGCTTCCCTCTTCTTTATTAGCTATCTCTCCATTACGCTCGTATCGCGATCGCAGACGAGAAAAGATCGAGTGGCGATTTTTTCTGCGACGAAAGCGAAAAAAAAAGAAAAATAGCGTGAGAGTGTTTCAGCCAGTTTCTGTCTACCGTATGATTCAGTGAATTTAACGCTACCTTGAGAAAGGCTCCGGCGTGGATAGGGGTTGGGGATGAACAGGCGGGGGGGGGGGGGGGGGGGGTTGATAATAAACGTTCGTTCGCGCGAGACTCGAGTGAAACGATGAACGATGTTTTTCCATGTCTCCGTGTCTAGAAAGGGAGATAATATTGCCGAGCGAATTCAATGGAGCGCGTGAAGCTTTTCGCGAAAAACATTTTCGACACACCCCTGTCCCCCTCCCATCGGCGAGTTACAGCCGCGGCACTTGCGTCACAATATTCAAGTGAATTGTTCTGCGTCAAATCGTTGTTCTCCACCATCCTTTTCATTACTTTTGTTTATTAAACTGTATTTTCTTCTCGGGGGGGGGGGGGGGGGGGAAGAAGTGCTCATTCTTGCACTTCTTTCTCTTTGTCTTTTTTTTTGCGCTAATAGATTTAACGAGCTTGGTTACATGGTTTTGATTACTTCTGTATTAAACTGTTTCTCCTTCCCAAGGGAGTAGGGGGCCCCCCGATTTTTTAAATCCTTTTTCTTTTTTTTGCGCGCCAGCTCGGTCGCACGGTTATCATTACTTTTTTAATAAACTTTTTTCCTTCCGGGGAAGAAGGGGGCCCCCCTATTTTTGCACTCGTCTTTTTTCGTCTCCATTTTTGCGCGCATAAATTTTACGAACTCGGTTAGACGGTTTTCACCACGTCTGTCTTAAACTGTTTTTCCTTCCGAGGGAGTAGGGGGCTCCCTATTATGCACTCCACCCTCTTCCTCTTCTTTTTTTGCGCGCATATATTTTACGAGCTCAGTTACACAGTTATCATTACTTCTTAATTAAATTGTTTTTTGTTCCCGGGGGAGTAGGGGCCCCCATTATCGCACTCCTTTCTCTTCGTCTTCTTTTTTTTTGCGCGCATAGATTTTACATACCCGGTTACACCCCCTTTGTCTCCTGGTCCATTGTTTTCCATTTGCTTCTCGTGGTTTTTCTTTGCGCGACGAGACAGTGGGAGACGTCGGAGAGTCTCAAGATTCACTTGCCAAGCGCACTGACGACATTGCAAGAAGGAACAATGGATCTTCCATTTTAAGCGCTGCTGTACTTGCCGCCGATGTACAGCGCTGAAATATATTTTGAGGCAATTTCCGCAATTGAAATAACGTTGAAAGGAATATCGGAAATGTACTTGTCTCGTTGAGGAAGTGTTGCTAAGCCAGTGTTGAACAGCGGTCATCAGAAAGTGTCTTCATCCGACGTTGCATGTAATTATCGGATGACGATCAACGAAAACTTTTGAATGACGTCGCAAACTACGGATTATCCGGCCGTTGTACGTACGAATATTGCTCCGGAGGAACGAAGATAGCGGGGAATGGAAAAGCCGATACCACATTGACTGATGTCTTCAATAACGTGGACGAATGATGGACATTTTTCACCTCCGAGTGGCAACTCGTGATTCTTTTTTCTTCCATTCACGTCTGTACGTCGAGTGTCTACAACGAAACAACTCTGTCAGGTTGATTCACTCGGCGAGGGGCAATTTTCTATGACGTTATAAAAATATCAAGCTTCGTGCAAGGAGAAAGAGGGAGGGCACGCTATCGAATGGAGAGTGACGTTGGCACGTGGCTAGGTGGAGCAAGGGGATGAATCCATCGATCAGATACTAGGATTAGACTAATCCCATTTGACTTGAGAGCGAGAGAGAGAGAGAGAGAGAGAGAGAGAGAGAGAGAGAGAGAGAGAGAGAGAGAGAGAGAGAGAGAGCGTGTCACTCTACGAAGTGGAAAGGCTTATCTCGATTTTGTCCGGTTTCCCGTGGCCCGAATAACGACGAGACGGACGAAGAAGGAGGAAAAAACGTATATGGGCCACAGCTTGCATGTTTTGCGGTTTAAAAAGTTTTGCCTAGTGGTAAAAGTCGAAAAATCACTTTTTTCAAAACCAACAATTTTCGACCGTATATCTTATAAATGTTGCCTGAAATAATCAAGGTTATCGGATCAAAAATGACAGATTTATAGGCTGTTATGTTGACGTCCGTCGAAACGCCCGGAGCGTCGTTCGAAACATCAAACACCTTTTTTTTCTCGAAATTACTTTTTCAAACTCGGCGAGCGAAATATCTCGAAAACTACTGCATCGATGCTTCTGAAATTCTGAAATTTGACTGTTACAACTAGGCATGAACCGTTAACGTGATACGTTACGAAAAAAAAAATAGCAAACGTCAGAACCTTATAGACAGTCGAAACATTTCCCATGGGAACGTTGCAGCGATCCGAAAAGTTGATAAAAAAAATTCCGAGATTTTAAAATATAAAACATCTGAATAGAATGATTATCGATTCAACAACGAAAAATTACGGAAGCGCCGAGTGCTTTTAAAATCTTCGAGGTCATCCGCTTCGTTTCAACCCCTTTTGTCGTTGTCCATGAGGGGATGAGAAAAAAAGATCACAAGCGCTCGAGAGTAAATACGAGGGGTAGGAGAAAAAGGGTACACAGAGGGCTTTGCCGAGACTTTGCTCGATGCAGGTCCCATCACCATGCCCAGCACATGCAACGCTTCAACTTTGCAAATGTCAGCGTATAATTAAAAAAAAAAAAAAAAAAAAACTAGAGAGAAAAAAGCGAAGCTGAACGATACGTCGTACGAGCCGACGAAAAGAGGAGCTTCGACTACCACTGCATGCACGTTGTGTATGTATAGGCAATTGTATCGATCTGTTGGCACGAGGGTTCGCACGAGACCCTACGATGCCTTCTTTGGCCTTTCCCTTCGTCCCTTTTAACTTTTGCGGCCTCATATCTGAAAAACGTTTAATTGCATTCTCTCATTCAACCCCTTCATCCTTTTGTATCCTCGTACATTCGAGACTGTCAACTGGGACAAGAATTCCCAGTGCAAGAATTTTAACATCGCCAGCTGCGTTACTTCGGGCACTGATTAATTTTTTTCACGACCTTTGAACGTGCCGATTTGCGGGCTGATTTTTGGTCGAATATCTGAATATTGAAAGATCCAGCGGTATTTTTTTCATCCTTCTATCTCAATTCCCGTTCGAGATACGAATTTCCCAATGAATTCTACAGGGTCATTCAAAATTAACATGACACTTTTGTTCACGCTTTTCGACGAGGCTGAAATATCCAATTTTTTCCAAGTCGACGATACGAATAGTAAAGTAATGTCAGTTGAATCGATCATGTTGAGTGAAATTTGTGGGGCTTGTCAAAATTTGGTGCAATCGCTGTGTACCGAATGGTCGAATCATTCATTCCTCTTCACGCCCCGCTAGTTTGCCGCGCCTTTGTCGCTGGTGAGCTGAACGTCGCGGCACGGCTCGTCGACCCTCTCTCTCCCGCTCTCTCGTCATTAATTGCATCGTGCCAGGAGGCCTCAACGAGCCCGGCGTTATCAATCGTTCATACATACATAGTTGGCAGAGAATTGTGGCTTCTCCGCATGAAAATGTACGTGACACGACCGCAGATATTCTCCACCGGTGACGCACACGTCCCTCGCACAAACGAAATCTAACGCCCCCCCCCCCCCCCTGTCCCACCCCTATATCCCGCGCCCTTCCCTCGTACGTGGGTGCATATTGCTGTAGGGTCGACCGGTATCACAGATGGTCAGGATAAATTATTTCAGGGAAATCATCAACTATTCTCGCGATGGCTTCCCTCACTAATGATCCTTTCATCGTCATATTTTTTTCCGAATTCATTTTATTCCCTTGGCTAACAATAATCTTCTTAAATTAACGTAGTTTCAATTTTTTAATCACAACTGTGTTTTAATTCAAGTTTAATTTTTTAATTTAAAATTTAACAATAATAAAATAATAATGACATTGCGATTATTTTTCATAATCTGGATTAGAAGAAAAATTGAATTATGTGCCCGGATAGTCATGGGGCAATGTTTTCCGGAACGCCATTCCCTCTATTCCGATAATTTTGATTGTTTAATATCGCGGGACGAGAGACCGAGCGATGAAGGGGAAGGGGGGGGGGGGGGGGTATTGGTTGGAAATGGAATTCTCGTCGTAATCCGGATCTTGGGAGGAACGTTATTACAGTGGATGTGTATCACGCACGAATGGACTAATCACGATAGAGATTTATTTCGAGATTCAATAAATAGGCGAGATAAAATTTCTCGTCTCGCTGGTCAATGAGGTTACGTACACGCTCTCGCGTTACACACGTCGGTTAACGATGGAAGGGTTCGAACCATCGCGAGCGCAAGCTCGGGAGGAAAAACGGGAAAGAAAAAAATCCCCCGAGCGTGCTAATGATGTATGTACTCGAGCCCGCTTTACTCTATATTTTTTTGTAATCAAACTTTCACCTCGTTTCGGGCTAGAATTATTCGAAAAAAAGCCTTCGTTACAATGAAATTTTAATCAGCATTACGCTGCATATTCGTTTTCAGAAATATTTTCACCGGTTGAGCTGGAAATGTAGTTTTCCTTTTCCACGACGAAAAAAAACGAGCAATTCTGGAGAAAACTCTACATGAATAATATTCCTGCATTGAAAAAAAATTATTAATTTCCTCGATGTAATCGCGAGATGAGTTGGCTTTTTTTTTCATGCGTGCGAGCTAATAACGATCGAGTGTACGATCCGAGGAGATTGCTGGCAAACAGTATTATTCTTTGGCGAACAATGTAGCGGTAGTAACGTGAATTTATCGAAGGCGGAATATAGGTGTAGATTTTGCCCCCCACCCGAACCTGGAAAGCGGATGATTAATAACGTCTGTACACGTACAACGGCGGGAGAGAGAGGGAGAGAGAGAGAGAGAGAGAGAGAGAGAGAGTAAGAAAACGGACGGAAGCGAGGTACCATTGTCCGGGCTTCCCAACGACGTCACGAGGGTCCGAGAATTCTCTGTACGAAAGCCAGACTACACTACCCCGTCGGCATCAACCGCCAGCGACACTCCTATAAAATTCCTCTTAACCAACTGCGCAAGGGTGCCATTTCTCGTCACATCGAAGTGGCCGCTCCGGGGATGCTGGTCCATTCTTTCGAGCTCGCCAACGTTCGATCCATTTAGGGCTTGGCGGCCAAAGTTGTCGTCGTTCGAATCGGCCAGCGACACTCCTATGAAACGTCCCCTGACCAAGTGCCAAGGATGCCATTTTTCGTCACATCAAACTCGCCGCTTCGGGGCTACTGGTTCATTCTTCCGAATTGGCCAACGGTTGATCCATTTCGAGCCTAATGGCCAAAGTTGATGCCGTTGTGGTAGGAATATGGATGACCGCTGATAATGCATCCGTACACCCGCGGCAGGCCTTCGGTATACAATCATCCGAGAAATGGAAAGGTGGAGGAGGCTTTCTCCATGGAGCTTTCTGGCTGAAAATTTCAACTGGCGAACGTTTCGTGATGATTCGCCGGGGCGAGAGATGCGGTCTATGGGCCATTGTGCTCGACGATGTATGTGCACCTCGTCTCCATATATCCACTGGATGGATATCAATTCGAGCTTCATGTACCGTGTACTCTGTACACCTCGTTTCTCCTCTCTATTCCATTTTACCCTCGAGCGCGCCAACTTCCTCTCTCCCTCTCTCTCTGCATCCTCTTTTGAAATCTATCCAATTAAACGTAGCAACGGGAGTTCCGTGCGTGAACATTTCCTCCGTCCTTTTGTCGCTCTTAGTGTTAGTCAAATTACCGCATACCGGTGCTTTTCATTTCTCTGTGATTGAAAATTGTCCGCCGACGAGACTAACGTTTTCAACAATTGTTAAATGCGTTTATCGGACTCCCAAGTAATTCTGAATCCGTTTCAGAGCTCGAGAGTTTGACGTGTGTTTTATCGTATCCTCGTGCACTATTTATACGTGTCTAGCCTAGAATGACCCCCGACGACGAAGTTGTCGTACCAGCGACACTTGACATTTTCCACTCTCGCTGCAAGTCAGTCGATTCGGTCGGCTATACTTCCGCCAGGCCAGTCCACCCTCTCGGGGTAATTTTTATCCGGTTGACCCGGTCCGCGCAAACACTCAAACGCCTGCTGGTGCCTTCAACGACCCCCAATGATGATAATTTTGATCGAGAACTGCCTCGATGGACAGTGGCTGAAATAACGCCGATAAAAGTGAAAATCGTAAATGTCATGCCGATAAATTACCTACCGATTTCCCTCTGTTTGTATATTCGTATAAATAAATGTTCCGAAATATACTTTATCGGTGAACGTTCTTCTCCGGGACTCGAAACAAAAGAAAATAGCCGAAATCTGTCCCGAAAAATACCAACGTTTCCCCGAGTCTTAAGAGCCGAGGGAAAAGTATTTTCGTCGCGACAAATCAAACAGCCGCTACTCTCTGTCAAACGTGAGAGCGGAGGAAAAAGAAAATCCCCGCAAGAAGGCAATAAAACGCCGTATTTTTTTTCCCTCGCCGGGTGAAAAATGGCGGATGCAAGAGTGTCGGGCACAAGGGTTGAAATAACCCGCGAGTATTTTCTCGTCCTACGCCCCCCCCCCCCGCCTTCCCCCCGATTCGACCCTCGTTATATATACGGCCGCTGAAATGAGCGTCGAATTTCGAAGTAAATTGGGCCAATGTCGAAAAATCGTGCCTCCACGCCCGTGTCGAACCTCGTACACGAATCAAATAAATTTCTACAACCGGAAGACTCTTAGCCCCGGTGGTGGTAGCATCGATGGCCGTACGGGCGCGGCCCATAATTCGCACGATATAAGATTGATAATTACGGAGCAAGGGGCGAGAGGGTCCTGCGGTTGTAGCTCGAGCGAGGCAACTGCGTGTTTCCTCGTGAAAAACGAGAGAAAATTTCACCCTCGTTCCTTCTTTTCCTCATTCTTCCCTCGTCGTTACGGCGCGAAACCTTACGCGCCCGTATAACTCAATCATATTTATTGGATACGAAAAGTCTATATACAAGTGTTATCGCTATAACTTGCCAACGTATCGAAATTTCGCGTGGGTACCCGCACGGAAAATGAGAACGGAATGGCCATAAAGCACGATCATACGTAACGACAAGCTTTTTTGCGACTCCCGTCAACGAGAAAATAATCATCAAATAGGCATCTCAAGGCGGGATATACATTTGAAGTAGGAAATAATTATTGTACATTCATCAAACTGTGGATAGGAGTTCTACGCCATTTCGCCTAGACCGCGAACCCGACCATTTTTTGTTTTCCTGATTTTTTTTGGTACAATTGTACCCCATGAAAGGCATATCCATACCAATTTTTGGATTTTTAGCTCTTTTCTTTTAGGAGTTATAATTTTCAAAAAAATGTCGATTTCGTAAGGCTTGAAATAGTCTGAACGCTGATAACTCCTTAACTAATTGAGATATCGACAAATGTCACTATATAATTTTTGTTCATTTTGAAGAATACTTTCGTTGAAAAATATGGAAAAATAATCAATTATCAATGTCAACGTTTTTTTTTGCTTCTAAAGTGAAAACTTTTTTTTTTCAACACGATTGCCTTTTTTAATTTTTTTTCGAAAAAATCTCTAAAATAGCGTGACCCATTATATGATTTTCAAGACTAGTCTCATCGTGAGCCCATTTTTGCTTCTATTTTTTTTCGAATTAATCATATTTGTTTAGAAGATTTTTATCATCTTAATGACCAATAATGCTATTAATGATTTTGTGATTTCCAATTTAGCTTCGACAGGCCTGAAACGGTTTATTTTAAATTTGTGCTGAAATTACCAAATTTCTTTAAAAAATTCAAAAGAATTTTTTTTCTTTCGAGCTTCCTCCGGAGCTGCTGAAGTTCGCAGCTCCGAAGGGTCGACCCTGTTCTGGCCTCCCTTGTTGACGTAAATATTGGGAATTTCGAAATTTCTACTCATCATAAAAGTGGGCTATATTTTTTTTCAAAGATTACTTGAAAAGCCATTAAATATCATATTTTTCTCGGTCGCAAAATTACCGGGGCTTTAAAAAAACACATGGATACCTTAGAATTGTCGTCCTGTATATACAAATATTTTTACACATGTTATATATATATATATATATATATATATATATATATATATATATATTAAAATATACTGGAAAGTATTTTGAATAATGAGATTACAATGGGTGTGCCTAAAATTAATTTTGACCACGGCTACATGAATAATTCAAGGCCCCAAAAAAAAAATCCTCGACTATTAGCCCCGTCAGAGACACACATAAATCTTCATATATGCTCGATAAAATTCCTTCGTGTACCTTCGTGTATATGTTCACATGGATTTATATACATTATAATATTTTTTGCGTGTATCAAGCTCATTGAACATGTACCACCAAATCTTGATGTCCAGCGGCCTTGATACGCGAAGAAATTTCCTCAAAGACCTTGATGACTTTTTATTGTCGTTTGATAAGCCATAAAACATTCTCTTGGCATCGAGCAACATTAATTTGCCGGTTCAAATTTCTCGGCCAGTTGCGGGGCGTTTTGCATTGCGTTGAGTACTTGTGAACACGCGTGGACTCTTGGGTATCCGTTTTGTTGTCGTTGCTCATCCACATTGTCTAATTACGAATTTACCGCTGGGCGAGTCCCTTTTTTAATGTGTGCTAATTCCCACGTGAATTGAAACGCGAGCCTCACTGCGACATGGACCCGAGAGAGTTGGGGGTGCACACATGGGGCTGTCACAGCCTCCTGTGTTTCGTTTCGTCGTACATATACATACATACCTACATACGTGTATATATATACAGGGTGTAAATAAACGGTTTATTGTTAATTTGTGCTGAATTAAACGAAAGAATATTATTTCGAATAAACTTTTTTTCCCTTAAAGTCAACATAAATTAAAAATAATCCGTTTCAGGCCTGTCAAAGCCGAATTGGAAATCACAAAATCATTATTAACGTTATTTGAGATTAAAATCATAAAAATTTTCTCAAAAAGGGCTTGTCATTAACAAAATTATCAATGAAAAAAATTGAAAAAATTTTGTTTCGTACACCATACTATACACAATAAGTGTACCAAGTTTCAAATTTTTCTCATTAATATTATACTCGGAAAAAAAATCATTGATGCGTGGGATAAATACATGTATTTTACATTTAAAATTTCAATCGCTCGGTGGCGCGGGTTCCAATTTTCCGAGCGCCTCCAAACTTCACACAGATTTTTTTTGATACACCTTGATTATGTTTTTGGGGTGGCATCGAATTTTTTTCGCCAAAGCCCAAATAACGGCCACCCTAATATATATATACCAGTGAAATACTCGTCATATTGCACATCCGTTGAGCCAACTTCCGCTACATGTGTGCGTGTGCGTGTAAATTTGGAGAATAAAGGATTTTACGAGCGATACACAAGAGGACAGTTGACGGAGCGATGAATTAAATTTGACGCAGGCTAAAGGAAAGAAAAAAAAGCAGACGACAATATACGGGACAAAAGCTATCAAGAGGCTTTATGCGCAGCTTCATTTTCATACGTTTATGAAGTTTCGATTTTTTTCTGCTTTTTTTCTTCCTCTTCATAAACCTCCACACGTTCTGAAAAATACTCGTGTTTTTTTACGTCTTGAAAGGGAGGACTGTAACGGGTCGAAAAGAGTGGTTCTTTCCGATTTTTTTGTCCACTAGATTATTTATTTTGTGTCTGGGAAAAATATGTGTTATTGAGCATACTTCGGGTAAATTTTTATGAAAAAATAAATGATAATTAACCACGTTGTTAAGGTATGATAGAGCCTGTGTATAAAAAGTGTGCTTCAACGGCCGGATCGATAGCTTGACAATGGTTGGTCTGAAAAAATAAGAGTGAATATGGTTTTACAATCTATATAAAGATAGTTCTCGTTGTACGTAGTCATTTTTCGAAAAAACGTTCACCAAATAGCGGGTTTTCAAAAAAAGTGCAATGTAGGCAAAGTTTTTACTTATATACGGGACTCAAAAAATACCAAATTCAAAAAACTGCTATGTGCAACGATAGCTACTAGAATCACGGAAATTTTCGTTTTTAAATTGAAAATCGGACAATAATGGCTAGAGTCATTCAATACAGTCAATTTTCAATATTTTATAGTCAATGTTCAATTTTTTAAGTTCAACATTTTCTCCCATATTCTCCAATATGTATATTTGAGATGAAAAAAAGATCGATTTTTTACCCGTCACAGTGGTGACCCCTTAAAAAGACTTTTCAAATTCGTTCTAGCTTGAGCGCAATAATCATCGCTTACAGTAGAATGACCAAGATTTTGGAGACGATTTTTTCCCTACCAAAGTTTAAGAGTAAGCTCGCCCTTAAGGGTGAAAGGTTAGGGCGTTTGTGGAAAAGCCGGTGCACGTACAAGAGGACCCGGTGGTAATCCATTCTCCGGGAGGCCAGCAATTGCCCTGATGCTTATCGGTGCCGGTAATCACCTCTATTAAGACTCTCTGCCCCCGTTCTCCTACCCCCAATCTTTCCCCTCTCTCTCTTATCCTGCCCGGAATTATTAACATTCGAGGTTCCGGGACACTTCATTTGGCTGGCCCTCTTGACCTCTCTACCCCGTAGCGCACAAAACAGCTCGTCCTTCTTGCCTGACATTTGCATAGACACCCGCCCGCCCCTCCGCCCCCGTATCGATCTCTACGATCGCCAAGACAGAGTGACCTCTTCCTTTTTAGTTGTTCATTAATTTTTCTCCTCGCGTGCCCTCCGCCCGAACGGTTCAGATATTTTCCAGGATAAATTGTCCAATTTTGTCCTATCTGCTCGATAGGAATTCCTACAGGATATAATACAATAAAATTGTACAGGGTGGAGGATTTTTGGGAGAATGCAAGGGTGGAGGGTTCGTTCGGGTCAGCCAGTGATTTCACTCCATTTTGTGTATGTATATATATATATATATATATATATATATAACAGACAGTCCTGCAGGGCTGCAAGTCGAGGATTACTGATGCTGCTCGCCCGTGCGGGGGTGTAGGGAAGGTAATACCCAGATCTATCGCGTTGAGTTCCAGCTTGTCCGGCGAATTGCAAGCTCCCACATACTCTTCCGTACCCGGGCTCGGATAACTTCCCTTTTTTCCAAGGCCTTTCGTCCTTTTTTTCTCTTTCGCAAGCTCTCCACGAAAAACCTGCGCGCAATAAAACATTTAAAAAAATCAAGGACAGACAATCAGTTTTCTTCCAACTTCTGCGGAAGAATGCAGTGATCCGCTTATTCGAGGATTCAATTTCTGTAGCCCTGATATGCCGTTTCTGGTCATCGTAATTTAATTTTTCAAGCCACGTTTTCACTACGTCGGTCCAATTTTACCCTGGCTCTGTCTCATCTTTCGAACGGGACGATAAATGTGCGTCGAGGCCCAAATTTGATAGGAGATGTTGGACCATTCCGGTTGGGGTGGAAGCAATTGATGGCTGGTGAATAGTGAAGGTTGAAGCCTGCATTAGAAGGTCCAAAAATTGTTTTTTTTCGGAATTTTTTTAGAAGCGAAAAAATAAGTGACGTTTATTTTCATTGATATTTGAAATGTATGAAAAAAATGTTTCAACATGAAACAATAAATGAGTGCAGATTCTTGCCACTGCAGTCACCAATCAGCGGGAAAGATGCAGCTGGTAATTCTTGACTGAAACAAAAAAGCCAACAAAATATTCAATTGTCATATATTTTCCTTCTGGTTGAACTTGGAAAAAGCTGAAAAAATCGTTAAATTGTAACTTTTCTCAGGTTTGAAAAAAAAAAATGTGTCAAAAAAACATTTTAACGTGCTATAAAAATGATTCAAAAATACTTTTTCAACGACTACTTCAGTTCACTTAGAAGGAATTTTCATACTGAAGAAAATAAACTTTGGTTTATTATCGAGACAACGAAAGCTAGAGAGCGCTTCAAAGTTTTCAATAGGAAGAAAAACCAATTGCTTTTCTGCTTTTGACCTTGTATCTTCGAAAATATTTACAATTGGCCTATGTGACTTTGTGAATATATTCTTGAATAGTTTATCAATCGATTTGAGCAATGAAAAAAGACGATTTTTCGGACCCTCTAATTCTGGCTCCGTCCTGAAAACAATTGAAAAAGCGGACGGCATTGAAGACGCTGCTGATCATGGTCGTCGCAGGTCTGGCTTCCGTTTGTACCTACAGGGCTACATAGACGAGAACAACCCCTGCTGATGCGATGCTAAAACCACCCTCGCTGTAGCCGACGTGATCCGCGCCCTTGTCAAAATGGTGCATAGATGTCTAAGGCCGTATATACTCGGGCTACCCATCTGACGCGACCGAAGGAAACTGAGCGTAGGGGGTGGAAGAGAATGGGGGGGGGGGGGGGGGGGGGGGGTGGCGGGAGGAAGGGTTGAACACGAAGTATCCGGAGACGCTCGTGAACAGGACAGGCACGACAAACGCGCTTGGTTTGCTTCACAGGAGGGGTGTCTGGAGCTGGAAGCCAACGGAGGTCTCTTCAATCCAACTTCAACCAACAGCCCTCGTCTATCTCGTAGATCGTGCTCGTTCTCTCGAATTCCAGTGGACGACCGAACTCCGGTTCATCCACTGGGATTAATCATCCGCCCTGTGTACCCAGGCGTTCGTGTGAGCTTAGAAATGCCAGACTGCACATATCTGTCTGCTACTCTTTCGTCAAAATCCCTGATGGAATATTTACGGCTTATCAGCGTGGAATTATCATTCATATGGCCAAAGATTTACGTTGTTTACTCTATAACAGAGATACGGAAAGTGTCTCCCCCCTTTTGGACTTACCTACCGGTAGTATTGGATCGTCTTGCTACTGAGGATTTTTTTTCTTCATCGTCGAGTGGACTTGCTTTTCACGAGTAGGATACACGGGTGATGAAAATGGGGCGTCTAGGATTGTTGATACGTACGTTTTTATTCTGGCATTTCTCTCGAAGAATTTACGTATATTTTCCATTTTTTCAGATGAATTCATAACTTGTACGTTTTTCATTTGTAAGCTCTATTCCTTATTGTTTTTATTATATCATTATTGATATTAAAAGAAAACATTTTAATTGTTTTATCGTTTATATAATTATTTATGTTCCACATTTTTCATTTTTTGTTCATGCATTTTCCATTTTCAAGCCCCATTAAAAAAAAAGATATTATCCTTTATAATTTCCACTTTTTATTTGACAAGCATACATTATCCATTTTCAAACTCAACGAATAATTTGTACACAGAATTGGTTACAAGTTTTAAATATTGATACACACATTTATTATAGGTATCAATCAGATTATATATAATTAGGGGAAAGACGAGGGAGGCTGAATGAATTTCCTATCGACGAATGAAATAGCGATCCTAACAACTTGCATCCTCATTGTGTCCGGGCCTGTCATTCTTTTTTCCCTTATTTCAAAGCTGTTCGAGGATTAATCGTACTCGTCACATCCGAACCGATAATCCGACGTTGAGATGAAAGAATGTTGCAATACTTTTTCCGCAAGCGCGACAGTCTCTGAATTCAATGAGCTTCGAGTTTTTATATCGAGCGAGGCCTGCCCCACCATCTCTCCATCCGTGAGACGAGGCTTTGATTAAAAAAGTTTTTTCCGGTCTCCTCTAGCCGAGCGATCGGGAGAAAATATTATTAATGACGGGATGGGACACTTTTTTCAATATGGGAAAAAGGAGGTGAGAATTTTGGATGAGTGGCGTTGATCTTCTTATCATTTTTGTCGATACTCAAGGAATTTCTTTCGTGAAAGTAAACGTTGTCAATAAATATAGGGAAAAAATCACCCGTCTAGGAATATTGGGGTTTTGGTTCGGAAGGTAGTTCGCGGATTAGGGGGGAAGATACCTTTGGGCAACGAAAAAATTGCTGATTTTTTATGATTTTTTTACGGCAAGATTTCTTTATCCTTTTTGAAAGTTAGGGTATGTTTTATCGTTACTTTTGGCTGTTACGTGGTATTTTTCTGTTTTGTCTATCATTGAAAATGGCGGAGGTATGTCACGGTCTTCTAAACGGGTTGCGGCAGATGTTGTGAGACGGCGTGACACATAGCGTCGGCAAGATTAATTTGCAAAAAAAAAACGATCGAGGATTTTTCTTTTATTAACACTCATACGCAGAATATGACCCAAGAAAAAGTGCGAAATGTTGCAAATTAATGAAATGGTACGCTTCGAAACATAAAGATTAAATTTTCCGAAAAAATTACTACATTTCGCAATAATTAATATCTTGTTGTTTAATTTTCGAAAAATTTAGATTCATGTTTTAGACAGTAAGATTAGGAAAATTTATACTAAATTTCATCAGAATCGACCGAACAGTTTTTTAGCTATACGTCACGCCAGTTTTGAAAGTGCAGTTTCGAAGGTCGTGCAACATTCCCCCGCCATTTTCGAAGATTAATAAAAAATAAAAATACCATGTAACAGCCAAAAGATAAAGCTTGCCGAAAAAATGGCTACATTTTTCAGAAAAAAAAACTTTTTCATTGTCAAAAATATTTCGGATTATGTTTGTAAGGTTAGAAAGATTTATACTAAATTTCATGAGAATCGGCCGCACGGTTTTTTTAGTTATATTCATGTTCATGTTTTAGACAATAGGGTTAAAAAGAGATTTACCAAATTTAATCGGAATTGCCCGAATTCCCAGTTTTATTGCCAGTTTTAAAAACGCAGTTTCGAAGATCGTGCCATACCTCCGTCATTTTCGAAGATTAATAAAAAATAAAAATACCATCTAATAGCCAAAACTAGTAATACATTGTACCCTCAGTCGCAAAAATGGCAAAGAAGTCGTTCCTTAAAAAAAAATCATGAAAATCAACATTTTCTTTCCTTCCCCTCAACTTATAATTCAATGTAAGCGTCGAGCGTGTCAAGGATGGGAAAAAATTGAAAACAGCTTCCCGCGATGGTAATTGGCCCTGGTCGGGATCGGCAAGCTTTCATATATCACTTTTCTCTCCCCGGCACTTGCGGTTCGATTGTGCCGCTGAGTGCCATGGAACTCGATTATCCTCGGAACGGGGTCCTAAAAATATCTCCATTTTTTTCACCCCCGTCTACCCATGGCCGGAATTTTTCAACGAATTTTTCCAACCGACGGCCACTCGGATAATTGACGATGCAGCAACAACAATTATTAATAAAAATTCTATCCACCGATGTAAAAATTTTGTCGAAATTTTCCGCCCTTATTGTTTCATTCACATTTTTTCGCTTTTTCAACCCTCCCGGACGTTTTTTCACGTACTCACGTATAACGAGTGCAACTTTTTTCGACAATTTTGTTGACACTCCGGAGCGCGGTGATATTATGCGTTGGCATAATATTCGATACGATTCGGTGGATACTTCGAGCGGCCGAGCCACATTTTGGCATATTTCGCCCGTCGAATTTCACCTGGAGAGAGGGAGGGGGGAGAAATATGGAGAAATAGAGAGGAAGTTGTCATTTCGAACTTTGTAGATTTTCCGAGCGTGAGTTTCATCCCCCTGATTAAACAAGCTCCATTCCACCCCTCGCCCTTGCACCCCCGTCTCTCCCTCGCTGGCTCCCTTCTCGCTCTTCCACATGCACCCACACAAGCTTCTTCAGTATGCAAATATAGCCGTGGAAACCTGTCAACCAAAAGGGGTGCTGATGGGGGGAGAGGGGGGGGGGGGGGTTGCAGGAGGGTCCCGCGCGTATGGCTGCGACGACGGACTTTTCCCCATCGCGTTTTTTTCCGTCCCGGCTCAGTTGGCTCGGCGATACTGGAGCGTTTCAGCACGCAACGATGGCGCGAGAACAAGCCACCCTCATCCCAACCCCTCGGCAGTAACAGCCTGTTTGCTCGTAATCACGGTTATTTAGTGTCGTTGGGTTTGCCGAAACGTATTTTTTCGCCCCCCCCCCCCTCCCCTCAACATCCCCTCTACTCGATCTGCACACAGTTTTTCCATTGCTAGAAAAGCTCGATGGAGCTTTTCCAATTTCCTTGCCCCCCAGGCTTGCACGGATTTTTCCCCATTTTTTTTACATTTCACTCCACTAGCTGTGTTTTTTCGCTCGTAGATATATTTCTTTTTTCCCTCGTTGCCTCTGGGGCAACGCTGGTTTTTTCCCCACTCTCCGCGATGCCCTGGAAAGCGTGGAAAAAAATATAGCTGGCGAAAGAGCGAAGAGTACGAGAGGGTTGGGGGTGAGTGGGGGGCGCGAAGGATTTGTTGCAAAAATTTACAATGAAGCTGGGTAACAGGGTGGCAGTAACAGGGTCAGTGGCTTCCGCACCCCTTTTTTCACTTTTTTATTTATTTTTTTCCCGCTGGAAGAGAAAAGCTCTACGGAAAAAAAATAGTTCTCGTTGACGCTGATACCGAACGATACCGATCCCTCCCCCCCCCCGGTTCGCATGTCGCATTCGAGGCTTTCATCCCCCCAAGCCGCATTTGTTTCTTTTATTCAGCTTGTGTGTTTCTCCGTCGAAGGAGGAGAAGAAGAAGCTCCGGAGATAAACGATATCGATTATTCGATGTATAATATTGTTCGGGCAATTTATAGGGCAAAGGGTCTCTCGCTCGGTTTTATAAGAAGATTCACGGTTACATGGAAATTTCATTCGGAAATTCGCAATTTAGCTCTGCCCCGAGAGCTATAGGACGGAATAACGTTTGCCCCGGGCGTGGTCGAAGACCCTCTCTCTCTCTCTCCCTGCGAAAGAAGCTTACTACGTCGAAACACGCCAGTGCTCTCTCGCAATATCCTGTTAAATATTTAAAGGTACTTGTTCGACCGACGCGATCGTGTACTTTGTCGCAATTTTTTTTTCACCGCGATCCCTGCCGATTTTTGTCACAATAATCGTCATGGCGGAGGGCCGAAATGTAATTTTCTATTAATTCAATTAACCTCATCGTTTTGTTGAGCAAAACTAATTTTTCCATTACCTTTTTCCCCTACGATGAATTTAAGGTGGGACAACGCTGTGATAGATTGAAGAAAAAAAAACATTTTTTTTACATTTTATTAAAGTATACATATTCAAGAATATGTGAAAAAATTCTAGTTAAAATATTTTTAATTGACCAAGCTACAGGCGATTTCGTGAGAGCAGGTAACGCATTGATTTACGTAGAGTAAAACTTTTAATGGCGTTTGTCCGGATCTGGCCGGAATCATAACTCTAGCCATTATCGTCCGATTTTCAATAGTGCAAAACCAAAATTTTCGCAATTGCTGTCGTTGGCTGTAGCCGTGCTTTTTTAGCATTTTTTAAGCCCCTTTCATGTTTTCTCGTAAAACGGCTACATACATCGAGAACTACCTTTGTATAGATTATGAAACTTTTTATTTTTTCAGACCAACCATTGTCAAGTTGTAGATCCGGCCGTGGGACCATATTTTTTGGACAGAGGCCCTATTATTCCTTGATAACATTTTTAATTTTTAATTTTTTCTTTCATAATAATGCACACGAATTAGGTTTAATGTACGCTTGGAAATATACCTTTTTTTGCAAAGCCAAATGAATAATGTAGTGGACAAAAAAATCGGGAAAACTACCTTTTTCAGCCTCTTCCAGTCCTCTCCTCAGACCTCTCTCAATAATGTCGTTCTTTTGGCAATTAAATATTCGTAATTAAATTGCTGCAACGGCCAACGGTGTTTTCCATTACAGAGAAAATTAGCAGAAAATTTTATCACTCTCTTATATCTTAATAACGTTGTTAATTTTCAATTTTTTTCATATAAATTAGAGGACATTTCTGTTACTCTCTTACGTAATAGAAAGTTGAGTTACTCTCTTATGCCTTAATAACGTTGTTAATATTAAATTTTTTTTTTTCATATTATTTATCATGGAATAATTTCACCGTATGTTTAGAAAACATACTTTCTTCCCAAACCTCAAATAAATAATCCAGTAGACGAAGAGTCGTAAAAAACGACGTTTTTCGGCCTGCCACAGTGTTGCCCTCCCTCAACCATATCGTTCTTTTTGCAATTAAATCTCCGTAATTGAATTTTCCGCACGAGCCAACATTGTTTTTCATTACAGAGAAAATTACCGGAAAATTTCGTTATTCCCGTCATTCTCGTAATCGAGTCGGGCACTGAAGTAAATTAACAACGACGAGACTCACTTTTTGCTTTCGTCAAGGCGTTATATCAGCGGGTTGGTTTTGGCTCGATCGTTGCTACGCGAGCATGATGCGCGGCTAATTAGGAATTTATGGAACTTCGTTTTCCATGCATATGCGAAACGGGAGAAAAAGCCGGGCTCTCCAATGACATCGAATTTTCATGAATATTTCGTTCTACTTTTTTGACGATTAAAATTTTCATCGTCTCGTGTAGGGGGATTCGTACACACGTAGGTATACAGGTTGTCCCAAAACCGAATGTGTTCTCTGAAATGGGGGGGTTTGCGGGTGAAATTCTGAGTCGATTGATACAAGCATGTGTGGGTCTCAGATCAATCCCTGATTTATTATTAATTTTTGAAGGCGGGCCAATCAGGAGGGCCTGCCTTTGAAAATTAATAATAAATCAGGGGTTGATCTGAGACCCACACATGCTTATATCAATCGACTGAGAATGCCATCTCCAACCCCCCCCCCCCCCCCATATCAGGCTACGCATTCAGTTCTGGGACACCCTGTAGATGTAGAGCCCCCTCTGCGAGACTAAAATTGGCAAATTCCATCCTGTGTATGCACCGCCAGAAACTGCGATGTGCATTGAATCGTCGAAATGAAGTTTAACCAGTTTATACGAATTTGCTTGATTGATATTGCAATTATAATGCGAGTTGTGAATGTACCCCTACTACCCCCCTGCCCCCAATATTTCTCGTCGAATGTGCCCTCGCGTTTGTTGCTATTTAATTTAAACGAGGCCACACGTTCCTTTATATCCTCTGTCTCGTCAATCCTTCCATCGAGTTATCACACCGACAATTATGGCCCAACAAAGAACACCAGTCTGCTGTCCGGCTACGCTTTTTTTGTTGAAACTCGCGTATAGGGGGGAGCATTGAAAATTATTTAGCACGTATTTTTTTTATCGGGCGAAAAACGGGGCGGAAAGCACCGCTGAGAGTGAAAAACGATAAGGGCTGATTTTGAGAAAGTGGCCAGAAGGGAGGGATATTTTTGTCTCGGATTTTCCACTATTTGCGCGGTCTATTGGGTGGAAAATTTTTTGCCGTTTACGAATATCGCCGAGGTTTTGTCCAAAGCTCAAAATTACGGCGGGAAAATGCGGAAAACCCGTTCCTAGAGACTTTCGTCGATTTTTAGAAAAAATTGGCGGTTCAGAGGAAAATAAATGGTGAATTCGTATTCGGGGAATAAAAATACTTCGAAATGGAGCTGTAAAAGAAATATTTTTAATCCAACATTTTTTTTGCGTTTTGGCAAAAAATAAGTTTCTACATCGAAAGCGCGGCCATTTATTTTCTATTTATAGTTGAAACTCTGTTCTGTGCTCATTCTCTTCGTTATCGTTTTCTCTTTAAAATGCCGCTGGATTCATGGAGCTGCGTTTATTTTTGAATTTGTGGCACAATTTGAACGACGGGCCATCGATTTTTGCGAATTTTTCCAAACAATAATAATACCCTCTTTTCGGCCACTTTTCAAGTGGATTTTCCAGCCAAACGAATCAAGGTATCGGGATGAATCCAATGGCATTCCCCAATTCGGTCAATATCCTTTTCAAAACTCCACCGAAAAATGGATGCCTCTAAAATAGAACCGACGTTCCGGTTGTTGGAAATTTCGCTTTTTTGGCGATTCTGGAAAAGTGGCCAAAACGATCGAAAAAAAAAATTCGACTTCCAAACCTTTTCAAGAGTCTATCCGATGGGAAATTTTCTGCCAATTACAAATATGACCGCGTTTTTACCCAAATCTCTGAATTACGCTGGCCAAATGCAAAAAACGCGTTTTTATACATATTCGACGTTTTTCAAACGAAATCGCTGGTTCTGAGCGAGAAAAATGGTAAAATCGTATTCACGAGGTGAAAGCACATCGATGTGAACTGAAAGAACTTTTTTTTTAAATTCCATCACGACCAAAAAAATGTTTTTCACCAAATCGGCGGTCATTTTAGTTTCTGTATGTATTCAAAACTCTGCTCTGTGCTTATTCCCTTCGTTATCGTTTTCTCATTAAAATGCCGTTTGATTGATGAAAATGTCGTATGAAAAATTCTTCGTTACATTTCTTCCCCGCGACGAGTGATGAAACTTCCCGACTAACAGAATTGTCCCTTCGTATCGTGCAAGAATGAGGCTGAGTGAGAATGAAAAAAGTTTCCGTCCTGGGGTTGCCGGAAATGGGGGGTCGAGGGGCTTCAAAGAGAATGAACAAAAACTGAGAGGAAGCTTGTTCGCGCGCTTTTTTCTCATCTCACTCATCGAAAGAGGCACACCCTCCGATGAATACGTCTATATCTATATACATAAAAAGAAACTCGAGGGCGGACGGAGTATCTTTCCTCTTTTCTGCTAGGGAAGCCAGGAATGAAATCATTATCGATTTCGCTCGAGTGAAATGAGTGAGAAACGCGTGGGAGACAAGAGAGAGAGAGGGAGAGAGAGAGAGAGGACGAAGGGTGAAGCGGGTGTCTTTCTCGTTAACCTGATCACGTACAACGAGGTTCTGACGAGCGTCGAGCTTAAAGCTTCGAACGAGAACTCGACCACCTCGTATTCGCCTTTCCTCAATCTTTTTTCCCGTTATTTCGCTTGTTTGGCTTCTTTAGGGGTTGCGAAAATCGCGGTCCTCGGTCCTTTTTTTCAAAGGCCTCAATTATACGTGAAAATAAGTTCTTTTTTTTCTATCGTTGATGTCGATCTGACAAGGATCATCCCTTAAGAGTTCACCTTGGATTTTGTTGAAACTCATTTATGTGATAAAGCATTGAAAGCTATTAGACACGTATTTTTTATCATCTGCGGAAAAACGTTTTTAAGGTCGGAAACGACCCCTCAAAGAAAAACATTCCACCCCTCAATTAATGTTGTACCAATTATTCTATAGTGCATGTTTCATCGTTTTACATTAGATGAATTTTGGTTTTTTAAATTCAGATCGGTAGACTGCTTGTGCGTGAAACTGAAAAACCACCCCTCGACGCGACTTTCTTTGAGGGGTGGTTTCCTCCCTTAATCCCGTTTTTCCGCAGATAAGAAGAAAAAAAACGTGTGTAATCGTTTTCAATGCTTTGTCACATGTATGAGTTTCAACAAAATCGACGGCGGATACTTAGGTGATGTTCCTCGTGAGTGCCAGTCCAATATGGCCGACAGCGGAATTGCGAGGAAAAATTGGCCGTCGAGAAGGGCAGGGGGTGGAAGGGACGATCGAAAGAGGGTTCGAGATTTATTTATCTCGACGCGTTTTATTGGTCCTTGTATCAATACTTTCCGGCCTCTTACACGCTTTTCCTACTTTTCTTTTATTTTCCCCCGTCACGCGTCGCTTTGCGGCCCCGGAAGTCGCATAAACGTCCGTATACATCCTCGTTCGTCTCAGGCTACATAATATTTTTTTTTCTTCTTATCGATGCACAGCCGATATATGGGAAAAGTGTATCGGGAGGGCTCCATCCCCGCGCCCTTCCTTCCTCGGGAGAAACGAAACAAAAAAGAGCCAAAGAAAAGGGGCGGAAAAGTTTCGGTTTTTTTTTACGATCACTCGGGGAGAAGCGCGAGTGAGCAGTTCTTTCTCGTCTCGATGTTTTCCGAAGTTGTTCTTACGTATTCCTTTCTTCCGCTTTTTTCACTTCCTCCAGAGCCATCGGGGAAAAAGGAAAAGAGAAAGCGATAGGTGTAGATGGTTGCACATTTGGACGAGAAAGCATCGAAGTGTTGCGCTCTGTGAAAACGTCGTGACTGTATACTCGAGTATTACAGCCCAAAGCGGCACATTTTTCTCTTTTTTCTTTGCTTCCCTTCCGGTCGAACAAAAAAACCTTTTTTATATGGATTTTTCTGTTTCGGATGCTCAAAAAATCCCGAAGAATTCGTAGGCATTCCTGTTAGGACTGTTCAAAAAGACAAAAATGGCATTTTGTCATTTTTTTTGCCTCCCGTCCCGTATAAAAAACACTTATTTATATGGATTCTTCTCTTTCGAAAGCTGAAAAACCCTCAACAATTCGTAGACACTCCCGAGGCCTGTCCGAAAGGAAAAAAGTGTCCTGAAAGTGCACATGTTCAAAGTGGCACATGTTTGTCCTTTTTTGCCCTTCTTCTCATATTTACAAAAAACTCGTACGGATTTTTCTGTTTTGGAAGCTCAAAGAATCCCGATAAATTCGAAGACACTCCTGAGGGTTGCCCAAAAGGAAAAAGTGGCTTGTAAGTGCCAATTTGAAGGCATATTTTTTCTCGCCACTCTACCCGTGTCAAAAGAAAATTAATATGGATTTTTCTGTTTTGAAAACTCAAAAAAGGGGAAAACGTCGTAGGCCCTTGAGAGCTGCAGAAAGGAAAAAAGTAGCTTGAAAGTGCCCATGTATCGGCTGGCAGAGTCGTCGCTGATATTTCGCTCGAAGAAATCTCGAAAGGATTATTTTGCCCGAGTTATTCGACCAGCGGCAACGTCAGCACGGCTCTCGGAGCTTTTCCGCTCTGGACACCTGTGACCTCGCTTTTTCTTCAGTGTCTCTCTTTCTTTTTTATTTACATGCTTGCACTCGCCAGTCTCACACGTTCGCGAGATACGCGAGGGAATTCATTCATACCCTTATTCCGGCTTTTTCGAAATATGTATAGATATACGTCCGAGGAGAGATAGTGAATTCCCTTTGAAGTGTGTGCGAAGAAAGAGAGGGAGAGAGAGAGAGAGCGAGAGACCACGAAGTAGAGCACTTTCTCAGATCTCTCGTGCATTGTTCCCTTTTTCCGGAAGTCTCTTTGTTTGCCACTAAACAACCATCTCTCTTGACCTCCGCCTGCCATCTTATCCCTTCCGCACTCCCCCGCGTTTACCGTTATATTTCTGCACAAAGGAGTTCAAGTCAAGGGATGGTCAGACACTCGCAGAACTCATCGACGCCACATTATTCTCCGGTCTTTGGGCCTTAGTTTTCTTTCTGTAAATTTCCTTGTCGTTCGTGGCAGTCTCTGGGTAAAGGATGACGCCACGGATGAGTGGCGGTCCAGTGTACTGCTTCCTTTTTTAGGGTTTTGTACTCAAAAGGGAAAACGGCTGTTGCTGTCACTCTGCTGTATGTCTAGCTTGTAAACGGAATGAGTTACAAACCTGTAATTTGGAAATTTTGCGTAGAATTTCGATCCAAAACCGAATATGGAATTGTAAATTCAATTCAATTATTTTTCATGGCGGTTCCATGCGTGAAAAACGAGCAGAATTCGTTTCTTTTACTCTGGCATATGGGGGTATCATTTTTGAAAGCTTGCGAGGTTGATCTCTCTGATTTCGATGAAATTTGGCACGCTTGTAGAATGGGTAAAAATAGGCGAGACGTATTTTTTTATATCTGCGGAACTCGATTTTTAAACGGTGAAACGCACCTTCGAAAAATAGGGTTGCTTGAGTTTTTCGTCGATAACGTTATCACTCTCGTCTCCAGTGTGTAGTACACGAAAAAATAAAAGTTGTCGCGATCAGACATTTTTTCATATCTCGCACCGTTGCAAACGTTATCGACGGAAAACGAAAAAACACCCCTATTTTCGAGGGTGCGTTTCACCTCTTGAAAATCGGATTCCGCAGATATTATAAAACACGTATCGCCTATTTTTACCCATTCTACAAGCATGCCAAATTTCATCGAAATCGGAGTTTCCTTATAAGACGAAAAGAAGCATTACTTAATTAAATATCGAGTAAACAAAAAAAGTGAACTCGTCATACACGGAACCCCAATAGAGCGAGGCCTGACTCGCACTTTGGCCGATTTCTTTTTGCTTTCCGGTTGCAGCGGCGACAGGACGCCCTGTGCTTCTCGTTCTCTTCCACACACGTCGTGATGGTCTTTCAAATTTATTTATCGCCAACGAACGAAGCCGTGTTTGGAGTGCAGGGTGGACGCGAATACACGTTTTCTTTTATACCTCGGGGCGTTCTCTCTCTCTCTCTCTCTCTCTCTCTCTCTCTCTCGGTCTCTTTGGATCCACCAGGGGGTTGTACCGTTTGGTGTGTGGGGCCGATACGTGATCTGCATGGCGATCCTTGGTTTATGTCACCGGGGTGCGTTCACAGAGGACGTGAGTGAAACGAGTAGAGAGCAAAAGAGCAAGAGAGAGCTCGGATTAAAATTCGAAATGGAAAATTAAATTTCCCGTCGAAATGTGAAATGAAGTTCTGGATTATTGATCACTGGATTACCGCTGGAAATATTATTCCTTAAATTTAAACGATCAGGATGAATTTTAATTGAAAGTCGCCGGGAATGATAAATTGATTTCGTAATTGATACAAATTTGCGGATGAAATTCGCAACGAAACTTTTTTCGATCTACACTGTTTGGAGTAGGTGTAAAAAAAAAAAAAAAACAATTTTACACCTCCCCAGACCGTGACTCTCGTGCCGTTGGCGGTTGTTTATTCTCATTCCTCTCGCATCCACGGGGGTGCGCCGACTTTCCGTTGAATAATTCAATTTGCAGCGCGCCAGCGGACACTTTTTGCACATTGCTGAATATCCCAAGAATCGAGCGCGAATATATATAATAGAATTGGTTCGTGCTGCGTGCCAAGTTCCATCCTGATTCATCAAGTGGCATGGAGCCAGAACGTCCTCTTTTTTTCCCCTCTGTTCTTCCTCTTCAACCGAAGAAGTCGACAATTTTTTTGCCCCTGACTTCCGATGGTATACGTGCGAATGTTGCGAAAAAAAATACATCTACGTATACTTCCGCAATTGCGTCGCGGGAAAATCAGAAGCACGTATACACGTGTAATGGAATTGGAATGAAAAAAATGCATTCTTTCGGCTGGCGAAATTCATGTATGTTTATTTTTTTCCTTCCAGACACAGACGGAAGCTGGGCTGAAAATTTTGGAAGGACGATGATTTGAATTTTCCAGACTGCGAAGCTTTACGCGATGAGAGTCTTCGTCATGAGATTGCCGCTCATTTTTCTCGTTATACTTTTCGAGACGCAGCTCCATCTGACAGGTGAGAACAATATCGATCGCCAAATTTTTTCCATCCCTTCGGACTCGTACTCTTGTCTTCCGGAGCGTCGAAAAAAAAGAGAACAAGAAATCGCAGGAAAGAATAAAAAAAAAAGACACACTCGGAATTCTCGTCTCCCGTATAGACCCATTAATTTTTGCCTACAGCTGGTAAGGCCGGAGGACGAGTCTTATTTATCGGGGGATGATACGACGCGGATGGCTTTTCTCCAAGAATCTTTTGGTTGTTCGGCGTTTTTTTCTCCTCCGCCGCCCTCCCCCCCCCCGCGCTTCTTTGGGCTCTCTTTTTTTCTATCGACCCTCGTTCGCCCCGTTGACGAAGGCGCCATGGGATTTTCCCTCCCGTCTTTGCTTTTTCCTTTTCTTTCGCTCCTTCTTCCGAAACGCCGAGAGCTTCGCTGCGTCAAATAAATTATTCGCCCACGCAGAGCCATTACCCGGCGTGGAAACTCCTCTGGAACGGATCCAGAAGAGCCATTCCAGTGGTCACGTTCGTTTCTCACTCTCGCTCCTTCTGTTATTATTCCTTCATTCTCGCTTGAGCTTTTATCCGGATCGGCTAAAAGCGTCGACGGCGCCATATGCCTTACACGTAGACGGGGAAAAGGTGATTTTTGAGACTTCGAGGAGCGTCCCCGTAGTAGCCAATTGGTAGTTGAAATCACCTAAAACCCCTTCAAACCCATCGTCGGAAAAACGTGAGTGAATTTGTACAACGGTCATTTCGGAGACTGCCCGACTGCTACGAAACAAATTTAAAAAATTGGTCTCGAAAATAGTCAGCTGAAAGGGAACGTTACGAGCTTGGGCGTATATTCGTCGGAGGGAGTTACATTTTCAGTAGTGAGTTTATATATCGTCGGGCTTTGTAGTTTACGTCAATCTTACGTCCGCCACTGAAACACTTAATTCTACTTGCACAAGCGAATTATCGTGCTTTCCCTTCCTCGTTCTCTCTCTCTCTCTCTCTCTCTCTCTCTCTCGCTCTTTTTCGTTCCATGGTAGGCTGTTAATTTCCGCTCATCGTGTACTTGCCCGACATTCATCGGGGATGGAGAGAGGGCTTGCTGCATAGTGAAGAACAAACTTTGGTTCTCCGGTTAAATACGGCGCTTGCCGACTCATCGAGTTGGCTCCCTCGTATACCCTCGATTTCGATGTCGGCCCATACGCAGCGTGAAGAAAAGAAGAAAAAAAAAAACGAATGAAAAACACACGCACACACGTGATCCCCTCGAAAAGCGACGAATTTCCAATTGGCGGAGCTTTCGACGAGTGTATGAAAAGAAAGAATCGCGAGTGCACTGGACAGCCTCAAAATCATCGTAATTACTCGTTTATTCCATTTTGCTCGTGTACGACGAATCGAAAGTCGCAACAGAAACACGCGAATGGGGAAAAATCAACACTGAAAGAGATCGAATGCTGGAAAGCGGGACAAAACGAAAAAAACGGTCTTCATGCGATAAATGGCAGAACGAAATGTCCGTTATTTTCGAAACATATACTAAAAAGACGTACGAAAAAAGCTGAATACGTATAGATGCATTTGTTTTTTTTTTTTTTGGTCGTCGGAAACGAACCATTCGGCTGATATTGAATAGCGGTTCATTCGGAGGCGGCTGCTATGCGAGCTGCGGAGCACACACTTGTTCGTAAATTATGGAAAATGTGGCGAGTTGTCCCCTAGCGTTGCCGGTGGTTTCGCGGCGCGAGAGGGACCCGAAAAAGCGCGGGGGTGGCTCGCGGAAGCGGGAGAGTGGAACGAGCACTCGGAACAGTCGCGCGTTGTTGCAACAACAAGCGATAATTCAATGCGATTCCTAATGGTTGAAAGTGGCGAGAGAGAGAGCTGCGGGAGAACGTAATAATTCGTGGGCTTGTCGAAGCGCGGAAGAAGGACCAATTAGAGGGCCCGTAGAATTTAATGCCTAATGTGTATATGGGTGAACGTTGGGAGAGAGTCTCGTTACGGGGGAGAGGGAGCGCATTACTGGTCATGCACAGGTATATACCGATCACGAGGGACCGTTATTACGTATCGGGTAAACAATTTTCAACCGCGAAACTCCGTCGAGTTGTGAACCCTTCGAGGGTAAACCACACCCCCTTCGCGTCCGACCAACTACGCCCTCTCGCTCTCCCTTCTTGTGCACTAGCTTTCGCGAACTTATCAACTTGACCGAGGTTACGATTCGCGTGTGGGGCAAATCGCGTAATGTACCGCCCTGTCGCCCTTTGTTCCGTTTGTCGGCTATACGTATATGGTCGCGAGAATTTCACCAGGAGTGCATACTCGAGCATCCAAATGCTCTGCGCCCTCGTCGCTTTGTAGCGATACACCACGGGCCATTGTGTCCCATCTCTCGCCCTCTCTCTCTGTCTCTCTCTCTAGCCAGCCCTCCCTCGGTTACGGCTCAATTATGCATCAATTCGTTCAATTACCCACAGCACACCCGTAGCGCATCGATTATGTATCTGCCTTCCGCACCCTCGGAAATTAGGCACAAAGAGCGAAACGCGCCAACGGTACACGCAACTCGAAGTTTCTGCGATAGCGAAAGCATCGATACGACCAGCGCATTCTCATTCGCGTCCGCATAATATTGCCATATGCGGAAGTGAGAGAGCACAATTGTCGTATTTTATTTTCCTGAGCGCAATTATTTTTTTTCGCCTTGGAAAAAGCCTTGGAAATGCCCGAATATATCTCTATATATTCCATGTGAAATAAAAATGTATGCCTGCGCACCATATATACCTGCAAAAACGTAGAAACTAGAATTGTACGAATGAACATTTTTTGAATAATTCATAGGAAATATATATTATCTCTGAGGGTTTTTCGAAACATGATTTGAAATTATTGAATAATAACTTTAATATCGTATTAATACATACATAACTATTCATATGTATGTATACATATATAGTTTGATAAATAAATAAATACATATGTATTTATGCAATGTTATATGTATATATAATATTGAATGAAAAATATCAAATATGATACGTATTAGAATTATAAAAAAAATGATTTCAACCTTCATATTATTTCTATAATTCTATCATCCCTATAATTATTATAAAGTCATAATATTAAATAAAAATGTTCCATCATATTCGTAAATACACACACCTATATATATATGAAATATCGCACGAGTGAAACAATTATTAAAAAGTTAATAGAACTACGCATTTTTTTAGTTCTGAGAATTATTCATAAATATGAAATAAATGTTTGATATATCAATATTGAATAAATCTATGCATATGGCTGAACGAATAAATATTGATGCTTAGTCATGCATATAAAATGAAATATAAATATGGAACATCATTCTACTAAATTGGATACACCTAGATAAATGTGAGATGCGTTCAACCGGCCGGGCGTATGTTTTCAGAGAGCTATGCGAAACAGGAAAAGGATCAGAGCCCGAACAGCGCCGCCGTCCTGGGTACGAAAACCCGAGGGGACGAGGACGTGAACGACGAGGCTGCGTTGGCCGGCCGGGCGAAGGAGGTCACAGCCCAGACCGGGGGAAATGCCAATTTGCCTTGCAAGTTTGCCGACGCCGGAGGTGCCATTGTGAGTCTTGTTCCTTTCCAGCATTAAACGCACTTCCGACGTCCACAGCCATCGTAGTCTCTAAGTACATATAATCGCGCAACGACGTCGATTTGCCCGAATTGAAGCGGCACGTCGACGAGCGTTCTACCATTTCATAGTTACTTACTGTCAATAATGTTTCATCAAGGCGGGAAACCTGTTTTGGAAGATGTTTTTCTTTTTTGGTGATTTTCATGATTTTTTTTGACAAGCAACGAATTGATAGAATTTACTCAAACTTTGGGCATATTTTATAGATATCTTTAAACAAGTATTTCAATTTTTTCGAAGCGTTTTCCATGGAAAATATGGAACATATGAGCTGTCGCCGATCGAAGGGCGTTATAATACTTTGCTGTTGGTGTACACTTTTGAGGTCACAGTTTTTATCGGAAATCAATACGGTTTGACGATTACTTCAAAAGCATGTTTTCCTTCTATATGAACCTAGCTCTGACCGAAAAGATGGAAAATTGCAATTTATTAGCGGTTTTTAAACAAAAGGGTATCATTTTTGCAATCTTTTATAACAATCTTTTTTGCTATACGAAATATGCTTCCAATAATGATATTATCCCAAATTTAGGTTCACATGGAGCGTAATTAGGTAAAGAAATCAACTATCACTTTATTAAAGTGTTGGGTTAGAAATTTGTTTAGTTAGAGTGTACACAAATCGAAAAAAGTCGAAAACAAAAAATTCGAGGCCGTAATAAATGATTTACCCTCCTTACCGGTTATTCAGCGAGTAGTTTTACTAACAATTTATGGAGTTGAGAAAAATCGATTTTTCGGTTTCCCGCCTTTACACGTGAGGCGTTTTACGGTCGAAAAAAATAAAAATGCCGTTGCTGTGAAAAAAATTGTTTCGTACATTTACGAGTCGCGTATACGGGCCATCGATGCGCGAGAGGACGGACAAACATCGCGGGGTTTTGGAATTGAAATTTCTGATTTTTGGTCCCCTCGTCGAGAGAGGGAGAGTCCGGTCTAAATGGAGATAGGTCGCGGCGCATCACTCCGATTCGTCGATATCTCTTCACATATACGATTGATTCGCCTCCCGAATCGTGTACTGGACAAAAAAAAAAACGAAAAAAAATCTCGGCTCGAAAATCTCGCGTATGTTTGCGAATATTGTATGCCGCTGTACCCTTGAGAGGCAATACAGCGTTAAACCGATAGCCCGGACGTGTTCACCTATCCCTCGTGCTTGCTCGAGCGAGTTTTGCCTCCGTCTTTACTCTTCCCTTTTGCCCTTGATTCATTTTTCATACAAGTTTTTTTTTCTTTCATTCTTCGAAATTCTTTTCACGATGACGCTTTGAATTTTTCAAAATTATTGCACGTGATAATAATTTTTTTAAACGATCAGCAATCGAATGTCATTGAAACAAAGATGAGAATAAAATTTAAAAAACTATATGCCAATAGAAATAACATTGTGAAAATCGTAATTGTGAAAATAATATGGAAAAATAAAAAAAAACCATGTTTGATCGAATATGTATCCAGGGTACAAGAAAAGAGGAAAGAAAGAGGCAAATCTCGCTCGAGTAAGCACGAGGGGTGGGTGAGCACGTCCGGGTATATACTGAAAAGACATACGTGAAAATGCTGAATACGTGAAACAATGTTAATTGTTCAATAAATAGCTTCTTAATCGTGATGAAATTTTTACACGACCTCCCGAATACTTTGTGTAAAAACATACGAAATTTTCCGAATTTCATTATCATTTGCGATGCGGGACTCAACATCCTTCAACTGATATTGTATAGCGTTTAATTCCGCGGAGGCTGCTTCGCGGCTGCGCGGCACGCACTTGTTCGCAAACGATGAAAAATGTGGTATCCTTCGGTTTGCATCCCTTCGTACTTTTTTTTTAACTTGAATATGAAATTTGAAAGTGTGAAATAATATGATTGCAACAATAACGTAAATTCAGTAGCCGTAATGACGAATAACAACAATAATCGTAAAAATATTGTAAAAATAATCATGCAGTAAAAGTCCCTCGGGACGTCTCTCCCGAGGCACAATAAATTCGCAATCAACGAGCCGATCTCTCCGACTCGCTCACAATCACGGGGATCCCCGAACGCGACGGAATATTCCGCTCGACGATACTTCGATCGCGAGGGGTGGCCAAAGGGGTGCGGGACGAGGGGGCAGGACAGATAAAGAGCAGAAATAAAAGGGGAGGCAAAAAAAAGAAAGAAACGAGAAGAGCGTCAAGATTCGCCGCCGGGATTTCGGATCTCCGGGGTGGGCGTGTGTGTTCTGCTGGGGTGTACCAGTGGACTCGGAAGATTTCCCGGCTCCGCGATAACGTATCGCTCCGCGCCCCCCCCCGCGTGCCCCTCTCGCCCCAAAAGCTCGATCTAAGATACCGGTAATTGGAATTTTTTCGTGAGCTTTTGCCCGTATGCCGTATAGGGCGCGAAGTGAGAGGGGCGAGGATCCCTTTTCTAGTCAGACATTTATTTTTCATCCCTTTTCCTCGGTCTCTATCTCGCTCTCTCTTTTCGACGATATCCAACGAAACGTGGCTGAAAGATAAAAGCTCCGTATCTGTTGGTCGTGCGGCGAGAGAAGTGTGTGTTAAGGGAGTTGGTCGCGACAGTTGCGACCTTCCGTCAGCAAGGACCGACTGGTTGCAGGGCTGGCTGTGAATAAGGAATCGCGAGTCAAGGGGGTGCGCGGTATATCGGCCCGCGGGCTCTAGTGGGTGCGAAGAAAAATGTATCGCGCACGGGGGGAGAACGGAATGGTAAAAAGAGCGAGAGAGGGACGCGTCGGGGAAAGAATGTGCCACGAGATACGAGGGAGTAGAACGAGTTCCAACAGAGGGGGGTGGGGGACAAAAAGTGGGATCGCACGATACACGGGAGAAGAAATAAAAAGTTGGAGTATGGCGTAGAAGGCAAAAATTTGTCGGTTGCTCGCAAAAAGATCGAGGGGGGGTGCGATCGGTGTCAACGAAATTTTGATAAAATTCGTTTCACCGCATTGACGAATCCGGGCCAAAATTTTTCTAGTTCCGTTTCGATTTTCCTCCGGATATGTGTATGTAGTTCTCGGCGAATTTTTCACGGTTCGCGACTCGTGACAAAATTGCGACGCAGTCTTGGAGGGACTGCTTGCTTTTTGGTAGCTGCTCGAACGGAAGAAAAAGAGAGAGAGGAGGATAGTCGACGAAATTCAATTTTTCAAAGTCGATCGGGGCTCTCTTGTGTGACCTTCACCACACCCAAGAAATTGTATTTCGAAAGTTCCTTTTTTTTTTTACTTTTGTTGTTTTTTCGCCTCGTACGATACGTGAGAAAGCCGCGGAGAAATTCGTCTCTCGAGTGGCGACTTGACGGCCGCTCAGTGGCAACATTTTTTAACATTGTTTTTTTTTTTTCAAATTCCTCAAGTCAATTTTGATGGAAAAAAAAATCGAAGGAAATTCCAGAACTTCGTACGTACACGAACTCACGTTAAAACGTTTGTTGCAAAGTGCGTTTCGATTGAATTTCGTTAAAGAAAAATTCCAAAATATCGCGTATATACGAGATCACGTTGACGAAACCTTTGGTGGAATTTTGATGAAGAAAACTTTGAGGAAAATTCCGAAATACGGTGCATACTCAAGATCGTGTTAAAATGTTTTAATTTTGTTCGTCATAGTCAGTTAATTTTTCGAGAAAAATTCTAAATCATCGTTCGTCCGCGAGACAGGCTTTCCTTTATTTTTTGAAGTAATTTTTTACTCATTTTTTTGTCGGCACGAAAATCGAGCTATCATTCAGTGAAAAATCATTGTTTCACTTACTTCACTGCAAGTATTGATGGAATATTTTTTCGCCCCGGAATACCCAATGAAACTCGAATTAAAATATGGAGTATACCTCTTCGTATATCTCTGTTTTTTACAAATAATTATTTTGAACATTGGCCTAATTATCTTTATTAAATTTTCACGAGCCCGCGGAATGGCATTTGACAATATTTCGGGCTCGAGGATCGAACGAAAATTGCATTAACAAAAAAGCTTTATTACGTACTCCACTTTGCAACAAAATTGTTCCGATCGATGGCTCAATTTTCATAATTAAATTTTGTCATTCCGTAAAATGGCATTTTACAATACGAGTGTACGAGGGTGTGTGCTTTTAAAATATTTTTCTTTCTACACTTTGACTTCGGCCCACTATACACGTCGCGATATAAAGCTATGTAGACGGGATCTGGTACACGGTTATGGTCGAGAGGGTCGTAAAAGCTGAAAGATTGGTCATCATTGCACGGAGCCCTGGTCGTAGGGAGATCCAGTTTATAATTTGTATTACCAAGTGGCTCGAGGGCCATCAACCCTGTGCCCATACCCTTTTCGTTTATATTTCGTCCTCGCTTCCTTCATTCTTGTCGTATTTTCTCTGTTCGCGATATACATATATACACATATATGTCGTAAAACGTTGGATCGAACGTGTGAACCACGCAAAAGTCGTAGCTCTCTCTCTCTCTCTCTCTCGCTTGTTATTTGCCTCTCTCCATTTCAAGCTTTCGTGCATACAGATAAGGGCTGTTCTCTGGCCCCGAGAATTCGCCCCCGATCGACCCACGCCGAGGGCGTAAAAGAGCGGAGCCAAGAGAAAGAGAGAGAGAGAGGGGGTGGGGGACTTCCTTTCCGATACCTTTACCTCGCGATAATAATAATAATAGACGCACGATTCGTATTAGCCCAGGCGAATCGTACCGACAATTTAACGATCGATTTAAATCGGCGTCGATACCAGTTAATTCGCCCGATCGTACAATTTCTCACCCTCGCTGCAAAATTGTTCGCCCTTTTCCAATAATGCTCGACACCTCGAACAGATTGCAAAAAGAAACAAAAAAATTCACGATCTCCGTTCAACGCGAACGAGAAGAAGAAATAAACAAATCAAAATGTAAATATTACGTAAGAGGTGCAATTTTCATTTCCCCAGTCCCGTAAAATTACGCGCCAAAAAATACAAAAAATTGAGGAAAATCCATTTCGCGAAAAAAAATGTCCGGAGGTATAATTTTTTCCCCAAGACTTGCCGTTTTATCTTTAACGCAGGGCAGAACAGCGCTGTTGTTTTTTTTTTTTTTATTTTTGGAGGCCGCGTCAAAAGGAGAGCTGCATTAATGTGTACATTCGCGGACTAAGCCGTTTTTTTTCCGAGGTGATTTTTTTTCATCTTCATTTATTTTTCTCTCGAGCTCTCTTTGTCACTTACACTCGCCCCCTGTCCATCTCGCGCTGTGTAGAAAGCTCGGCAAAATTCTCGTTTCTTACATTGCGCGAGTAAATCGGTACATGGGCGTGACAAAGTGGGTGCTTTTATTATTAAAGCCCTCCTCGGCGAATGTCGAATTCAAACGGCATTGTCGAGAGCCTTCTATTCATCGTTACCACCACGCGCAATTTTTCACGATTCTTGACGATTCCGGCCAGTTAACCCGACTCATTGTGCTCGAAAGCTCGTTTTTTACCGATTTTCTTTTGTCCGCTAGATAATTTATTTGAGATTTGGAGAAAAAAAAAACGTTATGTTACCGAGCATGCGTTGGACTTGTTTCGTGTAAATTTTTATGAATATAAATTAAAAATTAACAATTTTATTGAGGTCTTATTGCCGGAACGATAACTCGGCAACGGTTGGCTTACGTTGAAAAAAAAGTTTCATCTGTATGTATCGAAGGAACATGTCCTGACTGATTCATCACCGTCACGCCGAAATTGCCGGATCTGATTACATGAGATTTGGACAGTAGGTTGCTTTTGTGACGTGAGCACCCGCTGAGAAGGGATTTTTCGAAATTCAACCCCTAAGGGTGGCAATGTTTGTATGTGAATAAAACAAATCTGGTCGGAAGATTTGCTTGAAATTTAGTATTAAAGCTCTTCAATGCAATTAGTGAAACACGTATTTTAGCGTTTTTCGGAATTCAACCCCCGAACGAAAGGGGGTGGCAAAGTTTGTACGCAAAATCAAAAATATCTCCCTACACGCGATTAATGAAATTTCAGCGTTTTTGGAAATTCAATCCTCAAGGGGAGATGGCTATAGCAAAGTTTGTATGAAAAAAAACTGTTCAGATTTGAAGGTTCGTATCAATGCTCTTCAACACAATTCTACGTGTTCATTGATGAAATATTTCAGGAGCACATTTCATTAAAGACCACTCAACGCAAGTCTACGCGAGCGAAGCCTCGGGCGGAAAGCTAGTAATTTATATCAATGTAGTTCTCGCTGTACGTTGTTTTTTCGAAAACAAAATTCACTAAATGGCGGATGTTGAAAAAAGTGTCACTTCAGCGAAATTTTTACCTATTTTCAGGGGCTTTAAAAAATTCGAAATTTTGAAGGAAAAAAAACGGAAACGTACAACGATAGCTACTGCAATTACGGACATTTTGATTTTTCAAATAGAAAATCGGACAATTACAGCTAGTTCTATGATTCCGGCCAGTTTCACTGTACGTAAATCGTTGCGCTCCCTACTCTCACTAAATCGTCTGTAACTTGATCAATATTCCACATTTTTACTTGATTTTTTTTTTCAAATATTCTTGAATATGCATATTCCGAGAAAATGTAAAAAAATCGATTTTTTTTACCGTCACACTTTCGCCCTAAGAGGAAGGGCTGGAGAGGGAAAGAGGGAGAAAGAGAGCGAGAAAACGAGAATCGGAAAGTCGGAAATATCAGTACGATTAAGGATGTTGAGTCCCTATGAAACATGTTAATGTTAATTGTTCAATAAATAGCTTCTTAATCGTGATGAAATTTTTACACAACCTCCTGAAGAATACGTCGTGTAAAAACATTCCAAATTTTCCGAATTCTATCACCCCTACTTCAACTTCCTTAGAGATTGAAATAAAAAATGATAAGGAAATTCGGAAAATTTGCTGCGTTTTTGTATGAAGTATTTAAGGGGTCGTATTAAAATTTCACGACGAGTAGGAAGCTCGTTATTAAAAAATTAACATTTCGTTAAGAACAATTGTTGAAAGAAATACAAAAAAAAATTATCAATAAACTTCGTTTTGTTCCCGTTGCTTTCCGTATATCGTAGATATTACAAAATTGAGAGGTCAAAAAAAAACCTTATTGCAAAGTTACATAAGTTTCCATAAGACAACATTTAATTTGTAAATGTTAATTGTTCAATAAAGAGCTTCCTAATTGTCGTGAAATGTTGGCCTACGACCTTTGAAATACTTGATACAAAAACGTACGAAATTTTCCGAATTTTATTATCATTTGCGATTGGGGACTGAAGATCCTTAAGAAAAAAAAAAATAACCGAACGACGAATAAAAAGTAGCGGAACCTCAAAAAAAAAAAAAAAATAAGAAAGCTGTGACTCTGCGAGCCATGCCTTCGGTAACCCGTATTAGTTTTCCGATCTTTCTGGATTTTGGAACGCGATCTCCGGCTTCCCTTATCAACGATATTAAGCCCCAGCCCGCCCGAGCCGTTATTCTCCCGGAAACTTGGTTACCGCGCTCCCGCTACGGGAGCATTGAAAAGAAAAAAAGAAAAAAACCCCAAGAACCACAAGAAAGAAATATCCAGACATACGCAATAACCGTTAAGGCTCGGGAGTAACTCTATTGAAGATCGGCGATGAACAGGTCCCGGACGTACTTAAGCATGGTGCCCTCGGGCGGTTTGTTAAGATCACGTTCCCGCGATACCGCGAGGAAACGAGCCAGGAGATAAAACTCGAGCGGAAAACGACACTGTGTCTCTCCAACGAGGACACAACGGGCGGGGCGAGCCGAGAAGAATCTCTTGCGTTTTGATTGGATTCGTTTGTGTTTATTTTCGTTTTTTTCGACTCCACTTGGGTTTTTTTTAACGTTTATTTGCGTTTTGCTGGGGTTTGATCGAGTTCGCTGCGGTTAATTTAGATTTTGCTTGACGTTTTGCTTCGCTTGGCGTTCTACTTGAGCGTCTTTGGCTTTGTTTACGATTTGCTTGGGTTTGTTTATGTTTATTTGCGTTCTGCTTGGGTTTGATTGGCTTTGTTTACGTTTATTTGCGTTTCACTCAGTTTTTTTAAACGTTTTTTCGGGTTTATTAATACTTTGCTTAGGTTTGCTTACGCTTATTTGCATTTCACTCGGGTTGTGTGCGTTTGTTTGGGTTTATTTAGATTTTGCTTGGGCTCGTTTACGTTTATTTACGTTTGTTCGGATTTCTTTGAAGTCATCGTTGTACAAATGAGCTTGAATTTATTGAAATGTTATATCGAGGACACGGAGCTTTTACGACAGTGACTATGGCGACAATTGGCTACTGCGAGGACAGCCCCCGGAGCCCAATGTCGTCGAATCTCCTTTGCCGATAAAAGTATATCTGTACACAGGCTCTTGATTCCTTACTTGCCCGAGATTCGATCGAAAGCGCCTCGTCTCCCGAGTGGCTTGCGAGACGAAATTTTTTTTTTCTTTCTCCCCAGGGCGAAATAGCGCTGAGGGTTGGCAAAAACGTCGCTTTGATTTTTTCTTTTATCGGAAAATATTTGTGCGATAACGGTCGATCGAGCGTGTAATTCACGAAAATCGTGGATTTACAAGTGTATGGGTATTTATCGGAGACTGGTAGCGTGAGAGTGTGGGCTAACGAGGCTGAATCAAGCCCGTTCAGGCCCAGATGTTTGAGGCCCAGAAGTTGACCGGAGCGAGGTACGTGCCCGAGCTTGGAGTAACGCAGGGGACAAAAGCTCAGGATGACGAGGCACCTGGAGGGAGGGTAGTTCTGGAGTATGGGTTGCTGGAAATACTGGAGAGTTTAGGAACGAGGGAGGGATATCCTTGGAGAGATTCGTTGAGAGTGACTCACGTAACTTTGCCGTTGATTGAGGTAAACTCGTGAGGACCTGGTAACTTTAAGGGTCAGGGAATCCTTCCTTCTCATCCTCCAATCTCTCTCTCTCTCTCTCTCTCTCCATCTTACATACACACCCTCTCTTTCCCCGTACCCGAAGGGATGCAGCACGAAGGATATAGAGCTGAAGGTTTCAATGCCCCCCCCCCCCCCCCCCCCCCAACCCCCGTCCCTCCATATTGGATTCACCATTAGGTGACTTCAGTCTCCTCGAGGACGAACACTACACGAGAGATAGGAGACGAAACTCCACAGTATTGGTATGATTCGCTCCTCGGGATAGGACTTCCAGCAGGATTATAGTAGGTACATTCCGTATTACAGAAGATCCTCCACCTTCGCTTCCAATATCTAGAGCCCGGACGAGCCAGGACCTCGACCCACCAATACCAAGCCGTCTACATTACAGTACAAGTCCTTGCAAATACACACGAGGACACGATGTTCCGAAAGCTCGTTGTCCAGGCAATGTTGGCTATCGGGACATCCTGCCTCGAGGCCCTTAGCCCTTTAGTACGCGCTCGTAGGACGATCCTCAGTACAAAAATCCTTCGACCTATCCAAAGGTCATTTGAAAGCCATCGGGGCCTGGCTAACGTTGAGCATGGGGACACATCGGGCCGGGTTCTTGAATCTCACAGTCACGAGACTCGTGTGAAACGTTGTAATTGCGTCGTGGCGCGGTTAAGACGCAGCGATGAGCTTCCCTGAGCTACCGATCTGTATCGAGTAGGGGGGCCTTAACCCCTGGACGACCGCATCTTGAGCTATATCACTGAAACATTCGAATACGCCACATCTCATGGATTCTGCTCCTTTCGTTCTCTCGCTCTCTATCTCTCTTTTTTTTTATTCCCACCGTAAGTGCGCGGTATTTTCCGGTGGGAATAAGCTGCCGAGGGTACGCGAAAGTTGTGCTTTTTTTGTTCAGGAACAGCCACGCGATCGTAATATTTTCCTCGCTCGATCGGGAAAAAAAGGGGTAGGGAGATTTCTGCACGCAATTAGCCGTTTATCCGCGAACGGTGTTACGCGACTCGTCGCTTTGAGGGTCGGGAATCGTAAAAAGAAAAAAAAGCTGGGCTTGGGGGTGGGGACAGAGGAGGTTGAAAAATGCGAGGAAAAAATCCAAGTTTCGCTGGCAAAGGCATTTTTGGCGTGCAGTTGGGAGGAAGTTTGATGCACCCGCTACTGCTGGCAAATACCACTGGCACGAAAAGTCCATAAGTGGAATAACTTTGGAATCGCCGAAATAACTGAACTCCGTTTGGGGGGAGGGCCACTGGTGGAAGGGTGGATTTCATGCACCGAAAAGTCAGGCATCGCGTGTTTTACGAGTGCGGTATATACGACCCACCCCCGACCCCTCCTACATTGCATCGTCATCGAATGCAGGAGTCGAGCTTCCCCCCCCCCCCCATCTCGCGTCTTTTTTGTGTCGTCGATCGCGTGCAACCGCGATAAAATCGATTTTAAAGCCACCCCTTAACGCTGGGCCCGTCGACGCGGCGGTTCTTTATTCAGCGTTTATCTTGCAACTTTCGCGAGGAGGTTAACTGTGGAAAATCTGTTTCTATTTTTTCCCCATGTGTGTGCGCGCGCGTACGTGTGTACGAGGTAATAAATGTAGCCCCGTCCCGAAGTACGGCGTAACGAGACAGGACGAAATGCACACGCGGCAACTCGGCTAGTAACTTCGCTAGTAATGTTTTATACGGTTGGCACTTTGGCAGGAAAAATCACCCCCGAGCCATTGGAGCATTTATTTCCCGTTGCTTTTTTTCTCTCGCGCGTCACATCCGGACGTTTTTTGCCTTTTTTTTCCACTACCCGTTCCTTTGGATTCTTCGTTAAACATGTGCGGTGGAATTTTGCAGGTTTTTTTCCATTTGTTTTTTACGAACGGTTACCGGGAAGTCTCGGATTATTTTCGACGTTCGATTTTCAAATTGTTTACGCATCGTCGTTAAAACGAGGGTATTTGTTTGAGATAAAAAATAAATAAAAAAAAAAAATACAGGGCGAGTCGAGGGTCAAAGGACTTGGAGATAAAAAATGCTAGGATCAAAGGGGAAAAACGAAAAAATAAAAACAAGCCGGCCACGCGAAGCGAGCGAAGGGGTTTGCGGGAGGTCGTTTTTGTGACGATTGTGTAACGCTAATCGCTCATGCGCCGGCAGATCCGTCACGTTTTGTTGCGTCGGCTTTTATTTTTGTTTTCATTTTCCGTCGCTTGGATTTAACACGCACGAAGCTTTGTGTTCTCGTGTCGCTCGTCTCCCGTCCTCGTGCAAATGGATTTGCGAGAAGTATCCTTTTGCTAATCGTGCATTTATACGTTACGAGATATTCCTTTGTACATTTTTTTTAACGACGATTGCGCGCTATCCTCATTAATTTCTTTTTTCCGCCGTGCAATCTTTGCGTCGACGGAAATTGAAACCGTGCTGAGATTGTGATCAGTTAAAAGTCAAGAATAATGTACTCATAAATTCGTTGCTGTTGGCTATTTAGTTGGTTGGTCATTTTGATATTTATTCAATAATTTTATTACCATTTTTTATTCAGTAATATTCTATATAATTCTAATATCCAAATAAACTGAGAAAGTTTTTATACCCTATATCTTCTCGTTTTTCGAAAAAGATAATTTTTACAAAATTAGGGAGGTTAATAAAAATTATTCCGTCGAGATTTTTATTTATATCCGGGGTCTTAAGGAAATACTCAATTTCAAAAAAAGAAAACGTTATGATTCAGGCCAGGTCGAAAAAAGTCGTTTCGAGGGAAATGTGATTGAACGTTTTAGTATACGTATTCGTCAATTTCCAATATCTCAACTTGTATTTTTTTCACATATTCTTGAATATGCATACATAGAGATAATGCAAAAAAAAAAAAATGATTTTTCTTTAACCCTCACAGTGGTGTCTCGCCTTAAGTTATTCAACATTTCAATTCTCGTTTTTCATTCGATTGTGCTGGAAATTATTCGATTACTTTATCGGCAATTTAATTATCGTGAATCATTGGATAGTCGATATTCCAATTAGAACTTAAGGAGCACTCGCGATTGCAATTGTAATTGTACCGAAAATAAAATTCGCGAGACATCCAAGAATAAAAGGACGATTTAGTATACATTATCGTGCTAAAATAACGTCGTAATTTCGTCGTCTCGGATGTAAATTTCAATCACTGCATTCGAGAACACTTCGAAACGAAGCTTTATTATTGAAGAAAAGAAGTTTTATTCTTGATTATTTTTTTAAATAGTTTGCGGCGGACTGAAAAATTAATCAAGAATAAAGCTTCGTTTTTACGTGAAATTTTCCGGTAAGAACCGAAGCTTCGAGATCATATTTAGAAAAATTCAAATAATTCATGCTCGACGTCGACGTAGACGGCCCAATCTTTTTATCACTGAATAAGCGAGAAGTCTAGAGAAGTCGTGAGTGCCCACATCGATGTGGATTAGATGAATTGAATAATTCACGAAGATCGTGGCGCTCCAGATTGTGGCAGAGCGAGAATAGAAAACGATGGGCCTATACTTTTAATGCCGATAATGTCTCTATTCGCCGTGAAGAATTTCCATTGGATATTATTTCTCGTTCGCAGGTCACTTGGCTGCGACGAAGGGACAGGCAGTTACTGACCGTTGGTAAGACCACACACTCCGTCGACAATCGTTTCGTCATTAAACAATCGAGCCCCGATTTTACCCTCGTCATAAGGCGGGTCACCCTCGAGGACGCGGGACTCTACGAGTGCCAGGTTCGTTCGATCGTTATAAATTCATCTATACCACCTCTACATACACTGACGAAAGCAACAAAAAAATCCTCCATCGTCGAATCTGGCAATCCCAAGTGCTTTGAATAAATTACTCGTGTTTGCAAATTTCGTAGAGTTCTAGAGACCACGTTTGGCGATAAGTGACAATGATTTTTGCTGACACGTTTCCTCCTCCACCCCCACCCCTCTCTATCTCTCTTTCAATCTATCTCTATCTCTCTATCTCTCTATCAATACGACAGTTTAATTCTAAATATATACCCGTTTTATTATTAAATAATGTGTATAGGGTGACCCATATCCTGTATGGATTATGCATATACATATTTTAGGATTCAAGCGTGGATAACACACAATGGAGGGTGGTAGAAATAAACTCCGAGTGTTGGAAGAAAAAAAATTAAGAAATAGAAGTAAGCAGAAATAAATAAATAAAATCAATGGAAACGAATAAAAATCAATAAAATAGAAAGAAAGAGTTAGAAGTGATCAAATAAATGAATACGATAAGAAACAGCAGTAAACAGTACATATAAAATAATAAACAATAGACAGCCTGCATTAAATATTTGTTTAATAGAATCAACTCATTTGAACAGGCGATCGAACCATTATTGCTCGAGAAAAATTGCAAAGAAGCGGAAATGTACCAAGTTAGAGTAAATAAAATTAAAAAAAATTGTTACATTTTTTTTAAATGAATGAATTTACAAACAACAATAATACATATCAAATAATGAATAAAAGGAAGAATAAATTAATAAAAGAAAGAAAAGCCCTCGTTAAAAAGAGATTTTTCGAAATTCGACCCCTAAACAAAAGGGGTCGAATTTCGAAGTGTTAGAATTTTGTTCAATGTATAGAATAATCATATGTATAGAATGTATAGAAGTATCAAATGTACAGAATAATAAAAAACAACAATAATACATGTCAAATAATAAACAATAAATAGCCCGCATTGAATATATTTTCAATGGAATAATCCCACTTTAAGGGGACATCTGGCAATTATTGCTCGAGAAAAATTGCAAGAGCGACGAAAGTACAGATGGTATAAACTTGATAAGTCTGACGAATGGATCCCGGTGGATTTTCGGTAGAATTTTTTTCTCCCCCCCCCCCGCCCCCGCCCCCGCCAACGTCTGGAACAATATTTGTGATGGGGTTTAAGGTGGCGAGTTATCCAACGATACAGCAGAACTTCGTGCGTCTGGCGGTAACGGAGGCTTACTCGATGATACCGGGGGGTCCTGATCTTCACGTTAAGCAGGGCTCGAGTCTGCGCCTCGAGTGTCAACTGATAGCCGCCACCGAGACGCCCTATTACGTTTTTTGGTACCAGCAGGGTCACATGATCAACTACGACGAGGAGCCCGGGGTGAAGATCGAATTAACCACGAGGGGATCCATCCTCAAGGTCGACAAAACGAAGACGAGCCACGGTGGTAATTACACGTGCGTGCCCAGCAACGCTAAACCATCCTCCGTTATCATACACGTTATCGAAGGTGAGTCAAACAGCCCCCTTTTTTCCCCCGTCCCATGGCCCTTTTTACTTTGTTAGGGAAATCCTTTCAACCGCGATCAGAACGTACGAAGACTTTTGTCGACCCATCCACGTCCTTTAAGTTTTCCCTTCGGATCCTCATAATTAAGGGGGGAGACACCTTTGGGCAAATATTGATGATTTTCATGATTTTTTTTCAAGGAAACGTTTTTTCACCATCATTTGGACTTTGGGGTGTGTTTTATTACTGCTTTTGGCTGCTACTGACATACCCTAGTTTCAAAAATGGTGAACAAATCATGCAAAAAAAAAATAATGACGAAACCAAGAAATTTTTTCCTCGCCCAAAGGTGCCCCGTCCCCCTTAACGTTGCACCGGAAGATCCTACTTATTGGCCAATCATCCTGGCGAATAATTGTTTTTCCTCGGGTCCATCCTCGACTTGACCAGAGACAGTGACCTAAAAAAAGAGCGCGAACGGGTCCGCCTTTTACCGAGCGGTCGTGGGGAACGTGACCCGAATCTGAAAATGGCGTAACTTCCGGTGCGGGAGAAAGAGAAATAAAAAGGGGGAGTTCTCGGAGAAAGGGGTTGAAATAGAAAGACCGAGAACGCGAGTGCCACACGTTGAGACGTTTGAAGCTACGTTTTATCGCCGTGAGAGAACTCGGGGGTGTCCTTTGCCCCCCCTCCTTTGGGGGTTGAGAGGAATGATGGAAAGGCCGAGAGAAGTCGCGGAACAAAAAACCGCGAGCCCCCCCCCCCCCCCCCCCCCAGCCCCCAAATATTCCTCCGGCTAAAAGGATTGGGGTTGGGGGGTGCCCGGGGGGGGGGGGGGGGGGGGGGTCGCGTTTTTTTTTGTTCTCGTTCTCTCGCACTCTTCTCGTTCGGTCCTCAGATTTTTTTAGCCCCCATTGTGGAAACGAGCATAGCGGGGAATTAGCCCGATAAGGCTTTAAACGCGAGCTACACAAGCCATCGGCCCCCGGGGGCCATTTTCCGAAATTACATACGCGCCCGTACGTGAATTATTCATACGCAGTTCGAGCTTGTTTAACTTTGCCGTTACGTTCGTTAGGGAGTTACCGCACACGCCCGCCGGGCATCCAAATGCATCCGCGTTTTAACGAAGTACGCCGAAACGCGTCAAACAAAAAAATGAAAATAACATTGTAAATAAAAATAAATAAGGGAAAATTTCGCACCCGGACCCGAGGCACTTTTGCATCGGTTCGTTCCGCGCGATCCAAACTACCCCTACGCGCGCGCGACTGCCCTCGAATTTCGTCCTGGTCGGTGCAGCTTTTTTTCTTAGGGGTTGCTACCCTTTGAAGATAACGGCCTGCGTTCCTCATTGGGAACTTTCGTATTTGGAGCTCTGAGCTTTTTCGACGAATTCGTGGGAATCATACAAATGCAAGAAAGGTCATTAATTTATGTGAGAAATTTGTGAGCGGAGATTCGAAGCAAAAAGCTTGAGAAAAATAATAGCAAATTCGAGAAATGATTGAATAATAGACAAATAACGATGAATATTCGAATGAAAAATAGAAAAGCAATGATCATGAAAATAGTAATGAAAAAATGCAATAATGATGCGAGAAATAATAATGTAAAACGCTAGAATAATAGCAAAGAAATAATGATAAAAATGGTAATGAAAAATGAAATAATGATAATAAAAATAAGAGAAATAGAATGTTTTTTCGTATTTGGAGCTCTGAGCTTTTTTGACGAATTCGTGGGAATCATACAAATGCAAGAAAGGTCATTAATTTATGTGAGAAATTTATGAGCGGAGATTCGAAGCAAAAAGCTTGAGAAAAATAATAGCAAATTCGAGAAATGATTGAATAATAGACAAATAACGATGAATATTCGAATGAAAAATAGAAAAGCAATGATCATGAAAATAGTAATGAAAAAAATGCAATAATGATGCGAGAAATAATAATGTAAAACGCTAGAATAATAGCAAAGAAATAATGATAAAGATCGTAATAAAAAATGAAATAATGATAATAAAAATAAGAAAAATAGAATGTTATTAAAAAAAAAAAATAGAAAAATAACAACAAAAAAAACGAAAAATAATAATAATGAGGGCAAATTTGCCTGACGCGTAAAGTTCTGTGTAAAATCTTCCGAGCCGGATAGTCAAGCTCTTCGTTTAACAAATATTGAATCAGCGTCATGAAGCGAGAGCTCACATCGCGGGGGCGTCTCATCCGGCCCCCCTGCAAAAGTCTACACGTCGCTCCAGAAAGCATCGTAATTTTTCTCCGCCCTCTTTAACTAACGCGACGTTTCGTCTCGTGCTCGCGACCGTATCCTCATTAATGCAAATTGAGCTTGCCGTCGCTTTCCCGACTACATTTTTTCTCTACCCCAATTTTTTTTCGCCTCCTACCTAATTCGCGTTTTTTTTTTTCGGTCGTCTCTCGTACATCGGATTAATGAAATATTCGAGTTCTGGCGAGGCAACCGCACGGGCCGGTAGCAATTTTTCATACGTTCGTCGGTGAAGATAATACGCGCGATTGATCGCACCCGCGAGTTTCCCGTGATAATTCGGGGCAATTCGTGTACGGGGAGAGGGCATTTATTCCGCGAGCGATATTCGGCCAGTGACAATTATACGAACGCGACACACCGCGCATGCAAAATTCACCGCGTTCGAAACGCTCGACAATTCGGCAATTAAATATTTCTCGTTTTCAATTCGTACACGTTCGTCATTCGGCGGTTCGTCCACCTTCTTTTTTCCTCGGGCTGATGGAACTCCATTGAAGAGGTTTAAAATTGCATCACTCCCGACTGGATGAAATTAAAGAGGACATATTTTTTTAATTTCCTGGCTCTACAAGTTTTCAATCGAAGTATCGAATTTTCCATTCATGACTCTGCGAAACCTTGCCAATTGACTTTTCATCGCTTAAGGATGTCGAGTCCCTATGACACATGTTTATGTTATTTTTTGATTCTTGGAAATTCTTTTCACGATGACGCTTTACATTTTTCAAAATTATTGCACGTGATAATAATTTTGATAAGCAATAAAATGTCATTGAAATGAAGATGAAAAAAAAAAAAAATTTAAACTAGATGTCAATAGAAATAACATTGTGAAAATCGTAATTGTGAAAATAATATCGAAAAATAAAAAAAAAACCAAGTTTGATCGAAAATGTATCCAGGGTACAAGAAAAGAGGAAAGAAAGAGGCAAATCTCGCTCGAGTAAGCACGAGGGGTGGGTGAGCACGTCCGGCTACATACTGAAAAGACATACGAAAAATGCTGAATACGTGTACATACATTTGTTTTTGTTTATCGTCCAAAACGAATAATTCAAGGATGCTGAGTCCCTATGAAACAATGTTAATTGTTCAATAAATAGCTTCTTAATCGTGATGAAATTTTTACACGACCTCCTGAATACTTGGTGTAAAAACATACCAAATTTCCCGAATTCTATCACCCCTACTTCAACCTCTCCTTAGAGGTTGAAATAAAAAATGAATTTTCAAATTATCGAAACAATGGTGAACATGTTTTTCCTTTTCACGAAAAATCCGGATAATCGGCAAATGTTTTCCTCGCTCAAATCTCTCCCCTTAACTCGATTGGCGTTATATGACACTGGACGAGGACGGAGCACTTTTTCCTTCCAATATCCACTGCAGCTGTTTTTATTCTCAGACTGAGAACTTATTCGTACACTGATACACGATACCACGGATTCGCCAAAATAAAGGGTCAAAAGGCCAATGCGAAGCTGCTTATACGTCATTGCTGGAGAAAAAAAAAAAACAAATAAATTGTAAAACATAGAAGAGGTAATTAAGAAAAATATACACGACATAATTATTTTTTAATACGGAAAGCTTCGTTAAAAAAATATAGAACAATGATTTGTGCAAATTGAGTGTCCCTCGATCGCGTAACGATGTTTTTTTCCTTTCGTGTTTTTTTTCAGAGGAGGAAAAGCCAGCGGCGATGCACGGGGGTGACCGGCGAAATCCAAGCCCGGCGATACTCGCGAGTAACTTTCTCGCGTCTCTTCTAGCCGCGGTTAGTTGGAGGATACCGAGTTTCACGAGCCTCTATCCCACGTGAATGCTCTCCGAGGTCTGCGACGAGTCACCCCTCGGCCCTTCTCCCTGCTCCTGAAGCGTGTCTCTCTGTCTCTCTCTCTCTCTCGGCAAATCATCGTCTCGAGAAAGCGTTGTGGGTGCACGAAATATTGAAGAAAAAAAAAAAAAAAAAAAAGGAACCAACAAACAAACAAAACACGCGACGCGAGACAATGTTTTAATCTACAATGATAACGAATATTAATAATAAAGATAAGAATGAAAAAGCAACGAGACCAATGTCTCGTTGGACAGGACGAAACTTTTCTTAAAAATTAAGTCTGTGTGTGCGTGCATTGTGATCGACTTGTCGTGATTGAGGGGGGCGATCCCTTCGGGCAGCCAAAAATCAGCGAATCTTCAAGATTTTTTGGACTCGCAATCATTGATTCTGCACAAATTGAATTTTATGTACATATTATGTGCATCTATCGATTTTCCGATTTTTAATTTATTATCCAAAAATGACAGCCGAAGGACTCTTGCTTCAGAGACGGCGCTGCCGCCTGAGTTGTTCCACGGCGTGCAGCCTAGCGTCCGGCGCGTTGATCCGAAACATCAGAGCCAAGAAGTTTTCGATTTCTCAGACCCGCAGGCTCTCTGTGAACCTAAAAAATCCAAAAACAAGTGAAAATTCGGCAAACGGCAAGTGTTTTAAAAAATCTTCTATTTTACACGAAACGTTAACTACAGTATTTGCCAATAAACGAGTACTTTTTGTTCCAATAACTTTCGAGAATCTTTAGGTTCACGTAGACGGTGATTCCTCTATCCGGAAGTGTGAAAAATGTCAAAACAATCGATGTCCTACTTTTCGAGTTATCGGCAACGAGGTTTACGAACGAGTGATTTTTAAGTTTGCCCGATTGATCTGCGATTGTCAGGGCCTAAGTGGTCCCTTGGCTCCTCACGGAGTTCATTTTCAGCCGTGAGCTCTTCTTCGCGTTACAAAGGAATCTCCCCCTTGAGGAATCGGAAGCTCGATAGAATGCGTGTCATCCTGCGGAGGTAGGGGGAAAAAAGCTCATTTTCGCTCATTTTGCCTTTTTTATCAGACGTAAAGCTTTTTTCAGGTTTTTTGTCATTCGACTTGCTCTTGAGTCGGAATTTCAATGATACAATCGAGTTCGTATTAACGAGGGGGCGGGTGACGTGATGAAGAGCTACCATTGATCTCCCGCAGGTTTCGCGGGGAGAACGAGAAGAGAGAGAGAGAGAGAGAGAATTTCGCTTTATACGTTTGTCTCTGCTTATCTTGTCGTGGGTATCGCGGGCGCCAGCGTCGGTAGGGCTCGTCTACCGTATAATTAACCGCGCGGCGAAGGGAAGCCCTCCAAAGGAGTCTGTAATTCCGCACTGGATAAAATAGCCAGACACTCGACGACGTTCGTTCGACCCCTGCTACTCTCTCTCTCTCTCTCTCACTCTAGCACCCTCTTGGCGGCTCGATCGGTAAGGGCCGCGTATATGACTTGACTCTCGGCGAATCTAATCCGCGCGATTCCGTCACGTTCGCGCAATTATGAAATTTCCGCACTGAGACGCCCGAGAAACAACGGCAAAAAGCACTCGCGAACTTTCCTCATTTTCATTTTATTTACGAAGGAACAAAAAAAAGGAACGCGGAAGCGCCAAAGGACGGAACGAAAAAAAAACAATGCGTGTAAATAAAGTTTCTTAAAAAAAAGAACGAAAAGGCAAAAAAAATTAATATATTGCGTCTGTCGAACGCCCCTCTCGGTGTTGAAGCTCCCGAAGACGAAAATCTCCCTCGGCCGATTGCGAGAAGAAAGAAAAAATGAAAATTGTAAATACGCGAGACTTGCGAATAATTATGTTTAAGGGAAAAAAAAACTATGTTCGAGAATCATTCCAATAAAGTCGTAATCGATCCGTAACTTGGGTGAGCTTTTTTTCGACCTTCCCTTTCCCACAGGGATCCCGCATTCAGGATCATGCGAAAGTAAGTATACGTCACTTCGACGGGTTATGTCCAGTTGCGACAGTTGGAAACAGCTCATTTTTGAGATTTTTTTTTTTTTAGAAATTCCTGATGATCATTTTTTATACAAATTGTGTATTTGAAAAAGTATCGTCTGAAGAACACGCTGTAATTTTTTGTGTTAAAATGTGTGATTATAATCGAACTACAGCCGATGTCCTGGAGGCACCTCTCAAAAACGTATTTCGCTGTGAGCAATGCCCTTCCGAACCAGCTTGTCAAATGACAAAAAAACAAACCGATTTCACTCGCGAATGCTTATGTTCGGTGCTCCTTAATGAAATGTGCTTCGGAAATGTTTCATTATGGAAAACGTAGAATTGCGTTGAAGAGCATTATTACTGAGTTTCAAGTAAATCTGGACAGATATTTATTTTACCGTACAAACTTTGCTACGCCCTTTTTTTTCATTTCAACCCCTAAGGAGGTTGAAGTGGGGCTGATAGAATTCGGAAAATTTGGTATGTTTTTACATAAAGTATTCAGGAGGTCGTGTAAAAATTTCACGACGATTAAGAAGCTATTTAATGAACGTTTAATGAGTGAATCACTTTTTTATGCGAAAAAAAAAATTGTTCGATTCGCGCATGATTTTATATCCGTTACTGTGGCCTAAGGCCTTAAAACGTACTTCCCCATTGACAGTCTATAAATCCGTCAATTTTGATTCGACCATCGCGAAATTTCCACGAAACATTTATAGGATGATATACCGTCAAAATATATTGCATTTAAATCCGTCAATTTTGATTCGACCATCACGAAATTTCCAGGAAACATTTATAGGATGATATACCGTCAAAATATATTGCATTTGAAAAAAATTGATCTTTCGACTTTTTCAAGTAGGCATGAGCCCTTGGCAAATAAATATAAATAAGTATTGTAATTTTTGGATGATTCGTTATTATCATTATCGACGTTGTTTTCGAGAGTGTGATAGAGAGAGGTGGAAATAATAATGTCAGAGCGAAGGCAGTGTGCGAAGGGTTGCGAATGAGGGCTGAAGAGGAAGGGGGGGGAAGAGGGTGTTAAGGTTACCCGAGAGCCTTCCGTCAAAATTACGGCAAACCCGATTTGGCTTCGCGCGCGCATATATACGTCATCGCCCTTGATGACGCGTCGTCAGAGGTCTCATCGGGGGTGCACCTTCGTCGCACTTGGTGCACCCTCGTAGCGCGTTACGGCTCGTGCCAACGCGGGACAACCGATCGAAGCGACGAGCGAAGCAGCTGAATAGTTGTTAAAAAAAATCCACCCCTCTTCTCATCCCTTTATTTCGGTGAAAAAAAAAAGTTATGGATTTTCAATCAATTTTACGATATACTCGTAGTTGGGCGTTCTTTTTTTATGCCTTTGGTTATTTTATTCTTTACGGCCTTCGTATCGTTATTTTATTTACACGAGTCGTAAAAATCTCGAGGGTTTTTTGGCGAAACGAGGCAAGGGCTTTTTCGTTCTCACGCATTTACAAACAGCATACAGGACTGAGGGGCGAAAAAAAATTGTAGAGCTGGAGATTCCGTAGCTCGTTTCTTGCCAGAGCTTTTTCTTTTATAGGCTTCCTTTTTTTTTTTTTCAAAATAAAGGATGTAAAAATGGCTTTTTTTCCTCGTCTCCGTCGACATGGACGTACCAACAGTTCGCGATATATCCAAGAATTATTGGCAGGGCTCTCCCGCTGGCGTTTTTTTCGTTATCTTCGAATTCAATCTCTTCGTTCGATGAGCTTTTTTGCCGCGAAATATTCCTTGTCTCGCCGCTGTACGGCGCTGCCCATTGGGATTTCTCCGGTCTCGGGTGATTTATCGCGAAAAATAATAACAATAATCGCAACGATAGTTACGACAATAATAACTGGCCGAGGATCAGCGATGGGATGATCCAGGTCCTTTGTCTCGTCCCTTCGAGGATCGATCACCAACATTCTCGACCCATCGTTCTCATCTAGCAATTGTTCGCCAACCCTGTCCAAATGGACAAAGTAGAAAAAAAAAGAGATTCAATTTCCCCAAAAACTTGTGCAAAGGTCTGCGGTAGGGTCTCCGGGCCTTTTGGTTGCTCACACAGCCGTCGGGACATTTTCCTTTCCTCTCGTCTCGGACTTGGTGTCCGATAACTTTAGCTCCGTTTGGTAAATAAATAATTACGTACAAGATGTTGCCGGCCGTGACTGGTGCGCGAGTATTGCGGTCCCAAAGGCGATATTTCCAAAGCGAGGGGTGGGCGAGAGTGAGCGTGGGAGGGAGGAAGAGAAAGGGGCGGAAACGTTATAGGATAGCAGCATCCGGTATAGCAGTGAGAGCCAAAAAGACGGAGAGAGCGAGCGAGAGGGGGAGGGGGGGGGGGGAGCTTCTGGTATAAATAGCTTCGATGTGCATGGCATGCACAGCGCGTCGAGCTTGCAGAAGGGAATTGGAGCTTGGCCCGAATCTGCAGACATATTTGTCCCGAGAGTAGCAGTGGAGAGAAAGAGCGAGAGAGACAGCAAGAGAGGTGGTGGGAAGTCAAGCAAGAGAAACAGCAATAGAGAGAGAGGGAATTTCTATCCACGAAGCTTTCGCAATGTGAAAGATGCTACGTATTACGAAAGTGGGGAAGGTGGAATACACGGAGCTTCGAAAGGCAAACCCGGTTTACCGAGGAAATATTGCTCATAGTACACGCGTGTAATGTTGCTCCTACCTATATTTACCGTCAGAGTGAGAGGGAGCAAAGAGATCTTTTTTTTTCTACTCGTAAAGTATTCTCCGACGAGGCTTTCCCTTTTCGTTCGAGCAATTAAACTCCCTCGTATTGTCTCTAATGGCCAGAGGGCACCGTTTCCCCCATCGATTCCGACGTGTTTCGTTTCTTTGTTTGTTCTTTAGCTGCGCGCCTTAAGAACGCTCCTGGGTTAATTGATGGGACTCTTTGGGGCTTGACGAATACCTTTCGGAAGCCTCAAAGAGCTCCGATCCTCGATATATACGTGTATCACACGCGTCAGAGGCTAGAAGATCGACGCAAGTAGTGCGAGTCGTAATTGGTCAGGCACCCATGGTAGGGGCCGTGCTAGTAGAACAAGCCGTAATTGGTCAGCCTCGCGTAACGGCGTTGATTTTTTGCGCTCTATTATTCTCCCGATGGCCTTCTCTCGGGCCCAATTAAGCTCTCGTTGCGGACCAAGCCGCAACCCCCAAGGGACACCCTTTGTCCACAATCCCTTGGCTAGGTGGTTGCTCGCTTCGTAAAAATAAAAATTCCTTCCGAGCGATGAAACCCTCGAGGTGAAAAAATTTCCCGAGTAGTGCTGACGCATTTTGTAAAATAGTTTTTTTTTTTTTTTCGTTTCTCGAAACTACTTTGTGTACATGACCGCGAAAAAAAGGAAAACGTCAAGCTCGACGCAGCCCGGCGTTGTCTGACTGACAAATGATGAGGAAGCCGCAGTCGGCGAGCACGAGTAGAGGAACGAGGAGTGAAGAGGGCAAAGGGCAGGGAGTGAGAGAGAGAGAGAGGGTGACGGGCAAAAGGGCTACAAGAGGACAGTAATAATGTGGTGACTCGTAGATGTATGTTTTCCACCTCTTATTCACTCTGTTACAAAAGCTTTCCAGCTTTCACCCACATTTACACCTTGTCTGTACGTTGATCCCCGCACCATTAAACGAATCCGATGAATTTATAATTTATAAAATATATCGGAAATATTTATATTCGTAAAAACATTATTTCCGGCATATTTATATATTAACGCTATCATATATTCTGGTAAAACGGGGGTACAAATAAATACGTACGTGCAGTATATTTCCGCAAGTAGAATTATTCGTAAGTCTCTCTGCACCATATCTGTACTACTTAAATTTCGGCGCCTGTATACACGCAGCTCACATATAAACGTGAGTGTGTATGTATTTGTAAATTTTGCAGTTGGCACGAACCGAGTGAGCAAATACGATGTAATTCCCCGTTCAAATATGAAACTGCGTTTGATTCCGCAAAGGGAATTACAACGAGAGGAAAGAACGTTGGGCGCGGCAAAATTGCACAACTCGTCTGACCCGTTCATGCAGAATTTTTTTTTCATTCGTAAATCCACGCCGAGCGCAAAAATTGTGAATCAAGCTGCAGGCAATTTTTGCTCCGGCTTTTTATCTGAAAATGCCGCGGGGGATGGCGGGGTGGAAAAATGAGCGGAAAAAAAGAGTGATTTGGATGGCCGTTGGGCTGTAGTATGGCGTTCGCTTGTAGTGAACTCCGAGTAGGAGCAAGAAGCTTTTCAAGAGAATTCCAGACGCGTGGTGGCACTCGTCGCACCCTGATGGCTACCTAACTTTTCCTTCGCTTCTCCATTTTCCATTTTTACCCCCCATTTTGTACTCGAGTACGAGGCACCCCCGAGGCGGAGATCCGTTGCTTGGGTTGTGCAGTAAGGGCCGCGAGGTGAGAAGGAACGAAGGGCACGTGGGTGGAGGGGGGCGACGAGGGTGCACACTTCTCGCTACCATTTAAGAGCCAAGTCAAAAGCAAGTTACTCGAAGTAGATGGCCTCCGGGGATTTTCGTGTAGTTGCGAGGCACGAAGGCAACTCTCTAGAGCCACCCCCCCCCCCTCCCCCCCCCCCCTCCCCCGTAACGTAGAGAGTACGAGTCGAACGCTCGGAGCTCGGAAAGAGAGAGAAAGAGTGGCATGGAATGAAGAGACGATTCTACGTACCGAGAGGGAGAGAGATGGGGTTGGAGGGGGGTCATGGGTTTGGGAACAGGGTGAGCGAAGAATAGCCGGGGGGTGTCTACGTGCGAGAGAGAAAGCGAGTGGTACATAGATCCGAGTACTTTGGCAAGACCAGGCCTGGCAAACTTGGCGGAAAGGGTTGAGTAAAAAAATCAAGATGTAAGGAAGCAGGGGTTGCGAGGTACGGACAGGGCGGAAATTTCTCTCTGCTTGTCCAAGACGAACTGGAGCTTAGACACGAACGTTCGCGATCCCGAACTCGCTGTAGACGAGAAGAAGAAGAAGAAGAAGAGGAAGAAGAATCCCTTAAAGCTTCAAGTACCGGAGGCAATGGTTCGTTGGAAAAAAGGAAATTAATTTTACAGGAAGAAAAAGGAGGAAAAAGAGGCTGAAATCTCAAAGGGACTTGCGCTTCCTGACCTTAATAAATTGTCCATCTATCTCTGATCGGGAAAACTTTCGGGGCAAACTTCTGTAGATCCTTTGAACCGAGACCTGCTCTCTCCCCGTTTGCCTCCCTTGACAATGATGTTACTCGCAGAGTTCCTCCGTGTCGTTTTTTCTCCTTGGAGCATCCTCCTTAACTTCACGTGGTACTTGATGCTCGTACGGAGTGTGGGGTGGCTCGTTCATACGCCTGCGAAGATTGGCAGGAACCAAGACGCCCTCTCTCTCCCTACCCGAGCTTTCGAGCAGCTTTACCCTCTCGTTTCTGCTATCTTTTTATTTAATTACCGGCCGGAAAAGTGGTTGCCTACCCCTAAGCTTCTGTACACTTTCGTCTCCCCCCCCCCCCCCCCCCCTCTCGCTCTCTCTCTCGTTCTCTCTCTGTCTCTCCTTCCGGGAGCAAAAAACACGAGTTGGAAAACGAAGAAGGCAAGATAACTTGAGTGAAGAGTGAGAGAGAGAGGCATACAGACAGGAAACATTTGCAGACGATCTCGAAGAGCTAAAGAGTCACGAGAGAGGGAGAGAAAGTCGAGTCTCGGCTTTTCCTATGTACCAGAGGGTCTTATAGCCCTCTCGGTGGAGTGCTCTACGTGACGGGAATCTCTAATTCGACAATTTCGAGGCTAGAATGACCGAATTGGATAGAGTTCTCCAGCTATGAGAACAAAACTCCAGTGTTGCACTCTCCCCTCTCGACAACCCCCTGGCGCTTTTTATCCCCTGCCCCCAGCTCATGATCCTTTTCATTTGTGCCCCTGGCGTTCATCCGAACTTGATAAAATCACCAGCCAGTCGCTTTGATCACGATTCATGGGCTGTCAATGAAGACGATGAAGAAAAGGCAGCTTTAACTTTTTGGGCCACAGCTTTTTTGTCCGTTAACAATTACCGCAATTTATCGATGATCTTCATTTTTCAAGTTGGCTGTAACCCTAACATCAACTCCTCACCCCAATAACCTTTGTCTGCCGTTGACGAGTGACGCTTTTTTTTTTTAACGATCTTCCAAAAGTTTTCATCCCTCGACAGTATGCGCGAGTGGAATGGAAGCTTTGGCGCGACAAGATGCTCGTGGAAGTAGGGACAATTGGGTTTCATTCGTTTTAACATTCATGATTATTCAGTGGTTCAATGTGCAGCCCTTAGGCGACTCCGGAGAACAAACCCTGGCATCTTTTCTCCACTTTTGCCCTCTCCCGCGAACGTTGTGAAATGGTAATTGTGCTTTATTGTCCTTGGTTAGTGAAATGTCGCTCAGCCACCGTCCCCGCCCTCAACTCCTTGCACGAAGCGCAGTCTTTAACTGCCCTTAAAGTTTAACGAAAGTTCACCACGCGACCTAAACGTGAGCGGCGTTAATAGCCCCACGAACAATCCTCGAAACATTATCTTTTCAAATTATGCCTCGTCCTTTGTTCTCCCAAATGCGAGAAGACTGTTTTGCCTTCGGGAGGGCGGGAGGTGGGGGGGGGGGGGGGGGGGCGATTCTTTTTCTTACAACCGATTCAGGGAGGAGATACCTTCGGGCGAGGAAAAAATTCGCTTTTTATGATTTCTTCAAAAAATAAAGATTTCTCCCTTTTTTAGACTTAGGGTATGTTTTATTACTACTTTTGTCTATTACATGCCATTTTATTTTTCCAAACTGGCGTGACGTATGGCTAAAACACTGATCGAACGATTCTGATGAAATTTAGTATAAATCTTTCTAACCTTATTGTTTGAAACGTGAACCTTAATGTTCTTGAAAATTACAAAGAAAAAAAATTATTGCAAAGTGTAGCCATTCGAAATTTGAACAGTAGTTTGCATATGCGACGTAAGCACCCACTGATAAGGGATTTAAAAAATGTAACCCTTAACGGGAGAAAGGGTTGCCAAATTTGTATGAAAATGTAAAAAATATCTGGTCAGAATTACTTGAAATTCGGTATTCGTGCTTCTTGACACAATTAATGAAACACGTATGAATGTTTGTAGAAATTCAACCCCTAAACAGAGAAAGAGGGTGGCAACGTTTGTGTGTAAAATTTGAAAATCTGGTCAGAAGATTTATTTGAAACTTAGGATTGAAGCTCATCAACAGAATGAATAAAACACGTATTTTAGCATTTTCCCGAAATCAACCCCTAAACGAAAATAAGAAATATTTGCCGTGAAAAAAACATGAAAATCAGCATTTTCGAAATTCAACCCCTAAACACGAAGAAATCTTTCCCTTGAAAAAAATCATGAAAATCACCAATTGTTTCCTCGCCTAAATCTCCCCCCTTGAGAACGAGCGTATCCAACGGTCCTACATTGGACTCAATTAATTATCGGATCCAATTGATTTTCGAGTGACTTCCCGACGCGATTGAGTTCGTAGACAAATATCGCGAAAGAGAGAGAGAGAGGGGGGGGGGGGGGGAAGTGCAAAGGGGCGGAGAACGTTGAAATTGTGTCAAGTATCGCGCCTCTGTACGACCGAGAGGTCCGTGCGGCTCTTGAAAAGAAATTTCATCGGCGCTATACTCGAAACCCGACGCAGTCTGCGCCATCTCGTATATAGGTGCAAGAGATGAGAGGTTCGTTAGTTCGAGATCCTTCCTGCCTTCCTCTACACACACACACACACACACACACACACACACACCTGTTTCACAAATCAGACGAGAGAAAATCGAACTTTACACTTTACGCTCTTCCAATTTCAAGTGTTATCTTCCATTTTTATTTTTTCCCAAGGTGCCTCGTTCTCCTTTTTCCGATATAGCGCGCTCTCACCTTCAATATCATCGATGCCCAAGGGAATTCTCATTGACTAAGGGGGGGGGGGGGGGATAAAAAGCTAAGCAAAAAAAAGTACGGTTTTTTTACCAATCAATGATCGAATTGTTTGGAATTTTTGCTTGGAACAACTCGAAAGTCTGGCTACATACTCGAAAATACTGTTGAACAAAATGCTAGGCTGGCATTTCCGATTTCTCGAGTTCTACGCTGTAAACGAGAAAATAAAAGTCTAGCTCGCTGTGTGTGGGCTGGAAGAATTTTTCAATCTCTCTCTCTCTATATATATATATATGTGTATGTATATATACACACACACACACACACACACACACACACACACACACACATTCTCCGTTACAACCGGAAACGTATAAAGTGTTTTCCCTCTCCGCTGCATTTGCTTCGGCCAATAAAAAAAAAGTCTCGATCGTTTCGAACCTATGAGAGGAGCGACGGATTGAATGTCGATTAATTGGAGTGAAAACGAGCGGAATATTGATCGTCTATGCCCCGAGAGATCGAGGATAATATCTATCGACGCGTTTACCCACTATGGTCCCGTAAAATAAAATTGCAACAAAACTACGACGTACTCCAATGTGTTTTCTTGCAAATTGTGACTCGATAGCTATTAAGGGATTGTACGACCTTCGAATTTTCGAAAAATCAATTTTTCCTGCTGAATGTATTATTTATACTTTTAAGAACATGTTGAGTGTTCAAACAGGCCTAAATTCCTTTTATTATCGGAGCTATAGCAATTCAAAGCGCGCCAGAGTGGCGCGTTAATTTCTTTTCATCAATTTTCGAAACTCTATTTTTTTTTGGTAGAAATCATAGTTCTCTTCGTAGAGCTGTCATTTCTACAAAAAAAACTAAGAATATTTCCGCTATGCTGTAGTTTAGCTGCGACCTTTCTTTGCAAGACATTTTTTGTTTTATTTTTCGCCCGATGGAAAATAAAACCACATCGGCAAGGTCGTTCAAAAGAGTGCCCTAGATGACATATCAACGACATAAAAAAAAAATGGTTCGTTTTTTTTTCTAAATTTGTTCACAAAACTATATCGAATTTGTGAAAAATAAAAATTATTTTGTATACTAAATGGTCAAGGCAAAATTTTCATTAATTTTAATACCTATTTTTCCGAGTGGTGAGATGGTGTGCCACCTTACAAGTATCCACCACATTACGCAACAGATGTGCCATGAGGCGATAGCTCCTGCCTGGCAATAAATTGCAATCGCGGCAACTTTATTGTGGAGGATGAAAAAAAAAAATCTTTCGAGAATCGAGGGAACGAAGTCGTATACGTGGGTAATGACGAGCGCACAAGTTTATCCGGGGGTAGTTAGCCTGCTCGGGCAGACTCAACGATCGTGGACGATCCTCGATACAAATACGGTGGATAGCGAGGCAGAGTTAATCCTCGAGGATCATGCAGTAAAGACCTCCTACCTATACGCCTATAGACATATATATCTATACATGAATTCAAATACACGCAGTCCCACAAGTCACCATTTTCTATCCGGCGAAACTTCCTAGATCGTGGTTTTTTTTTTCGTCTCGAAGATCAATAATGCGACGGCAAATATATTTTTTGTTTACGAGACGATCTGGCAGGGGCTTCAGTGCATTGTGAAGGGAAAGCCCTTGGAAAGCTTAAGGGGTAAGGGGTAGCGGAACCGCCAGTAGATCCTTTGCAGATTACGTACGTGATTGTTGTAGGACGGTATTTTCGTGTTCTCCATCCACGATGCCTGAATCATCCGGAGGAGAAACAGAGGAGTATGACATGACTGCCATTGTTCTGGATAGGGTAATATACGAGCTTGGGTATAATCCTCAAATTATGCTCCCACAACGTTCCCAATTCCAGACTCAACGCTTTCTCTCCTCTTCCTCCTCCCGGCTCTCTCTCCCCCCCCTCTCTCTCTCTCTCCTCTGTTTCAGTTAACTAATATACCTGTGTGGAATTCAGGGAGGCTGGATTACCAGGTAATAATTGAACCTCGATGGCCACCCTTCTACCTAGCAGGACTGGGGGATAACGAGAAACGCTCGAAAAGTTTTAAGATGTATTATTCCCTGATTTATTATTTTGATAGGGTTTAAAAAAATCAAATTTCATTAAAATTTGTAACTAGACTAATTTCCGCAGCCTTGAGTTTCATTGATGAAATAATTATAAATGATGGTATAGGCATAGCAAACAATGAAGACTTGTATTACATACTTTATATTATGACGCGTGAGGTAACACATACTGAGATTTTTTTGCTATCTTTATATAACTTTTATTTACTTATTATTTGCTAGATTTTATTTTATATCATATATACCATCGTATATTGGATAATAATTTTTTGCGGGCTGACGGTAACAAATTGGAGAAAGTTTATAAAAATCCCCTAACTAACCATCAGCTGGTAAGCGGGAGCTCCGGGTACCCGTTCGTCGATAAGGTACCGACCGCTGGTAAGATAGGGTTGCGGATTATCGCGAGAAGGTACTGCACATCGACCGATGGTACAAGAAGGCCCGAAGCGAGCACATGATAGATTCCAGCTGTCGATGTAAACTTGAATCTCCGCAGGGATAGCCAAAGAGCAAAATTCGACGTCTATCTACAGTAGATAAAGCTGCCATCGTTGCCGACTGACGATAAGTTAGAAAAGGACATAAAAACGGCACTATTTAAAGGGAATTTTTTTTTTAATGTTCCGATGACTGACGAATTATTTTGATACGTGGAAAAACAATTTTTGGCACCTGAGAATCACGAAAAAAAAAATGCTCGATAATTGGTTAAATAAATGTTTGAAAATTGCTCACTTGGTACTTATAATAATTTTTTTTTCGCGCCGAGCAAAAGACTGTAGGTTCGAGCTTTTCAAATCGCATCAACTGGCAATGGAAATGCGATGATATTTTTGCGAGTCATTTGGATTTTTCTCCGAGCCAATAAGAAAAAGAGAGAGACAGAGAGAGAGAGAGAGAGAGAGAGAGAGAGAGAGAGAGAGAGAGAGAGAGAGAGAGAGAGAGAGAGAGAGAGAGAGAGAGAGAGAGAGAGAGAGAGAGAGAGAGGAGCTTCTACTTCTGCTGTCATTAGCATATTGCAACACACTGAGCGTCAGAGATGGTAAAATAATCAGCATATTCATGAAAACGTTCCTCTTCTGGTCCCGGGCCATACTTACACCCGAGTACTCCGCCTATCGAGCAATGCTAGCGCGATCGCTACCAATGGCATTCCTCCTACACTCATGCACGCACACACCTCTATACACATACATATATATATATATATATATAGACATACAGGGTGTCCTGTTATGAATGGATAATCCTGCAACTGTCAATAGTACAGATCATGTCCTGCTATACGTTGGAATTTGAGTTTAGTAAAAGTCCCACGGTTTCCCAGATAAAAATCATCTGCTTTTGGTCTTGCGCATGCCATGTCTACAAATGATAACTTCTTTGGACCCGGTTAAAAAACCTCTTAGTTATTTGTTTTATCGAGAAAGGTCTTCTTTTCAACCTGAAATGTTAACGAAACTTTATGAAAAAAGATCTTATGCAGAATTTTCATACAAAGCAATTCGAACATCTGACTTTGATAGCCTGCGATGTTAAAATAATGTACTACGAATATCGTGCCAATTACTTGAAAAAGTTGCTTATTTATCATCGATTCGTATCATTTGTCAAAACACCATGCGAAAAATCAAAAGCAGATGATTTTTTTCAACAAATAACATAAAGCCCAAAATCTCGAAAATGATGGGACTTTTACTAAACTGAAGTTCCAGCACACGAAGAAAAAGGACATGATCTGACCTATCGACAATTCACAACAGGACACCCTGTATATCCACGTATATAAATTAGGGTTCGAGGGTTGGAAGGTCGGTTGGCACCCTCGGATGGGGAAACTGTACAACAAACATCTCCGAGTGCGATGAGCAAATAGCTCGTGGAAACGAGACTTTGATGAGAGATCGAGATCAAGTTAAAAGCCTTCAGTTCGCGATAGCGAAGGAAAAAAAACGATTCGGGAGAGCCGTTGAAGATTTTCTTGAAAAAAAAACCAGCGGCCCTTCTACACGATTCAATTATGAAACAAAAGAGTCACGGCCACAAATTGGTAGTCGAGAAGGGCGGAGATTGAAAATTGATCGAATCCCGTGATCGTCTTTTTCGTGGAGCTCCACGTGGGCAGGATGACGGACAGCGTAGAATACCCATGCTTCATCCTCGCCTCCTCAATCCTAATTCCGGATTAAAGAAGCCCCCAGGGGAAAGCCTCGAATTCATTCGTGGAGCGATGAGCGAAGGGCGGCAAAGGGAAAGGGCTCCTGGGAGGAAAAATGATTACATTTACATATAGCCTCTTGTAAAGTTGGCTCGGATATGACGAATTGAATTTATCATTCGATTGGAACCCGAGGATGAGGTAGGTCCGGCGAAAAAGGGCCCGATGAATTCAGCGATTCTTCAATGACATCTGTACGTTTCTTCGTGAAAGTAGGCAGCCTGCCATCAGTCAGAGTTCTCGCTTTATTCCCCTTCTTTTCAGTTCCCTTTCAGTCGGCGTCCAACCAGGCAGAAGTTTCATCATCGACGCGGCCACCCACCGCGGACCCTTGACAAAGGGCGACTCGAGAATGCAGCACCGGAAACGATTTCTCTTCTTTCCAGCTTTCCATTCGCAGCCTCTGGGACGCACACTTCAGACGGAACTTTTCTGTCGTCAGCACTGCGAGGACTTTGACTCATTGTTCTATTTTTTCCTCTTCTTTGCCGGAGTCCCATTGAGCAAGGAACTTGTTAAATGTCAATGGATGACTGCAGTAATGAGGTACTTTATGTGTACGTATATTACTAGCTTGCTCTACTAGCTAATTACATTTTCCTTTGTTATTTTAATCTTCTCTTTCGGACGTTATTTTCAGATAATTTTTTTTTACTTCTAACAACAACATCTGAGGTGAATTATTTTTCTAAGCATGATCGGTGGCTGTCATACATTTGTTCGGGCTTATTTTTTTAACTTTTGACTCATTTCTTTAGGTATGATGATTGGCTTTCAACTTTTTTGCCATTGTTTGGCTCTATTTTTTTACTTTTGACTTGTTTTTTCAAGCGTGCCGGCTGGCTATTGATTTGTTTGGGTTTGTTTAGGTTTATTTTTTACTTTTGACTCATTTTTTTAAGCATCCCGACTGGCTATTCATTTGTTTGGGTTTGCTTGGGTTCGCTATATTGACGGAGAGATAATTTGAACAGGTTTTTTTTGCGGGGTTTATGACATATCCACGACTTGAAACATTTTTGGTGATCGTCGCCCGAGAAGAGGATTAAACGACATGACCGAGTGAAACCTCATCAATATTCATGATCCCCTATTTCTCTCTCTCTTTTCTCGTTCTCCTCGCGACCCTCCTCCCCCCGTCCTACCCCTCCTTACGTCTTTCACGACCGACAGGGTTTTATAACACGCGGAGCGATAAACTTTGCCAAGACCATTTACGAAATAGTTTCGCGTCTTATACATGAGCAATGCCAATGGTATTTAAAGGCACGATAAACCCTCGACGGACGAAAAATTCTACGACTTTGCTCTCCCAACAACTTCCCACCCCTCTCTCTCTCTCTCTTGCTCCTCGGCTTTTGCCACTTTGATACTCCTGGGAGTCGCGAATCTGCCGATAAGTCCAACGAAAAGAGCACGTTCGAACAGTTTTTTTCCATGTTCAACCGTCCATCGTGCCGCGAGCCCTTGCTGCCCTACCCTACTTTGTTCTTCAGCGTCCACTTCCGGTTCCTCCATTTGTGGCTAATTCCATAGCTTCGAACGAATGCCTTGATTACTCTTTGATCGAGGAGAGGGATAATTGATTTTTCCGAGAATTTTGATTGTTTTTTTTCGAAGGAGGGGGGGGGGGAAATTGTACACGAGTAGTAATCCTCTGAAGAATCGTTCAGGATAAAATTGGCCCCGTTCCTGGACGTTCGCTGGCGATTCTCGAGGATATAATACCGGCGCATTTAAACGAGAGTTTAAGTCGACACCGATCGTTCGCGTCCTTGTACGTTGGTTACCACGGTGGTTAAACCACGACGAGGCTTGCGCCGTCCACCCTCGTCTCTCTCTCTCTCTCTCTCTCTCTCTCTCTCTCTCTCTCTCTCTTCTCATTCCCCCACTCGCAGTCCTTGGCGAGCCAGGATGATAATCTTAGATTAACCGACGTTGTATATTCTCAACTAAATCGAGAGAGAGAGAGAAGAGGGGCGGGGGAGATTAGCAATTGTCTCGGCTGATACTTAAGGGGCTATGCCTAGTTGTAAAAGTCGAAAAATCCCTTACTTCGAAACCAATATATTTTGACAGTATATCACCTTACAAATGTATCCTGAAAAGTTTCGAGCTGATCGGCCAAAATTGGCAGATTTAGAGGCTGCTATGTTGAGGCCCGTCGGAACGCACGGAGCATCGATCGAAACTTCAAACCCTTTTTTTCGCGAAAGTTCGCTTTCAAAGTCGGTGAGCACAATATTTCAAAAACTCGTGCATCAAATTTCGGAAATTTCCAGGGTTTTTTCTAGATATAATAAAATAAAACAAAAGGAAAAAAACTTTTTGAAAAGAAACTTTTCTTTAAAAGGTACTTTAGTGAAAAGTAAAAAATAATATCCAGTAAAATTGGAAATCAAAATAGTATAACTACAACAAAGTCCTTCCCTTGGTCACTACTCAAAAGGTACACAAACGTAGAAATTCAAAAAAAATATGAAACATACATTTTAAAAGCTCGAGCCTTTATTTCAGAAATTTCAGCATTCTATTAGCACTTATGACGTTTGACGCGTCAAGCTTTAAAAATGTTTATTTCATATTTTTTTAAATCTACGTTCATGTACCTTTCAAGTACTTGCACCTTTGATGCCCATTTTCAAATTTAGAGTTTTTTTCAGATGATACTTTTCCAAATATGTTATTTTTGTAAAAATTTGTCATAAGGATTTTCTTTTAAAAAATCCTAAAAATAAGCCGTTTTTGACCGTTACAACTGGGCATAAAGCCTTGAAGAACGACATTAAGTCCGAATTATATCAATTCCCTTCAGGCTGTGGATCTAATTGGCAATACGGAACGTACCACCCCTATGAAAAATTTTAAAAAACCACCCCTAAAAGAATGACACTCCAGTGAAGACAAGTGAAAAATATTTTGGCGAGATTTTTCGATTGTTGATTTCGTTAAAAAAAAAAGAATTCGCCTTATGTAGAAAGCCACCCCTAACATGGCTAAAAAGTTCTCGTTGACTATACGAATGCGCATTTCTCCCTCGTCGCTCTTTTCTGCGGCCTACCGCATCCAGCACGAGTGAATATTTGACGTATTTGCATGTAGGATATCACGCGAGATTTTGCCTTCCTGGAACATTAACGAGCGCTCGCGCGGTTTCGAGCTTGCAATTATTCTCCAATTATCAAATTGCCATTGCGCTATGCGATCGCAACGAGCCAAGGCGAAGCGAGACCCTTGAATCGAAACGTTTCACCAGTTGAAAAGCCAGCGCGGGGCCACGATTCTTTTGCCACCCCCGCACTTCCGGCTGAGCCCTTAATGAGCCATGTACATGTACAGCGGAAACAGGAGCATAATTTGGAGACCATTTTTTTTGTTCAGATTTTGATCTTAGATATCCGATCTTATGGTGGATTTTTTTTTCACTCCTGCCATATTTTCGGGATCTATCCGATGTGTGATTTTTTTTCTTCAAAAAGGCGTTTGTGATTTTTTTTGAATTTAGCGTTGAAAGCCATTAGACACGTATTTTTTTATCTGCGGAAAAACGCTTTTAAGTAAGGGGAACACGACCCCTCAAAGAAAGGCGTGTCACCCCTTAATTTAATTTTTGTTCAATTATTCTACAGTCGATTTTCCATCATTCGACAGAAGAACTTTCGTTTTTGTTTCATTCAGATAGGCGAACTGCTTGTGGGTGAAAATGCAAAACCACCCCCAACCCCTTCTCTTCAAGGGGTGGTTTTCCCCCTCAAAACAGTTTACCCGCAAATAAAAAAAAATACGTCTATAATAGTTTTCAATACTAAATCACATGTGTGAGTTTCACCAAAATCTACGGCGGACACTCAAGCGGACATGTTCCTTGTCAGTCAAGAGTTCCTCATGCACGTCTGTTTCTCCGTCAGGGTATTGTTTTTCATGTTTTCGAATTTTATTTTACTATTTTGACGGGACGTAACCGAGGACGGGACGGGAGAGAATAGTGGAGGAGGTTGGTCTGACATGTGGCTCTGGCCGACTGTCGCGGCAATGCTCGGACGGTAGCAGAGGGATGGTGAGTTCCTCTCGGCACAGGACCGACAGAGGAGCGGCGAAACAAGGTTATAACGGTGCTGGTGGAGTGGTGGATGGTGTTGGTGGCGGTGAGCGCTACGAATAAGGGATAGGTCCGTTTCCCGTCTCGGTCTCTCTCTCTCTCTCTCTCTCTCTCTCTCTCTCTGTCTTCGGCTAGTTGGTTGGGGGTGCGTGGCATCAGGATTGTTCAAGAGAGAGAGAGAAAGAATGAGGGTGGGAGGGCGAGAGGGCTAAGCGAGTCGAGAATTGAGGCTCGGTTAGGTGGAGGTGGAGGAAGAAAGGGAGCGGGGTGGGAAAAGGCACACCGACGTTTCCACCCTCCACCCTCTGTCCTAGCCAACCCCTCTGTCCTCTTCTCTCTCTCTCTCTCTCTCTCTGGCGAGTTCCCTTCCACAGCGCGGGATCCGACGCTGGAAACGCGAGCAGACAGCCAGTCGCTCGTCGTTCGTCGTTCGCCGATGAACAGAGCAACCCTCCGAGCGGCATTGTAACCCCCTCGTCCTCACACCCCCCTCGGGAACTCGATCCCTACTCCCCCCGCTGACGTGAGTGCAGGTGTGGCGATTAATTCGAGCAGTGATTTGGACGAAGACCCAAAAAAAAAGCGCAAATATCCAATGAGGGGGTTGTTGTCTCGAGGGAGCGGTGAACCTTCACCCCTGAACGAATGACTCTTGATGATGGACGAGCCCGAAAATTTGCCCGACAATCACGTGTGTCTCACGACGGTCTTTGGTGATCGGGAACTCGATCACGCGTAGTTACAACCCCCTGGAGGTAGTCACGTGTGCCAAAGGGAAAGAGAGAGAGAGAGAGAGAGTGATGCGAGATCGAAGGATCTCATCGCGGTACGAGTTACTTCGCGGAACAGGTTACAGGTGTGCGAGCACATTGAAAGATGATCCTTGGATCGAAAGGGTGTGGGGACACTTTGATTTTTTCTCCAGTGGATCCTCCAGGAATGTCCTGGATTTTTATCGCGACGATGACGAGCCTTTGATTCATCCCCTTGTAAAGTAAGGGTTGGTTGTCCAGATTCTCCGATGATAATCGACAATCATCAACGCTTTCGCTTCCGGAAAGACTAGCTAGAATCATTTTTTTTCGGGGGGGTCGTAAATTTTATCGCGACGATGACGAGCTTTCGATTCATCCCCTTGTGAAGTGTGGGTTGGTCCTCCAGAGCTTGCCTCCCCGTGTTCCCCAGAGCCTCCGATGATCATCGACAATAATCAACGCGTCAGGTTCCGGAGGACTAGCTCGAAAAAATTATTTTCCGGGCTCGTAAGCCTGATGTAGGAAATACCTAAGGGGATGAATTCACGCGAGTTGGAAAACTCGCGTCCACGAGGGCTTCCAGCGCTGGCGGTTGTCGATTATTTTCATGAATGAAACTCGCGACGAGGGAAAAAGTTTCTCGCGGGGGCGGAAGCGGGGGTGGCAGGAGTTGTATCGCTGGCCGAAGGAAGCGACGGTAAGCTGATCGGCTTCGCTTTCAGCGGGATAAAAATCTTGAGATAAGATAGAAAGGGAAGCGCGATAAGGACTCGATATAATCGACGGGCAAAGAGCCAAGTTTCCTTCACAATGAAGCCATGACTGGGCTCGATCTCGGTCAAGTGGACTTGAGACTTTCTCTCTCTCTCTCTCTCTCTCTCTCTCTCTCTCTCTCTCCCTTTCTCTTCTTCGTCGCAGCCGGTGATGCCTCGAGTGAATTTTGAAATTCGTGCACGACAGGCGGAGTGAAAGTTTCTTCGTGTTGTGCGAATCGAGAGGGCAAAAGAAAATCCGGCTGGAAAATTAAGGGCGAATGACAGAAAATACGAGGAGGGTGAGCTTGGAGAGAAAGGGAGAAAAGGCGCGAGTGAGGGAGTACTGAGTTGTCGTGGATGGAAGGGAAATTGTCTCGGTTGGTCAGGCAATGGATCGATTCGATGTACGACGATGCTACTACCGACGCCGGAATAACATTAACGGTGCCACATTAGTCGCCAAAGGGAGGCCGAAATTTGTTGCCTCGTCGGGCGAAGAAACGGAAATTTGCGAGACGTCGCGCGGAAGAAAGACATACTACGGTCTCGAGAGCCCACCTTGACTAGGCGAGTAATGGAATTCGTTGCATTTGCATGGGCCCGCTTCTCGAACGAACAGCCCCATTCGTTTCCCGCTCCGTCGAATTAATGGGCATTTTTTTATAATTTATCGTTAAGTAAGTATTATTGAAAATTGTATAATTTATTATTGAATAAAACATTATTGAATCTTTATGATTTATTATAAAATAAATATAATATTGGTACATTTTTGTGAATTCATGGTTAAATGCAACATTCAATGATATCGAATACTATAATTTAATAATATTGAAATATTAGTGAGGTAAAAAAATGTCGAAAACGATGAGGAAATTTGGGTTCGATTAATTTTGTCATTTTTAAAGATTCGACAAATTTTTTTCACTATCACTCGAAACAACTTTTTCCTCTGCCTCGTTTTTGAATTATTTTTTCTTGGGTGTCCAGAGCGAGAGAGAGGAAAAAGGTGCTTGCGGCAATTCTCGGCAAGGAGAGAAGCTGGTGGCGAAATTAAATATGGAAATAACGAGAGAGCGTAATTTCCTCGCTCGAGGAGCGTCCATTCTAAGCACGAGACTTCGCACGAGGATGAAACGAGATTAGAAAGAAATTTTTTTCATTCTCGAGTGGATGCGAGAACGAGAGAAAAATATTTCCAAGTCTTCTTCGCCTCCTCGCAAGTTCCGCTTCCGGAATTTTTCACCTTCGAAATTTCACATCTAAAATATATATATTATTTTTTTATTACCAAACAAATATATTATATTTTTATTATTAAGAAAATATACTATGTTTTTATTAAAAATATATGACATTCTTATTTACTAAAAAATTATTATTATATTTTTTCACTATTGATAAAAATTTCGCTCCTGGTCGTAAAAAAGAAAAAACTGAACCTTATGAAACCACTGACTCGACCAGTCAATCGAGGTTTGTCAATAACGCAATAAAAGTTTTGTCTTTTTGATCGGAGGCGAAAAAAAGACGAACTGTTTTCCTTCATCAATCATTCTCGCTGGTTCGAATGGGGGGGGGGGGGGGGGGGGGAAACAATGAAATGAATAACAAAGTCTCGGGGTCTGTATTTTCTCTCAGCAATTGAAATTGATTGAGTTCTCGACATCTTCGACAATTTAACTTTATTTCAAAGCCATTGGTGTTTTTTTCTTGCTCCAGCGTTTTTTTTTTCATTTTCTCCCCTGTACATTTGTACGGATCCTGCCAGCCATTCGCGCGCGATACATCAATCCAGATATATAAATTAAAGTTTCGTATGGCCGATCGATCAATCGGGTCTGCCAGGGCTCGCGACCTGACGCGCATAAATTCGTCCTCGGTGCACGTAATTTCAAAATGCCTCGGACGCTGGACAAAAACCCAGAATTTTCAGTGCGTCATTACTTTTTTTTTTTGCGTAGATTTAAATCTGAAATTTGCACTTTCGATCATTTTTTATGTCGCTGATTCAACGAAGCCCTTCATTAGGGAATTTATGACGCTAGGTGAGGGTGAATTCGAAAAATGTATTCGTTCATTCGTTGGCTGTGGAAAAAGGCCAGAGGGGGCTAATGACGGTGGTGGGTAATGGGCACCCTCCAATGAGCGAGCAAAGTGCATGGCCTCTCATCGCGCAATGCCAATTTTTCTTCCCTCTCCCACCCTTGCCCTCCAAGGGTTATACCCTGAATAAATTACGACTTGTCCTGCGAGAGTTACACGTATCATGATTGCCAATTGCTCGACGACCTTCTCGGGGCCGTTAACTCGTCAAGGTGAAAAAACAGTTTAGATGACTCGAAAAATATCATTTTTTCAAAACCCATACATCTTTCAGCTATTCAATAATATGTTCCGTTATATGTTAGGTTATTTTTTTCAAAGGCGTTTTTGTAAACGACTTTTTTTTAGGTTTGTGTACACTTTAGCTCAAAACGTTTGTAGCCTATAATTTTTTTAATTGATAGTTAGTTTCTTTGTGTAATTACGCTCTATGTGAACCTCAATTTGGGGCAATATCAATGTTTAATGTATATTTTTCATAGCAAAAAGCTTAAAAAGTAACGGAAGAAATGATAACCTTTTGTTTAGATACTAAAAAAATGCAATTTTCAATTTTTTGGTCAGAGTTTGGTTCACATAGCAGGAAAACATGTACTTGGAGTAATCTTCAAAGCGTATTGATTTCCTATGAAAACTGTAGCTTCCAGAGTGTAGTCTGATGGCGACCTTCGATGGGCGGCAGGTTATTCGTTCCATATTTTCAGAGCAAATGCTTCGAAAACATTTAAATATTTGTTTGAAAATATGTATGAAATATTGCCGAAGTTTGAATAAATTATATTCATTCATTCCTAGGAAAAAAAAATAATCAGTTTATCGTCCACCAATCGCAATTAATTGTACAATTAGCACACGACTGGATTTATTTAGTGTTAATTTTTTTTAAAGAAAAATAATGTTTTCCTTATTCGTGAAACGTTTTTCCACTCGAAACCGTATGTTCCTCGTGTGCAAATTTTTGCGACTGAAACTTGGCAAACTTTCCAACTGGAAGTCTTTCCACCGTTGAATTTCGTCGTCCGTGTGATTGCCGCGGACACGTGGGCAAGAGTGAAAAAAAAAATGAACAGGCGAGCTTTCACGAGGAAAGGGAGCGAGGGGGAGAAAGCTTATGGCGGAGTCGCGATATGGCCTGCACAAAAGTTTTGCAGCTCACATACACGATTTTATGTTTTAAGAAAAAAAGGAAAATTCCTCGAGAGACAGGAACATTACAGGAAAATATATATAAAATATAGAAAAAATCTTTAAAAGGTATTAAAACATTGCGGGTTGTGCTGGGTTGTAACAGTCGAAAACAGCTAATTTTTGGGGTTTTTTAAAATAATATGGTGACGATAAATTTCTACAAAATTTAGATATTTGGAAAAGTATCGTTTGAAGAACACTCTGTAATTTTATTAGATAAGCATTTATTTATTATTTATTAGTATTTATTTAATGGGTAAAAAAAGTGAACCAGCTTAGCTAATATAAAAAAATAAAATAGATTTCATAAGTATATCAGTCTATCCTATGATTGATCGAAGAAATTTTCGAAATATCAAATTTTAAAAAACGGTCCGTATTCAAAATGAAACTTTTGATTTTTGCAAAAAGATGGGCATGTTTTGTTCATCAAATCGAAACTACACATCGGAAAAAATCCTTTTATTTTGATCGAAGGATTTTTCTTCCGTTTACATTTGTACATCCAGAAATTATTTTCTATTATATTTCTATCTATTCTATTGTATTCCATTATATTTTTACATTGGAAGAACCCATCAAAATTTCCGAAAGATCGATGCAGTTGTTCTTCAGATATTTTGCTCACCTACTCCAAAAACGTACTTTCTACAAAAAAGCGTTTAGAGTTTCGAACAACATGACAGCCTATGCATCTGTCAATTTTGATCCGAACACCTTGAATTTTTCAGGGAACAATTACGAGATGATATTGTGTCGAAATATATCGGTTTCAAAAAAAGTTATTTATCGAATTTTACAACCAGGCATAAACCCTTCAAAAATACCTCACAATTATCGTGTAATAACGTTGGGATTTTTTCTTAATGTAAAACGAACATTTTGCCGAACGTCAAAATCACTGCAATACGTTCCAATATCTCATTCTCGAACACTGTAATATCCCGGGAAATAAAAAAACTAGTTACTGGCAAACATCAATCCACCAGAGTCAAAGGATATCCGAAATTCGATTGAAACTTTTTGTAAGCCACGAGAGCCGAGAGATCCGATTGATTATTGTTATTATTGTCATATATATATATATACACACATACATACATATGTGTGAGTGTGTGCGTTTTCAAAGTAATAATCCCCCGGGAAAATTCCAGCCTCGACTCCCTTCGCCAAAGATATCGAAGTACTTTGTGTCGTCGCCAAGAAGGGGACTTTTTCGTGGGGAATAACCCATATACAGGGTGTCCTGTTATAAATGGATAATCCTGCAACTATCGATAGGTCAGGTCTTGTCCTACTGTATGCTAAAATTTCAGTTCAATAAAGGTCCCACGGTTTTCAAGATTTGTTGGGATTTGTATTATTTTTGGAGAAAAAATCACGTGCTCTTGGTTTTTCGCATGCCATTTCTACAAACGATACGAATCGACAATAACCAAGTAAATTTTTCAAGCAATTGGCACGATATGCGTAGTACATTTTTTACACCGCAGGCTATCAAAGTCAGATGTTCGAATTGGTTTGTATGAAAATTCTGCATAAGATCTTTTTTGCATAAAGTTTCCTTAACATTTAACGTGAAAAAGAAGACTTTTCTACATAGCACAAATAACCAAGAGTATTTGAAAAAAAAAGCCGGCTCAAAAAATTTGTCATTTGTACAAATGCGAATAACCAATAGCAGATGATTTTTATCTCGAAAACCGTGGGACGTTTACTAAACTGAATTTCCAGCATATAGTAGGGCATGATCTGACCTATCGACAGTTGCAGGATTATCCATTGATAACAAGCCACCCCGAATGCCGATAATCCTCCTTGTGGGCCTTCATACGAAGGACTCAACGTCAAACCAAACAATATTCACAATTTCCCTACGTTCATCTCAGCGACTGCGCTGAAAGCTCCCAACTTTTTGGTAGCTTTCACCATGCACCTCCCAAAGTCCCCCGCCTTTTTGCCACTGTCCCATTTTCATTTTTTTCCCCTCAGTAACAAAGAAATAAAAATAAAAATGAAGGAAAAAATGTCACCCCTGAGGACCTTCTCCCTTACGTTTTCTCTACGCCACCCGTACGATTTCTAGAAATGCCCGAGCGACCGGAAGTGGCGAGGAGGTAAGAGAAAAAAGCTGCGAAGCGAGCTCGAGTCCTTAATCCGCAGGGGCACTCGCAACCGTCCTTAAGGGCGCAGCGAGCTTCCTCAGGCCGGGTGTTTTCTTCTCGAGCGTAAAGCTCGGGGAATCTCGAGTTGATGCGCGTCGAGAAAGGGCAATGAGGACATTGACGCGAGTGGCCAAGGGGCGAAGTTTGACCGGGTGACAAGACCGTAAAAGTGTGCTAATCGTTAAGCAGCAGTCGAAAGATGTCGAATTTGGGCGGCTCGTCTATCGCAGGCCAACTTCCGGTTAGACCGGAAGTTGGCCCGTTGTCGAACGACACGGACCGTTACGTATTCCCGAGCGTAACGTACAACATAACGTACGCTCCTCGTGTTACAAACGAGACCGGTTGGTTGAACTCGTCGAGTGTCGTTGGAACGTCACCTTCGACGACCTCGTCGACCTCGTCGTCCGGCTCGTCCTCGACGTCGACGACGACGACGACGACGACACCGGCGAGCAGCAGCGCCGCCGTAGCCGTCACGACATCCGTCAACAACGACAACTTCACCTCGTCCTCATCCGTAACCGATCTCTTCGTCTTTGACGATCTCAACGATTATCTCAATCGTTTCAACTTGAGCGCATTCGCGAATCTTACCAATTATTACGAGGCCAACTCGTCCAGTCCGTTGAACACGACGAACGCTAGCTGTGATCCGTTCGCTAACGGCGACGCCCTCTCGAGGGCCAACGGCATAGGTGGCCCTTGCAACGCGACTCACGACGTTGAAAAAACCAACGCTGACAATTGGTGGGCCCTTATACTCGTCGTAGTGCCGTGTCTCACGTTATTCGGTAACGTTCTCGTTATACTCGCGGTCGTGCGCGAACGGACTCTTCAGACTGTCACCAATTACTTCATCGTCAGCCTCGCACTCGCCGATCTACTTGTTGCCGTACTCGTCATGCCCTTCGCCGTCTACGTACTCGTGAGTAATCTTTTTTCTGCCCACTTGTTTCATTTATTTTATTTTATTTTTTTATATATACTACTACTATATAGTACATACATAGATCATTTTTACTTATATAAACAGGGTGGATCAGTAACTATTAGCACCTTGGATATCTTCGAAAGTATAACGTTCACAGAAATATTTGCCGAAATGAAATTGCACAGTACGAAAAGGTGCCATCCGATAGCGATAATAGTATTTTTTGCAGGTTGAGGTATTTCGGACATTTGACGGTCAACTCCATTTTTTTTAAGGATGTTGAGTCCCTATGAAACATGTTAATGTTAATTGTTCAATAAATAGCTTCTTAATCGTCATGAAATTTTTACACGACCTCCTGAATACTTCATGTAAAAACATACCAAATTTTTCGAATTCTATCATCATTACTTCAACCTCCTTAGGGGTTGAAATAAAAAATGATAAGAAAATTCGGAAAATTTCGTATGTTTTTGTATGAAGTATTTAAGAGGTCGTGTTAAAATTTCACGACGATTAGGAAGCTCGTTATTAAAAAATTAACATTTTGTTGAGAACAATTTTTAAAAGAAATAAAAAAAAATTTATCATTAAACTTCGTTTTGTTTCCGTTGCTTTCAGTATATTGTAGATGTTATAAAATTGAGAGGTAAAAAAAAAACTTATTGCAAAGTTACATCAGTTTCCATAAAACAACATTTAATTTGTGAATGTTAATTGTTCAATAACGAGCTCCCTAATTGTCGTGAAATTTTTACACGATCTCTGAAATACTTCATACAAAAACATACCAAATTTTCCGAATTTTATCATCATTTGCGATTTGGGACTCAACATCCTTAAAATGGAACGGTATGTTTTTTTTCTGTATCATGAAAGAAAAGCTTGAAACGAGTTCAACGACCTATAACATAAGGTCACTGAAGGTCATAGAAAGTGTATAAAGGCGATAATACTTACAGTTTCGGTAGTAAATAAAATCACTACGTCTGTAGTAAGTGTTCGAAATGACGAACGTCAATATCAATGCGTACGTTATTATGTACGTTTACACCTTTCTTAGGCAGGTACAGACTTGGACAGGTACACTACTACGGACACTTAAACTACCGGTTTGCCTAAGTATTATATATCACATACATTTTTAAATGTTTGACGCGAAGGCTCAGACCGATGTGGATATCTTTCACCGTACAAGGTTTTTGCCCTTACAGAATTTTGTTGGCATTCGCCATAAATAAGAAGCATATCGACTTGCTCTTCAAACGGATACATTGTACTCGATTGACCGATTTATCGATACTTCTCTTATCATGTTTATCTTATCCTGCAAGCTTAATAAAGTGTCCTTGAAACAATGTTTACCTTCAGTCAAGTAAACCATAAGTTTTATCGCCTTTCTGTATTTTCTATGACCATCAATGACCTTATGTTATAGGTTGTTGAACTCGTTTTAAGCTCGTCTGCCATGACACAGAAGAAAACATACCGATCCATTTTAAAAATCCATTTTAAAAAATGGGGTTGACTTCCCACAGACCCTAAAACAGTCTCGGACCCTCCCTCTATCGCAGCGAACATCAGATGTTGAGAAATAAATATTAACGCTTTCCGCGGTTACGAGGCAAACGAGACGTTTGCCCCGGGATTGTTGTTGCGAACGGAAATCATTCCAATTTACGGATTCCGACGTTCAACGACGGCTTTATTTTCTGTACGTAGGGGGCGGGAGCGAGAGAGAGAGGGATTGTTTGATTGATCGATTTTGTTAGGCCTTGGCCAAACCTCGAGCCCCAGGAAACAAGAACAATCATTATAGGAAAACTATAAGCTATAAAGATTTAAAAAAAAATAGTTCTGCTAGTTTTTTATTATTATTATTGTTGTTATTATTAACAAAATATACTCTCAAGCAAACTTTCGTCAATAGAAAAAATAAAGAAAGTTTCCTTATAATAGTTATGAGAGCGAGAGAGTGAGAGAGAGCGAAAGAAAGAGAGAGAGGTATTGTTTGATTGATCGATTTTGTCAGGCCTTGGTGAAACCTCGAGACTCTAGGAACAAGAACAATAATTCTAAGAATAACTGTAAATAATCAATATTTTTAAAAAGGAAAAAAGTTTGTTTTCCCGTTTGTTTTATTTATTCGTTATTATTATTGTCATTCTGAACAAAACGAACCGGAAAACAAACTTTTTACAACACATTTTCATTCAGGTTGGTTTATTATAATAATCAACTAATCATTATTATTATTATTGACGCGTGGAAACAAGAACAATACTTCTGAGAGTGACTGTAACTAATGAATTCATAATGTTATCTTTGAAGATTGTTCTGTTCATAATAATAATCATTGTTATTATTATCATATTATCATAATGAATATATAATAATAATGGTATAACTATAAATGAGAAAAGTTAAAAAATTACAAACATTTTTAGTGATTGTTCAAGAGATTTTTTCGTAATAATCATAATAATAATCAATATTATTATTATTATGAACAATACAAACTCCCGAACAAGCATTTTTGAATTTTTATTATTCATTTTTATTCTTCCAATTATTGTTCTCGTTTCCGCGGACTAATAATCATAATGATGATAGTCATTATTATGAATAAAATAAATTCCCAAACCAACCCGAACAATAAAGCATTAATATAATAATAATAATAATGATAACAGAAACAACAACAACGACAACAACAACAACAACAATAATAATAATGTTCCGAATAATAACTATCGCGATAATTATACTCGTGAAGCAAATACGTATCATATAAATAAGCTTAAAAAGCCATAATAAAAATTAACCCGTTCTTAAAGAGAATGAGGCAAGAACGAATTAAATTCATCCATCATCGATCCCATTGCTGATAAATATTTCACAACTAATTAGCATTCAATCGTTGATGAATATTCGATAATTAATGAATACTCAATAAGTCATTGAGAAGGGGGCAACCAATAATTCCAAGACTAACGATACTTAACAACAACGGTGTAATGATATTAACAATAATAATAAATTACACAATAATACTTGCAGACGACATACGTATAGCAAACAAAATAAAATAACGACAATAAGAACAAAACAGTTGGTGTTAAATGAGACAAGAGCGAATTACATCGTGGAAATTTGAAGTAAAAATGAGGTAACGATGATGAGAGAAATATACCGGAGTAATAATGGGAATTGAATAGCGCGGGAACGGGCGGAGGGGAGGGAGAGGGGAAGAGTGAGTTTTCCTGTCAATGATAAATGGATTTAATGAATGGGTCGGTTTGATCGACCGCACACGATGATACAGCTGCGAGCCCCTTCCAGTGGATGTGTCGACATTTAGGTCGGAAGAAAAAACAATCACGGGGCGAAAGGCACGGTTGGAGGTGGCCATGGAGCTTTGTTAATTTTATCAATGACATTCGACGATTGTTTGGCTACGTGAAATCGTTACTGGGGTACTGTCCCTTTGTCTTCCATCCTCTCCTTCTACTAACCAAGCGATTATAATTACATGTTAATTATAGTCTATGATTAGAGGTTGTTTTTTCATTTTCTTCAATTATTATCTATGACGAAGAGGTTTTTTTTTCATTTCCCTCCATTATTATTTATTTCTATTCTGTTATTTAATTCGTCTTGTAATTTTTTTCTACCCATACGACAATTAATCAAGCTCTCTCGCTCTCTCTCTTTTGGTCTCCATTACGTAAATAAAAAAAATACTAATGCAACGATTAATCCTCTCGAGCCTGACGACCGCCAACACAGAATGCTGACTCGCGAGAGCGCGAGAAGAAAAAATGTGGCGTCCCCAGGGACTCCAAAGGGATGAAATTCAGGTGAGGGGGATGAGAAACAAAGTCTCCAGGAGCCTAGGACTCGTGAGGCAGACAGACCGCGAGAGAGGGAGAGGGAGAGAGAGAGATTAGATTAGAGAGAGAGAGAGAGAGAGAGAGAGAGAGAGAGAGAGAGAGAGAGAGAGAGAGAGAGAGAGAGAGAGAGAGAGAGAGAGAGAGAGAGAGAGAGAGAGCGTGAGAGAGAGAGGGAAAGCTGGAAAGAGCAGCGAGAGACGGAGAGAGAAAAAGGGGTGGCACGCGAGAGGGAAAAACGAGACAGAGAAAGGGTTGGCGTGACTATGAGTAATTTTGAGCCTCTTGGCCAGCCGGTTCGCTACTTTCCATTGCCAGGGGCTGTTTAGCTCGGACGAACAGCCTCGTGCCGTCTTTTCAACCCCTACCGACCGTTTGGAATAAACATCGCAAGGGAGGGCGCGAGGGGAGTGGGGGAGGGGAAAAGAGGGCTCGTTCAACGGGGCAAGGTCTATGTTAATAACACAGATCACTTCATCGCATGCGTGCTTATTACTCAGGAGCATCGTCGACGACCTGCCACCATCCCCATCCACCGACAAACAACCCCTCCTCGTCTCAACCCTCGAAACTGATCATACTTTTTTTTCGTCGTCGTCTTTGTTGTTTTCTCATTGCGAAATTGTCTCACTGTCCTCAAGGATATTTATGGGGATCTTTCGGACGTGTCTTGGCGTTCATTTTCACCCTCTACCCCCTTGCTCCTCTTTACACTGGGCTGCTCATGAATATTTATACCTCGTGGGGATGATTTGCCACTTTTCGCGAAATTGGCGGGACTCAGTCGCTCTCACCCTGAAGTGGCCTTGAATTTCAGGGGTTTTCCGTGACCTCGTTCGACGACTTTGACACGGAAGATGATGCTTTGCATCCCTTGTGACGTTCTTGTTTTTTAGTCGATTTTCTCAAAATATCAGTTATTCATTTTTTTATTAGGATTTTTTAGTTGGGCATATATTATGCTTTATTCAACTTTTTTATTTATTAATATCTCGTTCTTCTTATGAATTGTTTTTATTTATGATTTCCCATTTTTTATTAGTATTTCGGTATTTATTGATTTTCGTTTTTCTTAAGCCTAATACGCCAGTGCTTGCGCGAAATGTTACCTGCCCAATCTACATGCACGCTGGGCCAAGAACTTTGCGACTTTTTTTTCTTAAGGGGGTGGAGGGGTAGACAAGTGTATCCGAAGCTCGATACGCCCTTGGGGCTGGTGGATAAGTGTTTTCCTTTTTTTTTGTGGATCGTGTTTCCGCAAAGAGCTCACGTGCCGGGCCCTCATTTTCTTCATTTCGCCCACCCATGTCGTAGTCGCCAACACGTGCGTACGATAACTCGAAGCTGCCTGCCACTTTTCTCACGCTTTACCATCCGCATCCCTCGATTCTTCGGAGGCTAATCATGTTGCTCGCTGTTTTTTTTCCCTCGAACAAAAAGAAACCTTGCATCTTTTTCTGCGTTTTAATTACTGTCCCGGATGTGAGAGGACGAGGAAAAAAGCGAGAAAGAAAGAGAGAGAAAGAGAAAGGAGGCACGTAGGAACAAAAAAAATACAGACAATTTTCAGCATTTTTCGATTTTTTTTTCATATCCGTTGCGAATGAAGGGGGCTGATAACTTTAGGGGAGGAAAAAATTGCTGATTTTCATGATCTTGTTTTAAAGAAAGATTTCTTCGCAATTTTTGAGACTTAGCGTATGTTTCATTTCTACGTTCGGTTGCCATTCGCTATTTGTTAAATTCATTGATCTTAAAAAATGGCGGAGGTATGGCATGGTCTTCTAAGCGGGTTGAGGCGAATGTTATCAGACGGCGTGACACTTAGCGTCGGCGAATTTAATCCGAGGAAAATACGACGAACATTTTTCTTTGATCGACACTTATACGCAGAATATGAACCAAGAAAAAGTGAGAAATGTCCAAGAACGATGAAATGGTACGCTATGAAAGAAAAAAATTAAATTTCTCGAAAAAAATGGCTCTATTTTACAGTAAAATAACTTTTCTTTTTAATTGTCAAAAAAAATTAGGGACACGCTTTAAATAATACGGGTAGAAAGATCGATACCAAATTTCATCAGAATCGGTCGTATCGTTTTTTAGCTATCTGTCACGCCAGTTTCGAAAATGGCGTTTAGATGATCGTGCCATTATTAAAGATTAAATAAAAAATAAGTACCATGCAGTGATGTTGCTTGTAAGTCTCAAAAACGGTGAAAAAACCTCCCCTTAAAAAAATAATGAAATTCAGCAAATTTTTTTTTAACGAAAAAAAAGCATGGCAGGAATCGAATCCTTGATCAAGGTCTCTCGCTTTCACCCTTTTTCGAAAATGTCTATCCCCAGCTGGTTGTTCCCCAAAATTGGCTCGTGATGGATCGAGTCATTACATTAGTCGAGCTTGTAACACTTCCGGGTTTATTTTATTTTTTCCCTTCTTCATCTTCATAATTTTATTCGCCTCCAACGTTCACCTCCTTTCGTTCTTTGCCACGCTCCATTTTGCGACGGGCACACGATAGGGGACGAAAAAAGCAGAGAGAGCGGCAGCGTGATAGAGCGAGGGAGAGAGAGGAGGGAAGGGAGACACCCTCGTAGATGGGAGATTAAAGGGAATCTCTCCGTTATAAGGACGAAAATGCAAAGCTCCTCCCTCTTCGTTAACGTTCACGGAAGCTTTCATCAGAAAGCTGGGAGAAACGAGCGAGACAAGAGGGCGAGATCCTACTAGTCCAGTAAAAATTTCGACAGTAAGCACTTTGTACATATAAATATGCAAAAATTGACCTAAGGGTAATTGGATGACGCTGAATCCAATGGCGATAATAATTTTCCCATCAACCCTCGAGAAAATGTTTAAAAATGTTTAAAGACCGTTTAATTTGGAACGTAATAATTTTATCGAAAAATATGTCAAATGAACGTTGTTTAGGGCATAAAGGTACGTAAAAAAGTATTTAACGTTCGTCTTTGTATCTTCAAAAATACGGGTGAAAAAGACGAATGAAAATTTGTTTGCAAGGCAAAATCGCTTTGCAACCGAAGCCCCACTGGCAGTGTAAGAGACGCAAGATGTGCGTTGCGCGCATGCGCGGGGGAACGATAGAGAGAACCTCTTATGAGTGCGAATGGCACAGCCATGTAGTGCGTCTCTTTCTGACAGTGATCCTCAGCCAGTGATTCTTGTCAATGTTCAGTCGTCATTTTTCGATACTTATACAATAAATAAAAATAAACAAAAATTCTAGAAAGTTACACTACCACTTACTAAAGAAATATTTAACAAAAAAACCCGGGTTATAAACGAATTTCATATTTTTTAAATTTTTCGAAAGTTCGAGGTTTTCGTTCCTAAATTGAATAGTTTCTCGTTCTTTTCTCCCTTACTTTTGAAGATACGAAGATGAACGTTCAATACTTTTTTACGTACTTTTATGTCACAAATAACTTATGTTTGACATTTTTTTCGTTAATATTATTAGGTTCCGGATTAAACGGGTTTTAAACGTTATGTAACAATTTTAAGCAGACATGCAATTGGCGTTAGATCATTGATGCGTATTTGTATCTAAAAAGTGCTTACTTTCATGCTTATTGCCTGGACCATTCGCAGAGGTAAAAAAAACGACAAAAACAAGGCTTCCGGCTGACATCTCGACGAATTTCACAAACCCAAGCTTGAGGTTGATTTTTTGTCCCATCTTGAAGTCGTCGCTGCGGTTTCCGAGACACGTCGAGCCTTGAGAAAGGTTCCTTTTTTCTCTCAGGACTCGCTGTCGATCATTCTCGCCTCGTTCGAATGTCTTTGATGTCCTTAGGACGATTATTCTCCCGTAAATATTTACTTTCCGATCTTTCGCGCAATGGACCTCGTACGACGAGAGGGTGAAAAGGATGCGAAAGGGATTGAAAATTTAGCTCGGATGATTGAGCGTCTCGAAGTGGGATTACCCAGATGGAAGCCTTTCGAAAGCGTCTGCAAATTCCGGATAATGAGAAATTTAATCAACCGGATACTCCGGCACGTGATTATCGGGGGAAAATGATTTTTCCATGAATAGAAGAAGGGTACTCGGGGAAGAAAAAAGTGCTCGAATATCTGGACCAAAGATACTCCAGGAATTAGGGGGGGAGATACCTTTGGGCGAGGAAAAAAATGCTGAATTTCATCATTTTTCTTTAAGGAAAGATTTCTTCAACATTTTTGAAATTTGGGCTATGTTTTATTACTACATTTTGGCTGTTACGTGATATTTTATTTATTTATTAGTCTCTAAAAATGGCGTAACACGCAGCGTCCGCGGGATTAAACTGAAAAAAGCAACGAAGGTTTTTTTTTTTCATTAACACTCATACGCAGAATATGAACCAAGAAAAAGTGAGAAATGTTGAAAATTGACGAAACACAAAATTGAATTTTACTACAAAAATGACTATTTTTTGCAATAAAGAACATTTTTTTTTCAAATGTTTGAAAACATTTAGGCTCATATTCTTTCTTAAATCAGTTTTTTCCGAAAACAATTTACTTCTTCTTTTTAATTTTCGAAAACATCTAGACAATGAGGTTAGAAAGATTTATGGCAAATTTTATCAGAATCGCTCGATTACCTTTTTAGCTATATTATATGCAATTTTTAAATTGCTTAAAAAAACTCGTGAAAATCAGCAAATGCTTTCCTCATCTGAAGGTTATTTTCCCTTAAGGATATTGGAGCGTCCAATTGAGTTAAATGACGATTTGTGATTTTTTTTCTCATTAAATCGCAAAAAATGCACACAGGTATAGATTTATTCGGTGTTAATTTTTCATAAAACATACAATTAGTTAAAAATATGCAATTAAAGAGAAAAATTATGCATTTTAATTTTTTTCAATTATTATATCGGTACGTGACAAAGAGGAACTTTTTTCACATGCCATTTCTACAAATAATAACTGTGCAGAAACAAAATTTCCAAAAATTCTTTAATGCTCAGTATAATTTAGACAACAGCATACATATATGTATATATAAATATTCTTTTAATCTTGGATTGTGGTCAACGCTCCAACCTTCTTAATCCCTTAGTCTTAGTCCGAAGACGGCCACAATTTTTTTTTTCATCCCCCACTATCCAGTCCAATTCCGGAAATGTGCTCAGAAGCGGAAGCAGGAAGACAAATGGCGCGAAGGAGCTAGTTGAGGGTCAAAGAAGTGGAGAAGTAATGATGGCGCGAGCTGAGGCAGAAATTGTGGATCTTTGCCTCGATGCTAACGATCAGTCAAGCGTAGAGGGGCGGGGGTCGAGCTCGTCGAGCTTTTTTGCCTCCGAGATGGAGTGCAAGGAATGGAGAAAGGGAGGCAGGTGGCGAAACAGATGGCTCGTATCTGAGTGAGGCATCGCGCTATTCGAGCCTTCAAAGAGATCCTCGTTTGATCATCGATTGCTTGGAATTTTTCAAGTTATATGCACGTCACTTCTAATTCTATAAATAACAGCCCTATTTTTTCTGCTTTCCCCAAAATACTTTATTCGGGAAATAAAAACTGCTTTCTTTATGCAAATGCACACTTTCGTTTGCACACTTTAGTAAGATTAGAACTTCGAGAAATTCATAATTGACATGGCAAGTTTGATTAGTTAACTAAAATTCTGATGTCATAAATTCGTCCCATTAATGCTAACTTTAACCAGTCGATACAGAATTTTAATTACTTGATTTAAATTCTAATGTCAGTTATAAATTTGTTTTGTTAATGTAAATTGCCACTAGTTAATACAAAATTTTAGTTAGTTGAATAAGATTCTATGGTCAAATATAAATTTGCCTTATTAATATTAATTAATGTCTCGTTAAAGTTAATGATAAATTGATGTTAATTACAAATATAATACAAAAAAATCGAAATAAACGATTATTTATCTGATTTTTTTTGTCTACTACATTATTTATTTGCAATTTCGAAAAAGGCATGGTATTAAGCATACATTGAACTTAGTGCGTGTAAATTATTATGGGCAAAAAATTGAAAATTAACAACGTCATTGAGGTATTTTAGATCGATAAGTCAATGACGGTTGGTCTGAAAAATCGAAATAAAACAGTTTTATAATCAGGACGACTGAAAAAAAAATTACGATCCCCATAGAGAGAATGTTTAATTTTTGCCCCCTTTCTAATTCTCGAGATGTCTTTCGCAGCATGCTTTCTTCCCTTCTCGCGCGCGAGGACACGTGTCAGGCGCGGTGACAAATGTTCGATACCCGGTGTGTGCGTGTATCCACGTAGATTCCGCGAGTAACGAATCGCCGTCGCCCGTGTATGTTGCTCGAAGTTCTAGGGATTACGGAGCGAAAAAGGACGAGAATTAAAAAAAAAAGGAGGAAAAAAAGAATTTATAGCCACTGTGATATCGAGAAGGGAGGAAGAAGGGCTCGCGGTAAACCGCAGCAGGAGTCTTATATATATATAAATTTCAACAGAGATCTATATCATCCGCGGGAGGTCGCAATATCGCCGTTAATATCCACAAATCAACGTGACCCAAATACTTTTTTTCGCTTCGTCCTTTTTGCCTCCTTATTTTCCTTTTCTCCCTGTTGCGGCTCATCGAGTCTGGAAGCCTCGAATGTTCGTCGCTGGCCGAAGAGATAGTTGGACAATTTATTGAGAAGAAAAAAGGCAGAACTCTTAGCCTGCAGAATACTGCGTACAGTGCTGCGTCGACAGGCCCAGAATAATTCGTGATAATTAACTATAATCAAAGAAATGCCTGTCTAGTAAAAAAAAATTTGAAAAAATATGATTATCTTTTTTGGCTATCGATAATCCATTGAATTATAATTTCTTGGCCTTTTATGAATAATTACGTTAATAAAATGTAGTTAAAAATGTATAAAAAGTAAAAAACTAACAATTTAACAAATTATAACAAGCCAAAAAATAACAATTTAATTTTTATTATTTCGCTCGTTATAATTTATCAAATTGTTAGTTTTTGACTTTTCATAAATTGTATATTTTATCAATTACAACCAGCCAAAAAATAACGCTTCAATAACTATTGAATTGTAATTTGTTGCCTTCTTATAATTGATAAAATTGTTATTTTTCGACTTTTTATAATTCATTAGATTCAAATTTTAATTCTTTTTGCGGAGCAAACAATAATTTTATATTTGTGTGCGCAAAGATTGTCGAAAAATATTTTCCCTAAATTCCTTAGGGCGAAGTATGTTCCCGGTCTATATTGACGTTGAATACAGGAGCACTCTGGTCGCGGGTGGCTTCGGTATTTCCCGCAAGTCGAGTAAATGAGCAGAGTGAGAGAGGGAGAGGGCTTGCATGACAAAGTTGGAGACTGGAGAGTGGTCGATCGGACCATGTGGGAACAGGACGAGGCGCCGGGAGAGAGAGAGAGAGAGAGAGAGAGAGAGAGAGAGAGAGAGAGAGAGAGAGAGAGAGAGAGGGAGAGAGAGAGAGAGAAAGCTAAAAGTCCGAGAAGCTTATCGAAGGCTCGGTCTTGTCCTGAGGTTATTAATTACTGGATGCCCGTCGTGAAATTCCCCTCCGGATCAATGAACTGTCCGCCCAATGTGTAAAGACGCAAATTCCAATAAACACGAGCCGGCACGTAGCCGGTGAATTCTCGTTGCAGGAGCTGAGGCTCTCTCTCTCTCCCTCTCTCTCTTTCTCCCTCTCGATATTCATACGTCTGTGTTGCTGGTGGCCCGCGAATTATCGGCTTTGTATAGTTTCCGGACATTTCGACCTGGACCATTAAATACGTTGGTCACGAATTCGCGTAATGGATTCGTCCCGACTTGATCACTTGCCGTAGTGTACTTTCCATTATCCAATTACAAGTTTGCCGTTAATGCCTTTACTTTTGCATCATCCTAGAGCTCCCTGTGCTCCCGTTGTATACTTATCGTCTTTCATCGTGTAGCCTGCGGGCTTTTGCGGTCACCGATCCGAGTATTGGCCCTGCCCGGAGCAGCGTCGCCGTTTCCTCGGCGGTCGCTTCTCACGCGCGTTCTCAGTTGGTCCTACGATTATGGTCGGGAGACGAACCGTGGGTGGAACGGGGGGAGAAAAACGTTTTTCAGACTAAGAGAGCCGCTCTGGTATTTCGGGATCTGCTCGTTCATAAGGGTTGGGCTTATCCATTGGCCACGGTCGGCAACTAGGTCTCCAGGAAGGAGAAAAAAATGAGGGATGCAGAGCGAGAGAGAGAGAGAGAGAGAGAGAGAGAGAGAGAGAGAGAGAGAGAATCAGAGGGTGGCACGAAAAAAAAAACGGGTAAAGGATTTCTCACTGGGAAAACGGGAACAGTGGGCGGTCTAGGAATGAGTGTTATGAACGGATAAGGATTCTAGTGTCCCGGTCGCAAACCTCGAAGAGCTAGATTGAAAGAGAATCGTACACGATCTAACGAAAAAAATAAAAATAAGAATGCGTTGTTTTCTTTTCAACCTAAACTCTCGTCTCTTTCGAACCGACAATTCGTCCCTCCCTTTTACCTAAAATCCATTTTTATTATATTATGAATATAATAAAATATAATATAATATAATACGATACAATACAATACAATATAATACAATGCAATGCAATACAATGCAATGCAATGCAATGCAATGCAATACAATACTATACAATACTATACTATACAATACAGTTCAATATAATATAATATAATATAATATAATATAATGTAATGCAATATAGTGTGATATAATATATTTATTATATCATATTATTCTATATATACTACATTATATAATATCGTATTACAAACTCCGAAATTCAACCCCTCTACGGCCTTTGGATCTTTTGTCCAAGGATGAGTAGAAAGTTGTGTATACGCGGGAAAAAATTGTACCCTCAAAGGGTCCGGCTCCATTGACGAAAGTGAAGGGAATAAGGGACTTGTTCGCGAAAGGGTCCCGAAGGATTCTCGATAATGAGGACGAATAAATGAAACGGCTGCGGATGGTCCGTACGAGCCGGAGGGACTCTCCAAACCCAATGGGTGATTTCGTGGGGCATTAGGGATTCTGCCAGCATGCTCTAGAACGACGGGCCAGGCAGGGGCAGGGAGCTTTGGGAGGACGAAAGAGAATTCACCTCCTCGCCTGGATACAGGTCAGATTCTTCGATGCTGAAAATGTTGGATAGGAAAGCAATGGCGTAAAGAAGGAAATGAAAAAGAAAAAAAATATTCGAAGCTCTTGGGTCTTTAGAAAAGAATTTCTGTAGTTTCCTCTCTCCTCTTTTGCTCGCTTGCGCTTTCCAACTTATCGCGAGAAATCTTTCGATATCAGCTATTAGAAGCGTGTAGTAGCGTGTAGTAATGAAAGGAAAAAGCGTTCCTGAATTGCTTCGAATCCATAGAAAATGGAACCGCGGAGGGTTGGGGGGCATTGGGGAGGAAAAGTCCTGCATAAAGCTCGTCCGGTTTTGGCGCCTGGAGCGCGGAATTTTCCAGGTTATTACTCATTGTCGATCCTGAAAAGGTACCAGAGAGATTGCTCGAGAGAGAGAGAGAGAGAGAGAGAGAGAGAGAGAGAGAGAGAGAGAGAGAGAGCAAGGGCGAGGGGGTTGAAAAGCAGGAAAAATTAGTCCAGGCTCTCTCCAGGCCACCCACCCCTCATCTTCCAGTAAAGTTCCAGGACGATGGACCAACTCACGGGTTCGCAACTTGACCGTAAAAAAAGGAGGATTTGGTGATTCGAAAAAAAAAGGGAAAAACAAAAATCTCGTAACTTTTGGCGAAGCGCGGAAAACTTTTTCTCCCCCTCCCAATTTTTTACCCGATCCTACCGGCCAGGATATCGACACTCGAGCCATGGTTTATCCCGCGCAGTGTCGCAGGGGTGGGAAAAAACGGAATCCTCGAGGACCAAGAAGGGCCGAATTATCGACGAGCTTCTTGCGAAAACTAACCACCGAACTTTTGTCCCCTCGTCTCTCCAGCGCGGATTTTACTCCTCTCGATCTTTCTCACGTTTTTCTCGTCCTTTTTGCGATCCACTCGCGTATCTCGCAACTTATTACCCGCACATAGAGTAGATCGCGGCTTGGGGATGGGGTGAAAAGTGGGTCGCAAATAAATTCGTACATCCCTTAGTCGCTGAGCCACGGAGAAAAAGAGCCCACTTTCTTTCGAAGCTGCGCGAAAAAAAAAAACAGAACTTAAGGTGGGAGCCTGAATTAGAAGGTCCGAATCTTGTTTTCATTGCTTAAATCGATAGATGAACTATTCGAGAATATATTTACAAACTTACAGAGGCCAATTGCAAATATTTTCGAAAATACACGGCCAAAAGCAGAGAAGCGATTTATTTGATATTGATATTTCCTCCGATTGAAAACTGAAGCGCGTTTTCTTCAGTTTTCATTTTCACGATTTTTCCAAATTGCGGGCGTGATAGCAAAAAAAGTTAACGACCTGTTGAACCAAACCAAAGTTTATTTTCTTCGGTATGAAAATCTCTTTTAAGCGCATTAAAAAAGTTGTTGAAAAAGCCTTTATAAGTAATTTTTATAGCACATTAAAGTGTTTTTTTAACACATTTTCTTTCCAAACCTGAGAAAGGTTATAATTTCACGATCTTTTCAGCTTTCTCTTAATTCACCCAGAAGAAAAATATATGATAATTGAAATTTTTATTGGATTGTCTGGCTCGGTCAAGAATTTCGAGCTGCATCTTTTCTGCACGATTGGGGACTGCAGTGGCAAGACTCACGTGGAATAGGCTGATAAATCTGCATTAATTTATTGTTTCATGTGGAATTTTTTTTTTACACATTTCAAATATACATGAAAAGATACCTCAATATTTACTGGGCTCACTTGTTTTTTTTCCTTCCAAAAAAAGTCCCGAAAAAACCCTTTTTTTCGATTTCATGATTCAGGCGCCCGCCTTAAGGGACTGATGAAAACAAATTGTGTTTTTTTTTGGAGATATATATTCCAAAAAATTATACCATTTTGAGTCATTGCACAATTTGGCAGAGGCTGTTTTTGAAATCTTAATTTTTTGACTGCGGATTTTCTGCCACAGATTCTCCTCTAATTGACTCCTCCTGTCTCTCTTTCTCTCTTAATTGTTGCGCTGAAAGTATCATGAGGGGGCTGGCTAATGATGGCTTTCCACGATGTTAGAAACTCCGCTTAAACGACACGGAGTATACCGGAAATGGAAGAGGAAAACTAACTGCGTCATCTCTTCTCATCGTCGTTTGCAGCGATGAAATAGAAAGAGAGAGAGAGAGAGAGAGAGAGAGAGAGAGAGAGAGAGGTGCACGCAGATGGTGTATAGGATCCCAATAACCTCAACTACCATCACAGAGTACCCCGAGCTTTTTGAAACTTTGCCCAGTTCCCGAAGTCCTCTGTGGCTTAATGGCCCTCCCCTCTCTCTCCTGCCCCCAGAGACATTCTTTTTTAATGACGATGCCAACGAAGCGTCTCTCGATAAGTTGATAAAAAAATCGCGACTCTTCGCACGTTTGAGCAAACGAAAAAAATTTAAATAAAAAAACAGAGATTAATTGAAGGCCTGCACTTTGAAGGAAAAATGACAGAAGACGCGTCGGTCACCTTTTCCGGGGAATTTCATCTTTTTTCGTCGATTTTTTTGGGAAATATGGAAGAGCCATAATGATCACGAAAAAATAAAAGGGTTTAAACATCTAATAATGTGTTTTACATTTTATAAAAATGATGTTATACCTTTTATATTTAATAAAAGATAAAATATTTGTTAATATTTTACCACTCTTTTTTAAGGCCATTAGGTTTTCAATTCTACCAAAAAATATATATTTTATTTTATATATTATAAAACAATATAAAACTGGACACCCTGTATATATATAAATATAGATATTCCGATATCCCGATATCCCGATCGAAGTTTTATTATTCTCACCTTATTTTCCTCCTTCTCATTGTCAAAATGGTGAGAGTCGTAGACAGCACGTGACAATTTTGGCAAAAATCTAACGAGCAAAATTTTACGTGCTTTAAATATATATATATATGGTCGGACAGGCAGAACCACGAGAGGACGAAAAAGCTCGAGTCAGCGAATCTCAATAGGGGTCAACAAGAAGCCGTAGAGAATTCTGAACGAGCAGCCTCTGTTTTTTATTGTCACACCCACGCATGTAGACAGCCAGGATAGAATACCCTTAGTTTCACGAAACAAGCCTCCAATGAAATTCGGTATTTGAGAAGTCTGAAGGATTTTTTCGGTCCAGTTTCGATCGAGGACTCGTAGTTGTGGATTGATTTATCATTTGCTCGCATTCCCACGAACCCCAAATTTGATTTCCAAGTATCGCGAACGAGGTGGAAAAAGACCATTTCGCGATGGTTAATTTTCGATTATTTGACTTGGAAAATAATTGATCTCTCAATGATTTTCCAGGGTGATAGTAGACAGCTGAAAGTACCAAAAGCACGTTTGGTATTGTTCGTGCGAACCATCGAAGCTCGAAAAAGATCCGTTCCCCCTCCTTCTCTCGAGCTTTTTTCTCTCTCCCTGTTTTTCCTACCAAACTTTTCTCCAAAAGAGCCCAAGCGTATTTTTCTCCCGGTGAACTTGCACACTTCCTCCCGCCCCCAACTTGGTTCAATATATTTTATTCGGAAAATTTCCATTCCTCAGTGGCGCGACTCGAGCTTTGTGCCTCGTTGATTTTTCGCCCTCCCATCGCGGGAGCAAAAAACTCTTGATATTCGCCTAAGCGTTATAGGGAACTTTAATAAAGCTGTGCAGGGGTAGGAGGCCATCTTGAGATGGCGCTGTTGGTTCAGCCCAGGGCCGGAACCGTTTGCGATTCATAGCCGATCTTTTTACCTATGTATGTGTTCTGTACTCTCGACTGACGTACGTACAAATTCGGGAATCAATATACGCGTATGGAAAATCGAAATTCTAGCAAACTCGACCAAGTTCCACCCCCTAGTGCATCACCCCGAATTGATCTCATACGTAACTCCGTCAATGCATGCACACCTATATATTCATATGTTTATTTTCCCTGTGTGTGTATATATATATATATATATATATATATACAGGGTGTCCTGTTATGAATGGATAATCCTGCAACCGTCGATAGGTCAGATCATGTCCTACTATATGCTGGAAGTTCAGTTTAGTAAAAGTTTTCGAGATAAAAATCATCTTTTGGTTTCTCGCGTGTCATTTTTACAAATGAAAATTTATTTTCACCCGGTTTAAACAAAATACTCTTGTTTATTCGTTCTATCTAGAAAAGTCTTCTTTTTAACCTCAAATATTAAGGAAACTTTGTGAAAAAAAATCTTGTGCAGAATTTTCATACAAACCAATTCGTACATTTGTCTGTGATAGGGGTGTTGGAAAAAATGCACTACGCATAATGTACTAATTACAAAAAAAATTTGCTTAGTTATTGTTGATTCATATTATTTGTAGAAATGGCATGCGAAAAACCCCAATCAGATGATTTTTTTTCGAAAAATGAAATAAAGCCCATAATCTTGAAAACCTTGGGGCTTCTATCAAACTGAAATTCTAGCATGTTGTAGGACGTGATCTGACCTATCGACAGTTTCAGGATTATTCATTCATAACAGGACACCGTATATATATATATTTTTTTTTTTCGCATCCGAGATACGTCGGGAGATAAATCGTTGCTCTACGCACCAGTGATTTCCGGTAGGTACATATACGTATACACATTTCGAGTATCAGGTCACGGGGATTCGTTTCCAGGATGGGGCTCGTCGGAAACTCGATTCTGCTTCGTGCCACCGCGTTTCACCCCCTTTTTTTAAGCCACCCTCTTCATCTCTCTCTCTCTCTCTCTCTCTCTCTCTCTCTCTCTCTCTCTCTCTCTCTCTCTCTCTCTCTCTTTCTGGCCCACAAGCGCGTATGTCGAAGCTAATGGTACACGAGCAATTTTTGATTCCCGACGAAGCGAAACGCTGAACACGTCGCTCGACATATCCGAATACCTCTTTTATTTTTATTTTCTGTTTCGTTTACTTTCCACCGCTGGATCTCGACCCATCTACACGAACCTACCAAAAAACGCTTTGTTTCAAGGTCGTAATTAAAGTCTGAACGTATTGCGAAAGAATTAAGTCGTTCAAGTAGGGAGCTTTTTTGTCTTGTGGCGCAACTGAGTCAAGGTTACTATTTTAGAGCTCTGTTTTCATGGACGATTAATCATTTGCTTCGATTCATAATAATAACAATTATAATAATTATAATAATAATCGTTATTGTGAAATAATAGGAATCACTAATATGATTACCATTATTATTCCGAAATAATAGGAATCATTAATATTGTTACCATTATCGTAATGAAATAATAGAAATTAATATTTCTGTTATTTGTTGTTTATTATTTTCCTTATCATTATTATCATATTACATTAAATGATTAAATTATTCTACATTTTATTTTGATTATTCCGGTGCTTTTTTATCATTGTTATTATTTTTATATTAAAACTCATAATCATAGCAATTATTATCGTTATTTTTTTAACACCGTCATGAAATAATTGCTTTATTAAAATTCATACAATATTCGCTATTCGCAATTCTATGCCTGGCAAATTGCCGTTTCTCCAGAGTCGATGAATCTGTGCATTTCGTTGGAGTAAAAAATGTCAAAATGGTCAGGCGCACTCTGCCTCGATGAAGTGACGAAAAATGAAAGGAAATGAAAGAAAAGAGACTACAAAAACGAGCGAGAGGAAATTTCTCCGAGCCTGAGGCGCGTCTTTTCCATCTCGTGAGAAATGTATTAGCTTTTCGCCTGAGACGTAGAAACGGAGGGAGTAGTGAAGGCGGAAGGGGGTGGGGCAAAGGAAAGAAAGAAAAAAGAGGAGCATTACAACGTCGAGAGGGCGAGTGTCGAGGCGTAAAAAGGAGGAAAGAAAAGCGTATCGATTTGCGAATGTGCTGGGAGGAAAAAATCTTGGGGAGAGATGGAGAGGATAGCAGAGAGAGAGGGGGAGAGAGAAAATCGCGAAGCACGTACCTACCACTCGACTCTTCTGGCTTATGCTCGAAAACGTTTTAGAGGAGTTGGTCTGTGTGTGTCTGCTTCGAGCTTTTCCTGAAAGTACAAGACTTTGTGGTCTACGGAGGGAGACAGAGAGAGGGCGGACGAAATTTTGACGGTTTCTCTTATGAAAAGAGAGAGAGAGAGAGAAGGAGAGAGGAAAAATCGTGACTTTGAGCTTCTGTCTTGTTCCATAGCCTCGAGGGCGTACGTGAAATTCATTCTCATCGAACATTCCCTTTCCGTTCTAGAACGTGTCAGCGTGAACTGTCAATGATTCCAAATTGTATTTTCCATCCTGACTCTTTCTACTTCGCTCCCTTGAGTCTTGGCCATTTTTTCACGTTTTTATTTTTTACCTTCTGTGAGCTTCGACCGCAGTTGAAAGCATGATTACTTTTGCCATTTAAATTGCGATTGAAAAAAGGCACAAATATTGCTGCCATTCAAATTGCCTTCGTAAAAAAAAAAACGTTATTAGTGTTGCCATTTGCAGAGCAATTTTTTTTGAAGCTCAAGAACTGTTGACACTTAAATTGCCGTTTTTGAAAAAGCGCAATTACCATTGTCATGAAAATTGCGATATCGAAAAAAAAACAATTACGTACTAGTACCATTTAAATTGCCATTAAAAAAAGGCTTCAATATTATTGCCCCTAAAATAACCACATTAAAAAAAGCACAATTACTGGTACCCTATATTTATTGAAAAAAAAAACACAATTACTGGTAGCGTATATTTATTTAAAAAACATAAATACTGGTACCATTATAATAGCCATTACAAAAAGCTCAAGTACTGTTGCAATTTGAATTGTCATATTTAAAAAAAAACCACAATTACATTTGCCATTGGAATTGCAGTATTCAGAAACGGCGCAACTAGCATTATCATTTTTATAGGTGTATTTTGAAAAAAATACAATCATCGTGGCCATTTAATTTAACGAATTAAAAAAAGCCCAAATACTATTGCCATGAAAATTGCCATATTAAAAAAGCTTAACTACCGGTACCGATAAAAATTCCGTATTTTAAAAAAGCACAATGACTGTCGCCATTTAAATTGCTATTTATAAAAAGCTCAAATACTGTTGTCATTGAAATTGCCACATGAAAAAAGCACAATTATTGGTACCATTAAAACTGCCATAAAAAACTCTAGTTCAAAAAGATACTATATACTATCTAACAAATGAACATTGATTAATTTTTTTCTGTTCGAATTTTCATCAAAAAACTGCGTTGTGTTTTGTTTCCCCACGTGGGGCTAATTAACGAGGCCCGAAAGTTCGCGAGAATTTTTTTTTCCAATAAATACAACACGGCTTTGTATCGGAAAATCGTACAGTCGCGATATAGGCCATTTTGCCCCCGTCTCTAGCACGGAGAAAAGTCCCTATAACCGACGTTATGTTCTCCCTGCTCGCTTATCGTTTCCATTGCCCCTTTTACCGCGGGACTCTCCCGGCTCTCGTTCACCTGTTGATGGAACTACATTCGCTTCTCTCGCTCTCGGTCTGGCCATAGACCCCCACATCCCCCGGGGATCAAAGAAATTCCACCCTCGGAGCAGCTACCGGAAAGGGTCCGAATACAAAAGGGCTGTATTTTTTTTCGCCCCGGTGAATCCCTCTCGTAACGTTACCATGTATATTTATGTTCGAGAGAGGCGGAAGGATGAGCAAAAAAATCCGACAAGTGATTACACTCTTCGGGATCATTTTTTTTTATCTCGTCTGTCGTGTCGGGGATTGCGTTTGATCGGCAGTAGGAATGGCGTCATTTTTTTCAATTCATAGATTCCGTTCCTTCATTGCACAATTGTCGAGCAATCCGTCGGAGGTTTATGAGGGAGGTTTCGATTTTTATTTCTACCCTGGGGCTTTCAACTCCTGAGCTCATTTTCGAGGGATGTTTTTAATATTCATTCCATTGTTTTTTAGAATCAGCTCGATGAGCCAAGGTCGAATAAGATTACGGTGCAAGGGCGTGTGTTACGCGACCACGTGAAATGGCAGAGGGTCGGAGAGGGGGTGGAATATAAGGGTCTGTATTATCCTCATTCTGAATTCTGGAGCGTCCTTCATGAAGCGTCTATGCCAACTTTCCTTTCTCCCTCCCTCCCTCTCTCTCTCTCTCTCTCTCGCTCTCTTTCTCCCTCTCCCTCTCTCTCCCTCTGATTGTGAGGGTGAGAGAAGGGTAGCGTAGGTAAGAGGTAGAATAACGGACGGGGTGTTGGATCCGGTCCTGCGATCCATCACCCACGGATTACCCGCGACTGATCTCTAATGCCGCTTAATTCTCGTGTGCTGTGCCAGAACTCCTCGTGACGTGACTGAATTTCCTGTGGCTTTCGAGCAACCCTCTTGCTCCTACACGGAATCGGCCGCCGAATGAGAGCCTTCCTATACATACATGTATACATCCCCGTCAATATACGGGCCCGTCCATGCAAGCTTGACGCTCCAGGACTGTCCTTCGAAGTCTGAAAAAATAGGGGATGAAAAATTGACAGGAGCGAGTGGCGTTCCATTTTTTGGTTGGGCTTGGGATCGTTTGGCTTGATAATCGAATGAGAGGCTCTCCACATACATATGCATACATCCACGTGAATGTACGTGCCCTTTCGTGCAAGCTCGACCCTCCAGCTCTGCCCTTCGAAGTCCTTGAACGAAAAGGGGATGAAAAATTGACAGGAGCGAGTAGCGTTCCATTTTTTGTGTTTAGACACGTAAATATACGGGCCCTTTCGTACACGCTCGACCCTCCAAGTCTGCCCTTCGAAGTCTGAAAAAATAGGTGACGAAAAATTGACACGAGCGAGTAGCATTCCCTTTTTTTGTTTGGCTTGATCATCGAATGAGAAACTGACCTCATATACACGTATACATCTACATGTATACGCGAACCCTTCCATGCTAAACCCTTCGACTCTACCCTTCGAAGTCCTTAAAAAAATATGGGATGAAAAATTGACGGGAGTAGCCTTCCATTTTTTGCATTGGCAATATAGGTACCGCATTGACGTTGACTTTGACTTACCCGAGTGAACGTCGTGATTTCACGCCCTTGAGTGGCCATTATCCCGAGGGGTTGGTTTGGGTTTGCTGGGATGGTGGCCTTTGCAGGAACATACTCGAAGGAGCAAGAGAGAGAAAAGGATAATGGGGGCGAAACGAAGTGGGTGCAATGTAAAGTAACGATCGGAGAAAATTAAAGCAACACATTTCTCGTAGGACTTCTCGTGGAAAGTACGGAACAGAAGAGGGAGAGAATGAGAAAAGTTTGGTTTGTTACGCGCGGCTTACTACGTGTTTGTTTCTGGAAAAACAACAACAGACACTCAGCGGGAATTACCAAAAGTACATCGGTACTGTGGCCTTAAAGGCCACGCGGGCACTAACGATTCCGCAACATCCATAGCTATTTTCCTCGCTCCCTTTGGGGTTGGTAGGGCCCTGGGGAGTTGAGGACGTTAAAAAAATTACGGGTGTACTGGAGTAGGGGAAGGGTCTCGATGGCAAGGTTGTTCGTTTGTTGCGATCGTTTAGGGGTTAGTAAGCGACCAGACCTCACCCCCCCCCTCTCCGTCCTGTATTCCCTATAGGATTGCAAGCTTATCGGAAATTCTTTCGACTTTTCATCGCAAGGGTTGAAAAAAACAAGGGCGAAAAAAACAAAAGAAAAACATCCCTCGTCACGTCGATAAATTTAGTTAATCTCGTGAGGTACGCATCGCGTGCGCTGCCATATTGGACGACCCTCCAAGATTCCAAGGCACGAGATATTGGATTGCAAGTAGAAGGGGGGTGTAAATCGTTGATTCTGATATGAGGGATGTTCTGGGGGTAATTTTGGTAACGAGGATTGATGGACTTTTGCCTTTGCGGGAGTGCAATCGAAAATTCGAAAGGCTGCAGTCAAAGTTGATATTGATAAGGGTAGGTGCTCTCGAGGAGGGCGGGAGAGGGAGGAAAATTCGATCGGAAAGTTTCTTCCGAGGTTATTGGCAGGCGTTCGAAGGGGTAGGAATAGTTAGGATCCTTCGATAGCGAACACGCGTGATGAAATAACCCACCCCCTTGATTCATCCCTTATATCGAGGCTGAGTGTTGAGAGAGTACAGAGAAGCTTAAAATTTATATAAGATCGCGGGAGGGGGATGATAAATTGCAACGCTTAACGAAATTAAATCGTCAACGATATAGCGTGTTCGCGAGCTACGAACTGGCAATTTCACCGCCACTTTATCACGGATACCACAATTTATGTATTTTATTTTAGTTTTGAAGGGAATTGTTCAGCTTATTTTTTGGGTTATTTTGTTGCTGGAAAAGCATTTGATTTGTGGTGCAATTATTATTGCGTATTTATGTGTGACGGTAAATTCATTGACAATCAATAATATGGCAATTAAAAATGACCTGTGGTGATAATCAAATATTTGTATTAATTATGAACATCTTAGTTATTATTTCATTATTAACTATTACTATTTATATTTCTAATAATTTTATTATGAATGATTGCTATGTCTATTGATAACTAAATATGTACATTAACGTAGAAAAAATGATCGTCTTCCAAAATAAGGCGAGGAGAAGGCTAATTTATTTGATCGCAATGATAAGCATTGTCTGATAGCCTCGAGAAATTGAACGAATGAAAATTATTCCAAATGGGCTATTGATAAAAATCGCGGATTTCCATTAATCAGGACTGATAGCACGAGCGCGAGAGAGCAAGAGAGAGAGGGGTGGGGCGAGCTTTCGAGATACAAGAATAAATGGAAATTAAAGGTAAACCATCTCACCGAGCTTTCTTAATTCCTACTGGAAGAGCAGTCGAATAAAATGCTAAATTATCCGCACTAGAGGAGTCTTCCCATTCCATTTTCTCCTTGTTTTTTTTGCCCGCACCGATACGGTGAATAACGAGGATCTGAATATTTATTCAACGCCGAGCTGCTTTCGTTCCATCTCACGAATGCAGCTTATCGCGAGACAAGAGAGGAGAAAAAAAGCCGCAGGAGACGCGCCCACGAAACAATGGAATGGTCCAAAGAATCTCATTCAAGGGTAGCGAGATGAAAATGAGCAAGCAAAACGAATTGGTAAGCACAGAGTCTAAATAAATTCCAGTTCAGTGAAAGAAAGGTGAGGTTTGATTTGAGGGAAAACAAGGATAATTAAATTTTGGGGAAAAAGCAGAGACTTTTACGACGCCCTTGCTTGGGAAAGGGTTAATTTCCTGTGTTTTTCACCACTCTGTATTTCAAGGGTAGTCTTGTTTGCAGCACGGTTCCTCCCCAATGAGAGAGAGAGAGAGAGAGAGAGGGCTGTCTTTTCTTTTATGTGGTACATACGGTAGGACAAAAATTGTTACGAGGTCCATTGAAGCTTTGGTGAAAGCTCGGTGGCACATAAAATACAGGTTCACCGAAGCATACGAGAAACGACAAATAACCCATCGAGGGTTCGCCCGTTGACCCGTGTCAATTCGTCAAAGTTCGACGAGCCTCTCTCTCTTTCTCTCCGCCCACGCGTCTTTCTGTCCTACCCCCTATCATTTTACCATCCCCTTTTTTATTACCCTCCATCTCATTGCTGTACCTTTCCCTCTCGGATGTTGGTCGGTCCTTCGATTGCCCAAGCACTCGAGCCTTTCTTTCCTCGCGAATTAATTAACCACCCTTTCCCATAAAAACGTACGAAAAAAATTAATAAACAATCAATTTTTGCATTTATTTTATATTTTTCAACATCAAATTCAACCCTCAACACTTCCTTCACGAACCACCGACTGCATGTGTTAATTAATTTATTTAACTGAATTAAATGAATTAAATTAATTTAAGTCGATTTAATTTATATTTTTTAATAACAAATTAGACTTTGTATTTTTATACTAAATTTAATTTTATATTTTTAATTTATTGTCAATTTTATTTAAGTATTTTTCGATACAAGATCAATTTTTGCATCGATTTTTTTTCCACTGATTGATTTTTCCAACATGCCAATTTTTCTTCATAATTCCTTCGATCCAGAGCTCGGTGAATTTTAGTGTTTTTTCTTTTGCAATCTTCGAGAAGATCCGAATCTACGGGTTGCTTCTTCACGCCAAGTGCACTAGTCCCAAAGCTAATTAGCGACTATTTTCGTAGCCGCAGGTGGTTCCGATCGAGCAGCCACTTGATTGCTACGTCCCGGGAGCGATTATCGTGCTATCGCGTTTAATTGCATATCGTTATTCGCGCGAGTACGAGTGTTTACGTGTGTGCGTGTACATGATTCTACGTGGCTCTGCTAATTCGGCAATTTCGCGAGGTTTTTGCAATTTATCTGCATGGATCTAGTAATTGTTGCCGCAAGGCCACTTCACTCGTGAGATTCTCCCCGAGATAAGATCCAAACGGGTTCATTTCGAAATTACGTTGCCATTTGCGTTCGTGTGGCTTTTAATCCCTCGGGATTTGCAAATTTTCAAGAAAATATTTAATTATTCATCAAATTTAGGCAACGTTTTTCACGTCGCGAGATTATTGGAAAATTATACTCCCTTGACAAGAATAAAAATGAAGGTTCAATTTTTTTGGTCGTTCTTCCGCATGAATAAAAGAAATAAAAAGGTCGGGGTCTACAGATGGTGGAGTCGCACGAAATATTATTCCGCGTGAAAAGGCGACGCTGTGTTTGCACTGCGGATAAACGGGACTCCGGTAAAAATATAAAATCAACATTTTTCGGATGGAAATCCGAGGGGGAACTCGATACGGCCGACCGCACGATTTTTTTACTACTTCCCTTTCCGGCAGTTCGTTCACGCTAAGCGCCATGACGTCCTGGCATTTTTTTCGGACTTTCGAAACACCCGGGCGAAAGAGAGAGAGAGAGAGAGAGAGAGAGAGAGGGGTTTAGGGTCCTCTCTTTTCGAATATCTTATGAATTTAACGTTTGTCCTGGATTTTTAATATTAATTTTTACATAATATACAATTTAATTTAATTTAATATACAATTTTTACATAAATTTTTCTCTTTTTTCTACTCATCATTCCTCGATATTGAACCTCATAGCAAAATTTGCTCGGCACAACCAAAAAAAAACAATGTAAACTCGTCGTTGAATATTTTTACAGTTATTTTTCGATTTTTTTCTCATATAAAAAAATCAAAATACGGTGCACACAAATTTTCGCGCAAATATTTATATTGGAATTTATCGTCACATTTTTGGGCGTTGGATTTTGTGCTTTAAATAATGAACTCGCGTCATTCTGGGGGTGAACGAGATTTTTCTCACGTATTTGTCAACACGAAGTGAAAGGGTGGCAGGGGCGAAAAATTGAATCAGCTTGAAAAAAAGCGAATAAATTTCGCACGTATGAGGGTTGCGTTTTTTTTTCGCCGCGAGCGAAACGTCGCGGCTGTGCTCGGTTGATTTGTTTAATTCGGGTGGCACGTAGCCTCCTCTCTTCGGTACCGTCCTTTCCCCCTTTTTCTCTACGTTCCATGAATGGAATTAAAAATTGTATGAAACAACATATTTTAAAATATGCAAATATTTATTTTAATATGAGGGTCCGTACAATCATATTTGCAAATATTAAAATCGTATGTATTGTTGTAATTGTCACCATATTTGCAAATCGTATTTGCTCCCTGCCATTCGACAATCTGAATGATTACCAATCCCCTTAATATTATTTGGAAAAAAAACGGGTTTTACTCGAAATCATTTCAGTCCCTGATGAATTTTGTGCCGCAATTTTGATTTGATTGCCATTCGAACTCGTTCCTTTTCAGGCACTTCGTAATTGGAGTGCGATAACCAAGAGAGAGAGAGAGAGAGAGAGAGAGAGAGAGAGAGAGAGAGAGAGAAAGGGAGAGAATTTCGGTGGGAAGATTAAAGTGAAGGCATCTTTTGACAAAGCGCTTCCAATCACTAGGAAATTTTGTTTTTTTTCCTGTACAAAGCAAAGAAAGAGCAAGAGAGGGAGGGAGAGAGAGAGAGAGAGAGAGAGAAGAGACCATGTACCTATTAATCTTGTTCGAGGAAGCGGTGACCGCCCGTTGATCGTTTGATCCCTTGCCCTGGGCTGCTTTTCCGTCAACGATGCCTTAACAGACCCCATACTGGGACGCATATGTATCGTGCTTTCTCTACACGAGCAATTCCGCCCCGAAAGAGCCATCGAAATTTTCGCTCTTTAAATTATTTATCTCGGAATTATTGTTAATTGATTTCATAACTATTTTGAAATTTTCTTGCTATTTTTATGGATTTAAAAAGAGCAAACAATTGCGAAGAGTAAGTGTACAGAGCAGTAGAGAAGAGAGAGAGAGAGAGAGAGAGATGTCCACCCTAAATGATTTGGCTTCATTTGTTCGTTTCTGTCTGGTCGCCCTCTCAATAATCTGTAGTCCGCGAATACCTGCCCCCTCTCTGTCTGCCAGCAATTATCCAACGAGCGCTTATATATAGCGGCTCCGAAAACGCAATTACACCACGAACTACTTCACTCGCTCATCCCCTTTAACAAGATTCTCTTGGTGCGCAGGCAGCACTGCTGGCGAACCAAGAGAAGAAGAAGAGAGGATGAGAGAGGGAGAGGGGGGGGGGGGGGGTGGGGATAGAGAGCGAGTGAAGCGTGCACTTTGGAGCAGGACGAGGCTGGACCATTGTGGCTTATCGGGTTAACGCTTGCCCAGGATTCACACTCACCGTGTCTCAAAGGATTTATCAATACGCCACCTCCAATCGAAATTCCACTGGTGTTGGAACGAAATGAATGGCGCCGGATGGCACGTAGAGATTTAATCGTAAGGACGAATCGTATGGAGAGTTGTATGTGAATTTGCGGCTCTTTCTCGATCCGTTCTTGGCGCAAAGCCGAAAAAAACGTCCGGGTTGATGGCTGCAAAGGAGGTTAGGAAGGTGGTATTATTGAGGCCACTTCATTGGATGGTAGGTTGGTGAACGAAACGGGTGTTAATTGGTCAGGCAAGCGACAGAAGGAGCATGAGGATCATGCGGTTCCCACGTGTAGTTGATTCGATGAACGGCATCGAGTGAGTGCCAACATTGGAGGACATGCACGTTGGGCAGCGAGGCTCGGCGCCGAAAGCCTCAGTTGCGGAGACATTCGGATGTAGCTTGTAGATGGTGAAGGCCTATAGCTATAATTCTGCGAGTGAATCTAGTTTGCCTGGTTGAGAATGGGGTCAAACGTGTAGTAGTCGTCGTACGTCTCGAAATTGGACAATGCCGGGACGAGTTATGTTGGGTGCAGCAGAACCGGAGCAACTCCGGAGACACTGTCTGACCTCAGGCCAACTACAGTGAACTGTGCAGAGTGGTGTCTCCCTCACCTCAGCCTGATCTCCGGACTCCCAAAGCCACGCTGGTGTTATCAGCCTGCCGGGTTATCGCAACCGTCGCTGCGTTATCCTTCGTTAGAAATAACACGGATGGTGACGGATATAGTTGGAGGACGATGGTCCCTTCCGCATTGAAGCACCGCTGCTGCAGTATCGGCTCACGCGAACAGGACATCAGCAGGTTCTCCTTTCAAACACTGTTTTTTTGCAGCCCTTGCGCCTGCGCGCGACTTCTCTACCATCGCGATACTCAATGCCATACATCAATGTTGGGGAAGGGTAGGCCACCTAGGCCAAGAGCCGAGTTACATAAGTGTGCGGGCCGTGTTTGCCGTTATGTAGTACACGATATCACGGTAATGCCATGTATCGTCGATCTCGGTGCTGTAAAGCCCGCAGAGTGGGTGCCTTCCATCAATGTTGGGACAACGGGTTTTGATCATCAAACTCAGCTGATCCTCGCGAGTGCCATTAGATGAATTTTGTCATGGAGCAAGTTCGATTCTAGCTAGGCAAGACCTCGTTCATTCTCGTCCAGTTCACCAGTCGTGCTGTCTTTTGGGTTGCCTTCTTTGGGGCTGCTATTGATCATGCCATGGATCGCCAAACATGGAGAATCAAGAGGCTGATTTGTTAACACGGTAGATCATGCAGCCGAGTGGCGTTTATGATCAATCGCCAGGGCTAACTACGATTGTACGTTAATTGGGCTCTCCGTATGGTTGATACGTACATAGGGAGCACAAGTGGGCTGTACGTGCGTTCGGACGTTGGAGGATGAATAGTAATTGGCTAGGCAGCTACACGAGCGAGCGAGAGAGATAACAATGTGCTCCGAACGAGTAATTTATTGTGAAACATCGTTACTTGCTCGTAACGTAAACTGCTCGTCCTGAAATTTCTATACATATGCAGGTACACTTGTAGGTGCACCGTATACTTTCATTGACAGCATGTCTCCAAAATTTGTATAATCAAACGCTAATTAAATTACCGTCGGAGGGACTGTACACACAGACGAGGGTCATCCGCGGGAGGAACGGGGGAAGCAAAATCGAATATTCCGTAATCCAGGAGCTAAATTAATCCCTCAAAGCGTCTGGCCAATTGCGTGGCAGATCTGACGCGATGCGCAAACCCCAGGGAATATACCTTGCTTATGACTGAATCATCCATCTCTCTTCTTCGACTCTCTCTCTCTCGATTCCAGGGAGGCCGAATTTCCTCTCTGAGTCCAGCGCTCAAAAGCTATTCTCTCCAGCAATGTAATTCAATAGCACAACCCGCCACTGCTTTCGGATCAAAGGGCAGCCTTAGGAATGGCTTCGACTCCTGATGTCTCCATCAGGACTGATGGAAATTGTCCCTTCGACCACTCTGCGAAATCAGAATCGATTCCTATCCGAACAAAAACGCCGAGCGCTCGTCCCTCTATATACAACCGGACGCACCGTTGCATGGGCGAGAGCGCCACCGCGCGCTCGCCATCTAGCGGCCGTTCATTGAACTACAGCCCACTACCGCGGCCCTCGAGCACTCGAATCGCCGTTTCTTTTAGTGTCAATGGCTATGTCGCTTACGCGAAGTCTGCTCGCTGACTTTTCACGGCAACAAACGAAGACAGTATCGTACCGTCGAAGAACTGACAATCCAGAAATAAGCACTTTTTTCACTGCTTCACCGGGAATCTCTCATAAATTGAAAAAGCAAAGAAAAATAAACTAAATTAGCCCCAGGGTTAATTTGTCAGCGTGATATCGGGAGGAAGAGTTCTGAATAATGGACGCGACCACTATCGCCGGGGGATGAAAATAAAGCGGTGTCAAAAGCTTTCCCGCCCGAAATTTTCCTCCCTTTGCCCCAATGAAAACTCGGCAAAGCGTACACAGTGGAAACATGATTCGATCAAATTTTCCAGCCTGCATATACGAATGGGTGTTTCAATTCTTCCGTCATCCCCTTCCAAACCCTCCTGCAGCTTGTTTTGCTTGCTGTCACTACAATAGGATTATTGAGGGGCAATCGCCAGAGGTGGATTTTTATTTTCCCATCTTCGCGAATTTCCGAACTCATGCCTTTTTCATTGTTGTTGTTGCGAATAACAGAAGCCGGACAAAGTGACACTCGGAGTCGCGATAACGAGCTCACAATGCTTTTAATTGAAATATTTGGCTGTCGCGTATGTCTACGTCATACGTACGCTTGTGTGTCCTCGACATATTCGACAAAGATGTGAGTACGTGTTTACGGGTTAACATGGACGGGCTATCCTGACGTAAACTGCGTATACCGCTCTCACGGAGAAGAGTCTAGTTAGCAGCTATTCATCAACCCCCTGGACCCTATCTCCATCTCTGCCACCCTCGATCCCTCTCTCCCTCCCTTCCCCACTGAGATAGCGAGCCCCATTCGCTATACTCGTTTCGCTTTAGCCGCCTCCTCGAGCCCTCGTGATTCACCCCATTTATTACTACGTAAACAAAAGTGTGTACCTGCCCGGGTGAGAACTGCGTAACGGGCATGGACGAACGAAACTCCCATTAAACGCGGATTTTAAGCGGGTTTTCTCTTCGATGGAATTTCTCGTTCTAATGGATACGTCTTGATAAATTTTGCCCCTAAGTCGCGACAGTAAAGAACGTCGTTATTATACGCGATCGAGTGGTCTTCTCGAGATTTGTGGTAAATCATGTAAAATATTAGCGATGAGAGTACTGGGTCTTCATTATTATTATTATCCTCTTATTTATTATTCTTTTAAAGACTATTCATAATCCTCGTTATTATTATGTTATTTTACCATTATTATCTATCTGTATGTATAATGATTCTTATTCTTTTAATACCCTACCTCTTTTTTCTTTAAAAAATGATTACTACTACTATTATTAAGGTTATTATTATAAGCATTATTTTTTAAATTCTATATTTTATCCTTATTATTATTATGTCATTGCACTATTATTGATACAATTATTTTTTATTCAAAAAATTGTTATCATCGTTATTGTTATTTGAATGAAAAAGGTATTTCGATTTTCTGCTTGGGCCTAGTGCAACGAAAAAAGGGTAATTTTTAAATTAGATCGCAAAAGCTTTCATGCTGAGGTGCAACGAATCTCGCGGGCCATAAAATATCGCCATTCTCTGGCTTTTGTTTCTTTTCTCGAATGGTCCCGTTATTTTGTTTTGTCATATCGAGCCACGGACACTCCCTAGGTTATAGCTGGGGAGGATGGAAATATAAACCGGAAAGGGTTGAAAAAGCAGGATTCAAGGGAACACAGGGTGGGGGAGGGGGTGGTGAGATGCAAAGAGAGAGAGAGAGAGAGAGTGAGGGTATATCGAGCTTTCGCAAAACTCCACGTACAGCTCAGCGAGGCTACTTCCGTTTTCAATAAATTTTCCAACCACCCCTTCAACCCTCTGCCCATGGCCCTTACCGCCACACCGTCTATCATCAACCCCATTTTATTTTCGCGAAGCGCATTTAACGACTCATAAATTCTTCATCTCTCGAAATTTTTCCCGGTACGTAACGCCAATGGGAACGGAGGGGGGCGGATCGTTCCGAGCTATCTTCGAAATCCTGTGAAGGCGAAAAAGGACAAAAAATTAAAGGAAAAGGAAAACAAATCAATGGGAGAAAATCAGCATGAAGTTTTTCCCCCTCGCCTCACTTGCCCTCAGTCTTTGTTTGGGTTTCTCATCCCCGTGTTTCATATTCGTGACTCAAAAAAAAAATTTTTTTGTGAAGAATCATATAAAATAACGAGCCAAAGGGAGAACAAAAATATTTCAATACCGCAGAAAAACTTTTGAAAAATATACATAAAATCATAAATTTAAAAATGTACTATTTGACAACTATTTTTGAAAAGCCTTTGGCAAGGTATCGAGATATATTTTTCTTTTTTCTCCCTCTGGCCCTTCATTCAAAAAGTGATTAATTTTGATCTGGGTCATCGAATTGCGAACCAACGGTGTGTGTATACGCCATTATTTATCCCTTATCTCTGGTTTCGGGTCAGCCCTCCCAAATCTATCTACCGATTGATAAATATTTCGCCTCGTTAATTCCGATTGCCCATAGATACATATATCTTCTGTGTACATATACTATATATGTATATATATATTTAATCGAAAATAATTTATACACCTTGTCTGTTTTGCTCTCGCGTGCTTCTGGTTTTTCGCCCTCTCTCTCTAACTTCCCTCTCGTTGTGCCCTTATCGGCCCTTCGTGCTTTATCGATTTGCCACGTTCGTATCTGCGACTGCTTTTTCAGGTTTGGTAATCCACGGGAATAGCCTGGAGAGAGAGAGAGAGAGGGAGAGAGAGAGAAAGATGAGGGATGAAATGCCCCATCCTCTTATCATCCCCCTCCTGGTATACTCACCCTTGTTTGGTCTTTCCTCCTTTTCTTTTTTCTCCCGTTTAATTATCCCCAAAATAATCTACCCAACGAGAAAAAAATCGCACTTACCGGTGATGCCTAATCGTAAAAGTCGAAAACCGCCCATGCTTGGGATATTTTTTTAGAAAGTATATACGTTTCCACATAAATTAGGTATATGAAAAAATATAATCCGACGACGACTCTGTATTTTTTTTTGTCAAAATGTTTACTTATAATCGATTTGCAGTCAATGTTCAGGAAACACCTTTCGAAAACGTTTTTTACGGTGAGCAATGCTTTTCAAAATCGAACAGATTTCGTTAATTCATCATTAATGGAAAGAATTTCGGAAATACCAAATTAAAGAAAATTCCGCGTCTTATTTTCGGACAAAATACTTCGGGAAAATGAAAATATTTGTTTGAAAATATGTATAAAAAATACCCGAAGTTTGAATAAATTCTATCCATTCATTATTTGTCAAAAAAAAAAACAAATCACGAAAATCACAAAAACTCTATTCGTAAAGTGGTTTTCCGCCTTAAGAACGAAAGTTGCGATATTTCCTACTTAAATCAGTTCCGAATCGACGCCGTGTTTGACCCCGGTATATTTATTTTCCCAGTACCGAAAAAACATATGTTTCTTTCCATCGCCGGGCCTGGCAACTCCGCAGGGAAGAGGGGAAAAAGCAAGGAATAGTCAGACGGGATAGGGGTTGAAAAATTTCTGGCAAGTGTGGCGCAACGAACCCGCGGCAAATGGCGTTGATAGTGGCCAGCTCGGAGGAAGGGATAGCTGCGAATTGGCCGGATAATTTGATAAGCGTCCTAGAGCGACGACGGTAAAGGGCGAGGAGGGTTACGACGAGAAGGGGATAGTAGCAGGTCCAGATGATCTCAGTCCAGGTATGGTTCGTGCTTCGGTACGCTTCGGGGATTCGGACCCGCGTAATTTTATGCAAATCGGATTCTACCGCCGCGAGAGAGCCAATCCGATACACGTAGGTGACCTCCTCGACTGGGGTTGTCGACGGGGGAAACCGGGTACTGGAACTTGCTTGATTATGCGCTGGAACGGCTATCATGAAGCTTTTGGCTGTCCTATTTCTCTCTCTCGCTCTCCCTCTCCCCCACCCCGCCACTCTCTTTATAGTACCATATCCTTTTTTCCCTTGTCTGAGCTCTTCCTCGCCTCATCTACTCAGCATGCCACGTTGTACATACGTAAGTAGTACAGCCAGGGTTAGGTCAGACCACCCTGACACGTTCGTATCTCGCTCTCGCCTTCTCGTTACACACGTGCGTCCACGCAAATGGAGACTTTAATTAAAAACGACGTCATCGTCTAGTAATATGCGCAAGCATTTAGCGCCTGGGCTCATGTTAACTAGGGATTTTCTGGCGTGTCCGCGCGTCGGATCTCAAAAGTGAATCCGCAGGAAGGGGCGTCGCGCACACCTGATGGACTATCGGTGTTAATCGTGCTACGAATTATGGAAGATTTCAATATGGTGGAAGCGCGAATTAGAGCGGGACAGAGGGCGTTCCGATCGACGAGGATTGGTCGTATGGGGGATGGAAGTGACGAGAATAGGGGTAGTTATTTTCGGACTTTTTTTTCTTAAGATTGTTTATTTAATTTGACCAACTTTTTTCGTGCAATGGTTTATTGAATTTAATTGGTTTTTTGGCTAAAAGTTTAACTTTCTGCTTCGGTCGCAAAAAATTTTCATTTTATAATTAAAGCGAGGACATTACTGTGACGGGCCGAAAAAACGTAATTTTTCGCTTTTTTGTCGATTAGATTATTCATTTTGGATATGGAAAAAAGGTATTTTATGAAGCATACACTGGACTTATTACGTGTAAATTTTTATGAGAAAAAAAAATTAACAACTTTATTGAGGTATGGTAGAGCCTCTGCATAAAAAATGTAGTCCAACTGCCGGATCGATAACTCGGCAATGGCTGGTCTGAAAACATAAAAATAAAAAAGTTTTATTATCTTTATAAATGTGGTCCGCGTTGTAGGCAACCGTTTTTTTTTATGGAAAAAAAATTGTTGCAAAATGGCGGATAGTAAAAAAATGGTAATTTTGGCAAAATGTTCAACTCGAATTTTTTTTCGCAGGTTGTAGAATATGAACACTTCTAGACAATGCAAAAAATATCCATTCGTTTTATTCGTCGTAGTGGTGTCTCGCCATGTTCCTTCAATTCAATTTTTAATCCACATTTTAATTTGTTTACTATATTTTTTTTAAATTTTATCTTGAATTTCGAGTTATTTTGAGTGAGTGTGACAGACCGATTGTTCGACTACCCTGAACACTCCGTATCGCAATTTCGACAATTGCGGGAGTGATCTCGGCTCGATTGAAAAGCTCCACCGGGCGCGTGCAATTAGCAGGAACGATAGCCCGTGGATTAAATATGATTTTATCCACCGACGGATATCGATAATACCTGTGTACGGGTCGGGGCTCGGTAGTCGTGGAGATTTATACAACGCGCCGCGTTAATAATTGTCCAATCGAACTTCCGATATTTGCGGTATTTCGTTCGCTCGTTGATTCACGCACACGAATTATATTTGCCTCCCCCGCCTCTCCTCACGGTAATGTATTGCTAAATCTCTACCCGCAAATTACGTTGTTGCATGGACCATTGGAGAGCGAGAAATTATTTCGGTACACTTGTGTCTGGCCTTGCAAGAGTGCAAGGGGAGGGGGCAGACAGAGAGAGAGAGAGAGAGAGAGAGAGAGAGAGAGAGAGAGAGGCGTGAGCCAATAAACGAGGCAGGATGAAATAGCCACCGCATTCCTGTTACACAATGATAAAATTATCCGGTGATCGAGAGGGCTCCGCTGACAGATAGTAACTGCTGAAAAGCCATACATGCAATTGTTATCGAATTTTGTTGCACTACAAGTGCGGCGAAAATCCATCATTGGGATGGTAAACGTTGATACACCAGTCTGGGGAATTACGTTCTCCAGAGGCGACAGAGGGAGAACGCGTCGGACCGTAAGGGCGGGGGAGAACGAGAGATTCCTGATTGTACCATAAGTCAACTGCAATAACTGAAAAATTACAAAGAAAGAACGCGATAAAACGTCAGTATCAGTATAATAATAATAATAAAATAATATATTATTATTTAAAAACTAATAATAATTAATGACGATTATTTATTATAAATTTATTACTTTATGGATTATTCATTAATTCAATTAATTTTTTATTCTCTATTATCATTCAATAACAATAATAGGTTACTATGAATAACAAATGAGAATAATACGCGCAACCAAATGTGAAATGACAAAATGAGGACACCAACAAGTAATATCGTTGAAAAAATAATTGTCATGGCCGTATGTTTTTTCTTTTCTTCATATTCACATGCGTAGTTATCGTGAAGCCCATCGATAAGGTTGTGTCTCGAAGAATTAATAAAAAAATTCGCCTTCCTAGAGTGGGTCGGGAAGGGCGTGGAGGAGAGGAGGGAGGAGAGAGTATTAAAAGCGGGTGAAGGAAAAATCGATTAAGCAATCTCTGGCAGTACTGACATATATACGTACACACACATATTTATTTACCTATATATAGATATGTATATATTGGTTCGATTTCTCGCGTTTCTATTTATCTATAGTTATAGATTTATTATCCGATCTCGTATTTTCTCACGAACTATATCAGTCCGGGGATACAGTTTTTTTTTACTTCCTGACAAAAAGCGAGGCGCACTGAGGCACGAAGATGCCACCACAATGGCGCTTTAATTGTGTTTCGCCATGATTTTTTCTAAGCTCCTAGGGTGTGGTGTCTGGAGCAGATCTAAAGCTCGAACCTCGTATCCTGTCCCTCTTTTTTCCCCATCGCGGACTTTCAATTTTCATCGGGTCCACCAATTTTCCGACTGGACGTAAGTGAGCTTTTTCGAAAGTTCGCGGCCACAAAAAATTGACGAGGTTGTGGAGAGAATGCGGGGAGAGGGCTCTGGAGTAATGGATTTTTAGACGATTGTTCGCGCGATTATTTGAGGATGTCGGCTCGCCGCGAATGGCGTCGGACGTCACGCTTGGCTGTGCTACTCGTTACACACGTTCGGTCCGAAACATGCAATGGACATTAAACTAATTGCGAATTATGGGTGGCAAAGTTCTAAAGAGAGAAAGAGAATTGAGTCCACTTAAAGTCTCTTTAAGCATTTTTTAGCGCCTCAACTGTTTCTTCTTAAGGGGGGAGATTTTGGGCGAGAAATAAGTTGCTGATTCTAATAATTTTTTTTAAGCACAGATTTCTTCACTATCTTTGAGACTTGGGGTATGTTTTATTGCTACTTTTGGCTGGAACATGGTATTTTTTTAAATTTGTTGATCTATAAAAATGGCGGAGGTATGGCACGGTTTTCTAAAAGGGTTCCGGCAGATGATGTCACACGGCGTGACACGTAGCGTCGGCGGGATCAATCTGAAAAAATAACAATGAAGATTTCTCTTTCATTGACATTCATACGCAGAATATGAACCACGAAAAAGTGAGAAATGTTGAAAATCGAAGAAATGGTACGCTTTGAAACAGGAAGATTGAATTTTCCGAAAAAAATGGCTACATTTTGCAATAGAAAGGTCCTTTTTATTTTTTTCCGAAATTCATTTAAGTTCATGTTTCAGACAAGAAAGTTAGAAAGATTTGTACCAAATTTCATCAGAATCAGCCGATTAGTTTTTTGACTGTACGGCACGCCAGTTTTAAATATATAGTTTAGAAGACCGGGCCATACCTCCGCCATTTTTGAAGATTAATGAATAGAACAATACCATGCAACAGCCAAAAGTAGTAATTAAACGCGATTTAAATCTCGAAAATGAAGAAATCGTTAATAAAAAAAAATCAAAATCAGCAAATTCTTTCCTCGCCTAAAGGGATCTTCCTCCCCAACATTTTTGAGTGAAAAATGTTAAGATTTTTTTCTTAACATTTTTGAGTGGAAAATATTACGATTTTTTCTTAACATTTTTTAGTGACACATGTTAAGAATTTTTCCTTAATATTTTTAGTGAAAAATGTTAAGATTTTTTTCTTAACATTTTTTAGTGTAAACTATTAAGATTCTTTCGTACCATTTTTTAGCAATAAATTTGAAGACAATAAAAAGAAAAACATAAAAAAAATATTTTTGTCAATGTCAAATAAAAATAAACGTTTGCTTAATGAAAAACGGCACTATTCTTGTTTTGGCTCACAGGCTTTAAATTTTTGCAAGCTTGACAGAGAGTGAGGAAAGTTCGTAACACCCTCGTAGTGATCGCGGCCTGATCGATTTTTTTCCGTTCGCAAAAGAAAGTGAATTATCTTTCAATTTTTTGACGCTTTTTGTATGGTCTTTCGGTGGCTAGATCACTGACGGTGGTAAACGACTCAATCTCGCATCTTTCGCAGTTATGAGACTCTCTCCCTCTCCCTCTCTCTCTGGCTCTTTCTCTCTGCAGGCCCTGGTGAAACTTTTAAACTCAATTTTCCTCTCGTTAAACTCACTCCGCGGCAAAAGTTCCATTGATCTCGGCTCCTCACTCAGAGTAGTCGGTAAGGAAGGGAGCTGCGATTTTTTTCTTCATCTTCGTCGTTTTGTATAGAATGTTTATCAACCGCAATTACGACGGTACAACGCTTAGACGCTCGTAAAGCGTCCCGAGTGTAACGGAAAAGCGAGAAAAAATCTAAACCCCGATTTCAAGGTGTTCGACACCGCAGCAGCATCGAGATTCGTCAAAGACTCATGCTTCTTTGGAGACAGAGGAGACGGGATTTTTTTCTCGCTTTTTTGCGCCAATATTAAAATAGACTTCACTATTCGATAACAATAATAACTCATAATCACGAATAATAATAATAATGATAAATAATCAACAATAATAATTAATAAGTGAATGTATCAAAAAATAATTATTAAAATAATAATGAAATGACAATAATTTAAAATATATAATAATAGGGTAACAATAATTAAACAATAATTAATAATGATGATAATCGTCATCAACATAATAGTTTTCATCGTTCATTGCCATAGTCGTTATCACGATAATAATAATAATTATAGAATAACACTAGCCGAAGATACAATAAAAAAATTTAAAATCATAACAACATATTGTAAAAGTACTAATTCTTTTTACACGATAATGATATTTGAAAAAATAGTAATAACGGTATAAAATCATGTTCGTCAATGACATAAATTAAAAAAAATGTCGAATGACATAAATAAATATAAATGAATAATGATGACAAGAATAATTTAAATGGAAATAACATGGCATACGCGAATTCTCCGTCGTAAATAACGAGCGCAATATGGTTCTTGTCGAATATAGAAAACATTTTGCTGAGCCAATGCCGACGTAATAAAACGGATTGTAACGTTGCAGGGCTGAGGGAAACTGCAACGTTGGCTTCCTCTTTTCTCTGTGTGTAAAAATATTGTATTGTACTGTGTATTACGTAAAATCAAGTAGGAGTGCGGGGGAAGGTATCCGATGAGTGCCACTAGCGACACATGTCATATGTTATAGAAGTTAGAAGAAATATAGACGAAAGAAGAAAGGCGCGAATTCCTTTTATCGTCAATCCACGTTGGCTTCGGAGCAAAAGTTATAGGGAGACCCGCCCCCCCCCCGCCCGCTGCCATATGCTCGTTCAAGGTGCCCCTCCTCCCGGCCCGCACATATTACATTGTTCGGCGTTCATTGTGTGCTTACTCCCGCATTTTCTAGCACTCGCTACTGCGTATCCTTCTCGTTGCAACGAAATTGAATAAGCCAAGCGCAAACGCACAACCAGATAATGGTAAAAGCTCTACGAAATATAAGCCCGGCCGTTTTATGATCCATAAAAGGTACGTATCTACGTGATACGAGATGCCGAAGAAATTTACAAAAAGTAGCAGAACAAAAATGTTGTACGTTCGCAGCTCGGCGATATTTCCGATTTTTCGCGAGCTCCTTCGGACCTTGTGAATATTTTTTGATCCAAGCGTCAACATGGGAAAGTCTCTTGAGCTTCGGGCCAAAAAAATTGCAAAAGTTTCCACGTAAAGAACGATTTATTACACGATAAATGCGCGATAGGAAGGAATTTCCGTGCAGGCTGCAAGGCCGGAGCTTAGGGGACGCCACCGCCAGGCGGAGCGCGCGCTCCTACCCCCACCACTCGGACGATCCGAATGCGAGCTCGCGCTCTGACCTAACGCGCTGACAATGAGAGACATTTCTCCGGGAAATTTTTGCCATTTTCTCCACGTCGATGAGATCGATGGGACTTTTTCTCTGGGCTACTTTATGAAGTTGGGAATCGCGGAGGATAGCCTGGAGAGAGAGAGAGAGAGAGAGAGAGAGAGAGAAACGGTAAGATATCGGATGAGGAAAGATGAGATAGAGTTGCTATCAAGCGTGATCTCCGCGGACCAAGAAATTTCTTGGCCAATAGACCTCGATTTAGTTCTTGACATATATATGTATATACCATATATATATATATATGATTCCATTCCACATTTCGTTGCTTTTCCCGCGGCGTACATTTATCCGGAAGATTCTCGTAGTGCCTTGCAAGTGGGACTTTGGGTCTGCACTCCTCATATCTTTACGCACACCAGGCACGTTTTATTTTGTCTTTCCAATTTTTATACTATTTTTTTTAACTCGTTTTTATTTTAAAAAATGTGTACAAATTCAATAAAAAAAGATTCGATCGCAAAAAGAAGAAAAAGAAAATATCAACCCTCCGAACCACGAGAAATGTAATAAATTTTGACAGGCATCCTTTCTCATTGAAATTGCGAGCCAGCTCTTCGGGCGAATATTCTCGCGTGCACACTCGAGGCCGATTCCGTTGATAATAAAATTCATCGACACTACCTGGGAGCACCCACTCCGACAAAAATAAGATAAAAAATACACTCGGCTGTAAAGTCATTTTTTATTCCGTTCCCGAAGAAGCGAAGAGTCAGGCCGAACGGGGTAAAAGTCACCTCATATTTTATTCATAAGCAAACTTATGTCGTAAAAGTGATCTTCCGTCCACATATCCACGTATTTCTCCTTTCGTGATCTCTTTCTCCCTGGCCCCCTGGGCCGTGGCCCCCCTTTCATCCCTCGAGCTTCTACGCTTATTTCTCACTCGAGCTTCTTCTCCTTGAGCTATTTTTCCTCGGTGCAACGAAATAAGAGACAGATATATTTATAGAACGTCGGATCTACAAAGAGATATACCTCCTGGCTATTTGAAGTTACGCTTTGCTCGTTGATTTTACGGGATCGATGGAAAACGATTCTAACCGCGGGATTTGCAATCTCGATAGATTTAAATACGCATTTACTTATATATATATAAATACATAGACGGTCGCGTAAATATACGTTTCTGTTGCGGAGCTGAAAGAATATATTTTTAATTTTTTTATTAACATTTACTAGACAATAATGATAGTATACTTTTTGAAGTATTAATAAACCATAAAAAGCATAAATAAGGAATTTAATATCAATAAAAATACCAATAATGATAATAAAGAGAAATTATTGTTATTTCTTTGATAACGAATAACAATTGCAATTAAAGAATATATTTATATTCATAAATTTTCTTAATTAACGTGTACTATAAAATAATACATATAGTAATAAAATAATAATAATAATAATAATGAAGTATACTTTCATTATTCATTTAATAATAAATTTGATTGCGTAGTTTGTTGAACAGTCAATAGCGGAATAAATAATTATCATTCCTTGTTAAAAAGCCCATGCATTTTTATTATAAAAATGTACCTACCAATTGAAGGTATTTGTATACATATATATATTATAACAATTTATATTTTTATATTTTTATAATTTATAATTAATAATTTAATACATATCATATTGTTTTTTTCTTTTTATTTGTTTTCTCATAAGGTATTGGATGATTATTGTAATATCAATTAATTATTATTAAATTAAATAATTATTGATAATATTTTATATATTTACATACACAAATCGCCTAGAGAAAAACTAAAAATCTATCCACAGCAGCAAAAATCATCAAGAATAGGGTACGTTAAAAAACATTTGCAAATTAATCGAGATTTCGAGATGTTGGGCTTTATGTTATTTTTGGAAAAAAATCATCTGCTTCTGGTTTTCTGCACGCCATTTCTATAAATGATATGAATCGACAATAACTAAGAAACTTTTTAAAGTAATTGGCAAGATATGCGTAGTACATTTTTTTCTACCGCAGGCTATCAAAGTCTGCATAAGATCGTTTTTCAACAGCTTTCTTAACATTTAACGTTAAGGACTTTTTTAGACGAAACAAATAACCAGGAGTATTTTATTTAAACCGGGTGAAAAAAGTTATCTTTTGTAGAAATGGCATGCGAAAAGTCGAAGCCAGATAATTTTTAACTATAAAACCGTGGGACTTCTACTAAACTGAAATTCCAGCATATAGCAGGACATGATCTGACCTATCGACAGTTGCAGAATTATCCATTCATAACAGGTCACCCTGTGTGTGTATATATATATATGTGTATTATATATATATATATATATAAATATTCTTATGCGTCCAGTATTGAATGCCACCCTGTGTGTATATATATATACATACACACACACACACACACACACACACATATATATATATATATATATATTCTTATGCGTCCAGTATTGAATGCATCTGCCAGTGACGTTTGATTGATCGAGAATGTGTCAACTGCGGGTTACCGCGGTATACGAGACGCGAGAAAAAACCCGCGAGGTTGGCGGATCGTGAACGAGAAGCGCGTTAACGCCTTGAGGCACGCCATACCGGAAGTGCCAAGGCGTACAAATCATCGTCCCCAGTCGCACGCTTTCGGCAAAATCCCATTCGGCCATTGCGATTATTCCGTACGGGGAAAAAAAATTATGCGAGTGGATTTTTCGACTGCCACAAATATGAATAAGTGCTTGTATGAAAAGAGATGTCGTGATGTTAAATCGTGTTTGACATTTTGACAGAAAAGGCGGTTACGATAAAAAAACTTGTTTTTTCTCTGGATTTCATTTTATTCCTGTTATTCCTTCTCGTTTTTAAATTTCTCTCTCTCTCTCCCTGGCTCTCTCTCTCTTCTCTCTCTCTCTCTCTCTCTCTCTCCTCTCTCTCTCTCTCTCTCTCTCTCTCTCTCTCTCTCTCTCTCTCTCTCTCTCTCTCTCTCTCTCTCTCTCTCTCTCTCTCTCTCTCTCTCTCTCTCTCTCTCTCTCTCTCTCTCTCTCTCTCTCTCTCTCTCTCTCTCTCTCTCTCTCTCTCTCTCTCTCTCTCTCTCTCTCTCTCTCTCTCTCTCTCTCTCCTCTCTCTCTCTCTCTCTCTCTCTCTCTCTCTCTCTCTCTCTCTCTCTCTCTCTTTCTGTTTCCGTTCATTCGACATTTTTTTTCGGCTCAGAAAGTCTGCTGCACGCCAAAGTTCAGCGGTGCATTATCAGGCTGGAGAAATCGCTCGGGCGGCAAAGAAACGGATACGTGAATGAGAGAGGGAGAGAGAGAAAAAGAGAGAGAGAGAGAGAGAGAGAGCCAAACGATCGGCGGCAACTGGAAAAGTTCTCCGTAACTTATCTGGATAATGGGATCTAACACGCACACGAGTTGTTCGCTGGACTCCAGCTCCATGCTTGCACAACTTCACTCGAATGTATTTTCTCTCTCAACCATTCCCTGCCCTTCAACCCCTGTTGCAAACTCCCCCTCTCTCTCACTCTCTCTCTCTCCCTCCTCCTGTATTATGCCTTGCAGATAGAAGAACGAGTTTCGATTCGGCGAATCTTGATTTCGTTTAATAGTCGATCGAGCCCCCCCCCCCACCCTCGCACCCCTTCGACGCCAACCCTCCAACCCCCCAACCCCAAGACTCGTCCGTGCTTTTCATATTCGTGATTACGTAATAGCTCGCTCACTCAAGCCCCCTTACGTGATACTTACTCAATTCTGCGAACTTCTAGCTACCCCGATCGTACGATAATTTTTTAAAACATTTTTTCGAATTTCGAAGTTGAAAAATTTGTTGTCTCATTTTTTATACCCTCGTGTCGATAATTGTTTTTGTTTTCTTTTTAGATCACGTGTCTATAGTTTATTTTTATCCGCGTGTGTGCGAAAAAGAGAAGAAAAAAGGGAAAAAAAGAGAGAGGGTAGGAAAAGTTCACCGGGTGATTTATTTGCCCGTTTGTTGGCATTGTTGTCGATTGTTTAGCCATTTTGTTTCGCAGACGCGATCCGAGGATCCCATTTGGGAATTAATCTCATTAGCGAGGCGTATTTTATGAGCCCGCGAGCACCCCTGATTGTGCGGAATGTGAAGAAGAATAGGCGCAAGCTCGTCCGATAAAATTCAAGCGCGAACGCAAGCGCGGAGGAGAGGTATTTTGCTCGCGATTAAAAAAAAAAGAGCAAAGTCGTTCCGGTAGAGCTTGTGCGTCGAATAATTTTAGTAATCCTCTCTCCCTCTCTCTCTCTCTCTCTCTCTCTCTCTCTCTCCCTTTCTCCTCTTTCTCTCTCTCTCTCTCTCTTTGTACTTTGATCGAAAAAGCTTGGCAAAATTCTTGGCAATCTTGACTTTTAACAACGCTAGCATGTATCTCGCCTAGATCGTACCGGTTATGGTACCTTCCATTTTTTTATTATTATTTTTTGCCTTTCATCAAACTTTTCTCGTTGTACGAGTCTCGTGTCTATAGCTCTCGAGAACACCAAGTTTTCGGTACTTCGAGACGTGCGGGACACGAAGGGCCCGATCATAAACCCCAACGAACCCAAACAATCGTCATTAATTGCATTTTTTTCATTATTAACAGTTTTTAGAATTAATTAAGTAATTTACAATATTGTGTGAATTTTTTTTATCAATAGTAATTCGCAAAGTAATCAATTAAATTATACTCTTAATGGAATGTTTTTTTAAATGAATTGGAATCTTTTAAAATCATTAATTGAATTTTTCTTTATTAATAATAATCCATAAAATTCCTTTATTACGGAGAGCCAATTCATTAAGCCTTTTTAATTATTTAGTATTTTTATTATTAAGTTGGGATTCAACTATTGCGTTTTTTTGCCATTAATAATCATCTGTGAAACGCCTTCATTACGAAAAGTCGATTTATCACGTCTTGTTTTATTATTCAATTTTATTCGGCTATTTTAATATTCATTTACACGATTAAAATAAACTTGAATGTAGATACACAAATAGTATCATTTTCGTGAAAATATATTTTTTTTATAACAATCATCGGACGATTATTTCCGGGCCTTCATCCTGCACGTCACTACCTTCCGGATGATGAAAAACAGGACACGGATGAGAGTACTGTAAACTTGCGGCCTCCCTCACCGCAAATCGTCTTTCCCGTCAGTGAAAAGCTTTTCCTTCGACATTATTCTCTCGCTTTTCTCCAGTCAACGTCTGTTTCTACTTTTCTCATTAGAAAGGAGGGAAAACTCGTTCAGAAGATTCGAAAGGGTTGATCCGGCCGAGAGAGCTTTCGGGCGACAGCCGGAGAGAGGTAGAGAGAGGAAGAGAGAGAGAGGGAGAGAGGGAGAGAGAGAGACAGAGAGAGAGAGAGACAGAGAGAGAGAGAGGTAGAGAGATATCCGCACATCCTTAATCTCGCTCGCACCGTTAGACGGTCGACTAAGCCGGAAAATTACTTTCCACCAAAGTGATAATGGGTCTTTGAAGTGGAGAAAGTCGTAAATGTTGCTGCTCACCTGACAATGGCAATCCTCGCCTCTTGTCACTTCATGGATACATACATATATATATATACATATACATACAGGATGGGCCAAAAAGTGACGTCTAGAAGGACAATCGAAAAAAAAACACATCAAAATGTTCTACTTTTCGAGAAAAAAATTACATTTCTCCAAAAGCAATGAAAACGTTGAAAATAAATAAAAATTTCGGTGACGGGAATCCGAAAAGAAAAATTTTAGTTTTTTTTTTAATGTAAAGAAGAGTCAAAAAGTAACAAACTATTGTTTATTTACTGCTTGTGATTTTTTTCTTTTTTTACTTGTCGAATTTTTTTTTTCATCTTTTAAAAAAAGGAAACATTTTTTTCCGTCTTTTCGAAAAAAGCACAATTTTTTTCACCTTTTCGAAAAAAGCACAATTTTTTTCAGCTTTCGGGGGAAAAACACACATTTTTTTTCGCCTTTCCGTCGTCTCGATTTCCGTTTCGAAACTCGCGAAGAAGGGAAATAAGCAAAATAGAAAGAAAAAAGCTAAATGCTGTGGAAAACGTAAAAAAAGCTTGTGGGGCCCAGACATAGATGGGGGTGGCTCGAATTTTCCTTTTGGACGTGATTTTCCCGCCTTGTACGTTCGTTTAACCAAACACTTCGTCAACTAGTGCAAATTCTGGGAACATTTGCACGATTTTGTCAAAGTTGGTCTCAGTCGATAATGATTCGCAGTAGCGAACAAAAGGGTAAGCCGCACGGGACTCAAGGGTTCGGAGGGTGAGGCCGGTGGGGTGGGGATGAATAGCGTGAAAGCGGAAATAAAAGAGAAAAATGTTCAGCGAACTTGTCAAAGTGACACCGTGCACATGATCGGTGTGGATTTCTTGTTTGGTGGACCAGGAAAAAAGGGCAAAGAGATTATCTTTTTAACATACGACCTTTGTTCGAATGAATGGTAATGGGAAATTGATTAATTGGTTTCTTTAACGATTGAAGGAGCTTGCGGACGCAACGAATGGAGGTTTAAAAAAAATGGCTACTCCGGTATCAAATAGGGTGCTCGTGAAGCTTTGGGTTTCTTTTTCTGTCGCGTGGGTTGGCGGAAGAAGCTTATGGATTATGCTAACGAGCAAAGGAGCTTTCCTTCATTCAATTATTCAATTCATCGCGTCTCATTAATTCCGCGCACCCCCCCCCCCTCTCTCTCTCTCTCTCTTTCGCCCTTGCTCTTTTACATTTCAGGAGCTGCAAGACAGCGAGACTAAAAAAAACAAAATATTCTCTCGCCCAATTTACATTTGTTTCCGCAAGCTTTGTATTTTCAACAGTTTTTTTTTACCAACTTCCCAGACGAGTAAGGCAAACTAAAAAAAATTGAATAAAAGAAATCCAAAAAGTAGAAACGTCGCAGGAGCTCCTGGAATTTTTGGGGTTAGGAAAGCGCGGATTCTCAAAAGATAAAGTGCGTAACCCGCCCTACGAAATGCGCAATTATCACGTAATAAAAACGTTCCCGCGAGGGCTTCCTTCGCTCCTCGCTGCGAGGTCCGAGAACGACCCGTGTAATTTACGAAGGGTCGAGACGAAGCAAGAAAGGGGGGAGAGAGCGAGCGAAAGGTGCGAGCCCTATTAAAATTAAGGCCGCGCTGTCGGCAAGAAACATTTCCCGCTCAATTGCGCGAGTTCCGGTTCCGAGCGTAAGAGTAAATTTCACGCGAGCTCTTTACGATCCCTCCCGCGGGGTGAACTTTTTACCCTCCGAGCGCAGCTACGAGCATTTATTATTTTTTAATAAAAAAAATACTGATCAAATTTTATTGATAAATAGAGGGGAAAAAATGATATATAAAGTATGGTCAACTGTACTTTACTTATGACAGGTGCGAGCTAGAATTAAAAGGGATGAGAAAACATAAATGAATAAATAACTATTTATTTAATTACTATATGAATATAATTTAATATAATAATTATCATTGATTATATAATAATAATATAATGTGTTATTTTATTTTATTATTTACCCTCTGAGCGCAGTATTTATTATTTTTCAATAAAGATTAAGATGAATTTAATATTTTCAATACTAAATTCATTTATATTAATAATCAGTGGGGGAAAATAATATATGAAATACAGTTGTGACGGGTGCGACCTAAAAGGAAAGGTGATGGGAAAAAATGAATGCATATATATTTAAATTCATATTTTATTATATTATTATTATTAATATAATTTGATATATTGGATAGAATCATAGTACAGAATGATTTAATAATAATGAAATTGTAGGATCATTTCTTATATTATTTTATTATTTACTCTCCCAGCGCTGAAATACAACTGAATTCGGTGTATCAATAAATAGTGAGGAAGAAAATAAATACTGCTAAAAGTAAAAGAGATAAAAAAAATATGCATATCTATTTATATTTTATTGTATTATTATTGATATAATTTAATGTAATTGATGTAATGGCTATATTCAATTATATAATCATAATATAATTACAATGTAACTTATATTATTTTATTTTGATCTTTTTCCAAAAAAACAATATAAAGTGAAACTGAAGTTCCATCATGTAGTAGGACACGATCCGACCTATCGACACTTGCAGGATCATCCATTCGTAACAAGACACCCTATACAGATATTTTTTAATTGCCGAATTAAAAACACAGAGTGCCGCTTTAGCACGAGCCAAAACACACGTACGTTGTTGTTTTTCGGGGGCTGGGGAGGGGGCTGGGGACGAGCTAGCCGGAGTGTGACACAAGGGTTGGGGGATGAAGCGTGGGCGTCGCGAGCAGCATCCCTCCCTTTGTGGGTTAGTTCAAGCTGCGGGAGCTGGGAGTAGCACGACCAGCCCAGAGATTCGGCAAACGATTACCCTCCTAAATTACTCGCGATATTGCGGTTACTCTCCCGGATAACCTCGACCACCCTTCTCGCCCTTCGCACCCCTTTCCACCCCTCTTCAACCCTTACACTTTTCCTCCAGGGCGTTGACAGTTTTGGGGATCGTCGAAAAATCGATCGAGACAAGATTCATACACGACGAAATAAAATGACGAAGCTTTTTTTTCCACCCCTAACCTGGAGCTTCTGGCCAGGGATCATTCGTCCTGGGGCTTGTTCGCGATGGTCTACGAGTGTTCGACGACGTAGGCGCGAGAGAGTCCGATATATCGATTTCTCGCGAATCCAATATAGTCACCAGGGGGTGAAGAGGCTTGAGGCGAAGGGTGAAGTGGGGGGGGGGGGGTGAAACTCGACGCATTCTGCATTATGGTCCATCACGTAATGCGACATCTGCTCCAGTGCGGACTCGAATCTACGAGCTCTAGATTGTAATTTCCTGCTCGTGGCCCCAGACACAGGCGTACATCCAAATCGATTGGAGACAATCCGCACGTCACTTAGCCCCCTTAAATATTGCCTGCGAGTCTCTTGCACATCCTCGTGAATTCGCCGCATCGTGGATACGTATCGGCATATAATGAATTACCAAACTCCAATTAGGGATCGGTGTATGGACCGATCGTGTTATTGGCCTAACGATGAGGACGCGACATTCATCGAGGTCCCTTCGAATTTCAATTATATCTACGACATTTCTCTCCCTCTCTCTCTCTCTCTCTCTCTTTCTTTAAAATTATTATAAATAAATTAAACCATTGTATATTATTGTAAATCAATATATTTAAGTTTATAAACTAATCAAATTCATCAAGTGGAAATTATTACTAAGGCCCCAGGCCACAGTAATGGGTATAAAATCATGTGCGAATTTAACAATTTTTCTTCGTATGAAAAAGTGCTTCACTCATAAAATTAATTACACATCTATTTAGTATGAATATCAAGCTGTTAGAAAATATATATATATATACTTTTTTTTTTATTTACAAAATGGCCGACTACTCGAAACTTCTCGCAACAGCTTTTTCCAACTGGCGTGACAAATAACTTCAACAATTTTCACTCGATTTACTTCAAATTTAAAAGTTATGTTCCTAATTGCATTTCGCAGCAAAGTACGAGCAGTTATGACGATATTTTTCACTGAAAATTCATTTAAGTTCCAATATCTACAACTTTTGAATAAAAAAATATTTTTTTAAATTCCGTACGTACTTCTCTAGGTATTCTAATGCAGATTGACGAGAATTTTTGTCTTTTGTTCTGGGTCAGAAATTGTGGATACTAAATGTCATGCCGCGGAGCGCCTAAAAAAAGATAACAAAAGAAAATATCAGTAGTGGGCCATTTTGTACATCGAAAAAAAAATTCCAACAGCTTGATATTCATACTGAATAGATGTGTAATTAATTTTATCAGTGAATGACTTTTTCATAGGAAAAAAAATTGTTAAGTTCGCACATGATTTTATACCCGTTACTGTGGCCTAAGGCCTTAATGAATTGAATGAATAAACTAAAATAGACATTTTTATATATAATTATAAATAAGTATAAATTAAATTATATAAATTTATAAAATAAATTATACAAATTCATAAATGTATTGATCGAATTTATAAATAGTATTTTTTTGATTAATACACTGAATAAATAAACTAATTAATTATAAATTATTCAAATATATAAATTATTCAAGTTTATACATTTATTAATTAAATGTTTTGTTTATTAGTCATTATGGTTTTGTTTATTAGTCATTATGAATAAACTTAATAAATAAACATTCTCGGTGTCTCTCTTCCCCTTTTGTCAGCCATCAACTTTTACGTTGCTCACGAGACCAGGCCCTTCGTCCCTCTTCAGAATGTAATAAATTTCACCAGCTGCTATTATTATTATTATTATTATTATTATTATTATTATTATTATTCCGCTGACTCGACGCTTTTTGGAGGGCAGGGCCGATTTGGTTTGAGGCTAAACGTGTGTGTAAGGAGAAAAGCCGTTTGACGTCATTTTAATTATGCAGCCCACCTGCCTGTCGGGTATTATTGCGCGCGGAGACTCTCGCAAGAGCGATCATAGTCCGGTGGACTTTAACATTAATTATTCGCGTTGACGAGAGAAGGAACTTAGGCGCGGGTAGTCCAGCCGCAAAGACATATAAGGCTTTACGTATTACTCCCTCACTCTTTTTTGTTGTTGATTTCGAGTTTCACTTTGCATTTCAATTTTCTGTTTTGTTTCATTAAATGTTTTTTAAAAATTATTATTGTTATTGTACTTTATCTTGTAGTCAATTATTATATTTTATAGCATATTATATTATTTATTTTTGCTTTATATCGAATTCGCATTTTTGAATTTCTTTTTTTTGTTTGCCATCAAATTTTCACTATTCAAATTCCCATAAATGCTTTTTCCACATTTCACGTGTAACTTCATATTTGCCGGAGAGTTTAACTCGGGCATAATAAATATTATCAATCAATCAATCAATCGCTCCCTCTCTCTCGCTCTCCCTGGCTGTCTCTTCTGATTGATTCAATTTTCACGATATAAACCGCACGCACGATTCAGATCCAATCAAACAACATTTGGGGCAGATGACGTGCGGGCTTAATTCGCTGTCGGGACGAATTCTATCACTTTTTCGGGTATCAACTTGACTGGGAGCCCCGTAGTTTGAATTACTTGTATTGAGCGTGAAACTCACATATATATATATATATATGGGGAATTCCACGTAATTTCACCTAACCCATGACCCCGATCATTTTTTGTATTGCTGATTTTTTTTTGTAAAATTGTACCCCATGAAAGGAACATCCACACAAGTTAATTGATTTGTATCTCTTATCTTTTAGGAGTTATAATTTCCAAAAAAAAAATTTCGGAAGGTTTGAGAACGTTTAAACGCTGATAACTCCTGAACTAATTGAGATATCGACAAATATCGATATATAACTTTTTTTCATTTTGATGCATACTTTCGTTAAAAAAGATAAAAAAATTGTCAATTATGTCAACGTTTTTTTGCTTCTAAAGTGAAAACTATTTTTGTTAAAGATAATTAACTTTTTAAATTTTTTTCAAAAAGTTCTCTAAAATAGAGTGACCCATTTTATGATTTTTAAAACTAGTCTCGTCGTGGGCTTGCTTTTCCTTCTATTTTGATTCGAATTATTCATGATTTTTCAACAGATTTGCATCATTTTTATCTCCAATAATGCTATGAATGATTTTGTGATTTCCAATTTTGCTTTGTCAGACCTGGAACGGTTTATTTTCAATTTGTACTAAATCTAAAGAAAAAAATGATTTTTTAGTCAAAATAATTTTTTGAATAAATCAATATATATATATATATATATATGATTATCCCTCTTGCTATCCAAGACAAGGCTAAAGAGTGAAAGTAGCTCCGCGTGGGCGAAAGGACAAAAGAGTGAAAGTTGTTTTCGAGCTTTTTCCGGTTATATGTCGCAAGCTGACACCGCGATCATTTGTTTTTTTTTTCCTTTTCGCGCAACGACTCTCGTATGAGAATCCATGTGTGTGTGTGTGTACGTCCTTGACACACGAGCCGGCGCAGTAATGAAATTGTTGATGCTGAGTGAGTCAGTATTCAAGTATGGGTTTCATGTGTACGTGTGTACACGTGTACGGATTAGTGAGTGGTTTACTCACGTGAGTTTTACAAACTTCGAGATGCTTATGTACGGAGAGAGGGCGGGCGAGAGAGGGAGGGAGGGAGGAGAGAGAGAGAGAGAGAGAGAGAGAGAGAGAGAGAGCGAGAGAAAGGGCGTAGGAATACATCTCCCAGGATATATATGGTGCGGCGTCTTCGCTGTCTTGGATCTTGAAAACTTACTTGCCTCGTCATCAGGCAACTCGAAATACCCAAGTATGAGAAAGGACAGGGCGAGAACGAGAGCGAAAGAGAGACCTGCGAAGTGACTTTTACCCTCAAAAGGGTCTCTCTCTCTCTCTCTCTCTCTTTCTCTTTCTTGGCATATCTTGTTGAGAATTAGGGAGCTTTTGCAGCCATCTGTGCAAACTACGACACGATGAGTAAATTAATGACGTGTACATAAACCCAAAACTCAACTTCCTTCGTTAGGAAAAAGAGGCAGAAAAACATCAATAATTCTAACAAAAGTATTGACATTAAAACATTTTATTATCATTAGAACTAATACTTATTAATAAAATAACTACAAAAATAATTTGTTAAAAGTGTCATCAAAGTTATTGAAATCGTAACTTTTTATTACGATTGAAATGAATCATTATCAATAATTATCAATACTGACTGAAGTAATAACTAAATAAATTATTATCAAATTGTTTTGCATTATAATAGCTTCTTACATCTAAAATGACTGATTATACATAAAATAGCTAGAACGATGATTAATTAAAATTTTATCAAAATTCTTAAAATTACAACATTTTATTAAAATGAAAAAAGAACCAACATATCGAAGCTTCATCAAAATTATCAAAATTGTAACTTTTTATTACAATTGAAATGAATAATGCTGAATAAAATGACTGAAATAATAACTAATTGCAATTGTATAAAATTGAAAATATAATGTTACTAAATTACTACTTCAGTAAATATAAAATTTACTAAAGTAAATATAATATAATATTGGATGACAATTAAAATGAATAATAATTTAAGAAAATAGCCACAATTAGAATAAAAAATTATTAATGAAATACCAAATATAACAATTATTAATAAAACGTTCAATAAAACATTCTTTGTCATAAATAAATTGAGTACAGATTAAATTTAATTTTAATTTTACCTAAATAAATATTGTACACAGGTAATTGACCCACCCATATGTACATATACATTACTCGTATACTAATGTAAAAAAACAATGTGTGTGTATATATATATATATATATATATATATATCGTTAGTACCAGAATTGTCGCCACAGGGATGCAAATTGCGGAAGTGTCAGACAGAGAGAAAGAGATGGAGAGAGAGGGAAAGGGAGAGAAGGGAGTTATGCAGTGACAGGTCACCTGGCAAGACCGCAATCGGTCATGCAGTGACAGGTCACCTGGCAAGACCGCAATCGGTCCGATGCAACTGGGCGGGTGCAAGAGAATTGCCGTGGGTGTTTGTCGTCCTCCCTCGCCGCGCCGGCCCTCCACTCGCCTCCGTCAAGCTGTTAATACAACGGGAATAACGTGTTATGGCAAACGAAGCTTGGCGGGTGGCCTATGTTCCCTCTGTATCTCTGCAAGTGAACGATACCTGTCCAAATGCCAGTCCCTTTTGCCTACACCAAATTCAACGTATATACACCGGCCACTCTTTCAACCGGAAAACCTCGGCTTTGTCGCATCCTCGTGCATACGCGACCGCGTAAATGTTAGGGTGATAGAAAAGAAAAATTGAGAAATCGAATTGGCCAATGAAAATGACATTTATCGACTTTCCAACACACTCGTGGATTTTTTTTTGGGGGGGAAATACTCAACTTTGTGAATTTATCTGCTCACTTTTTGCGAGAAGTTTCGTTTTTTTACCATATGCTATTATTTTTGTGCTTTGGCTCCACAATGAAATTTGATATTTTTTCAATTGATCTGATCTTGCTTACTTGAGTATGTAAGTACTTACTAGATAGAGTAAGTAAGTAGCACTTACTTACTATAGTAAGTACTTACTTACTATAGTAAGTAAGTAAGTAAGTACTTACTTACTTACGTCAAGTAAGAACTAAGTAAGTGAGTACTTACTTGATCGTACTTTTCACGAGAACTTTAATTTTGTTACCAAGTGTTATTATTTTATGCTAAGGCTCGAAAATATCAACTTTTTTATTTTTCTCTTAAATTATATATATGTATTTATAAATTTATACGTAACATTTTATATTAATTTTATTTATTTATCAATAAAAATATACGAATTTATTCTGGGGTACTGTAAGGGATTTAAGATGTCGATTTTTCCGATGAAAATCATTTATCTCAACTTCTCAACACGTTTTCCTGGTTTCTTTTTATTGCATGTGTGCAAAATTGAGATTTTGAGAAACGATTAGAAAAATACTTGAAATTTGGGAATTGATCTGTAGATCTAACTTTTCACGAGAATTTTCATATTTTAACCATGTCACATTATTTTTCGCTACGAGTCCAAAAAAAATATATATTATATATATTTTTTGTATTGCCCTGAATGATATGTATAGATTTTCGGGTGATGCATTAAAATTAAGATTTCAAATTAAAATGTTGATTTTTCCGATGAAAATCATATTCCTCGATTTTTGAGCATATATTGTAATTATTCTTCATGCACTAGAGGGGTAAAAAATCACTATTTCGAAAGAAAATTCCAAAAAAATTAGCAAATTAATCTGTAGAGTTCACTATACCGAGAATGTTTGTTATTTTTTCCTCACGTTTTGATAATTTCTACGGCCCAAGACATCTTTTTTTTCGCATTCCGTTAACATGTACGTGTGAAAAAAAATGTATATCGTAATAGCCCTCTAATGATTTACATGCTGCGACGAACGAGGCATTGAGGTTGGTACGCAGACCCGTTATTAGCCGCGCGCCTGTTATTAAAATTATTGTTATTATCGTTGTGAGCATAAGGGTAGGTCTTAAATTCACCGACCGTGCACACCGCCCCCTTACACCCCTGACCACAGGTTAAACCGGAACGAGGCTTGCAGCATGCCAACAGGATATTATCCGCGCAGTATCACAAATTCGTTGTATTATTTTCCGCCCGTTTCCCCGTGGCGGAGAACGTTAACGGAAGTGAAGGGCAGGGCGGGACGAAGGGCGAAGGCCTACGGTCCTGCAACGAGAGGCTTAATTGACGCATACGAGTCCGTCCAAGGACTCGCGAGGCCCACACTCTGCACGTTTATATTTATTTTATGTCACTGCGAACATTATCAAGGAGCTTTATTTCAGACAACAATATTTGTTCCAGCATTTTGCAAACGTTCATTAACGTGGGAAAAATTCAGTGAATAATTTGGAGACCGAGATCACGAGGTAGTGAAATAATAAAGACGGAAGACTTGTTTTCGGAATTACGATTTTTTTTCATTTTATATAACAATAATAGTAATAAAAATCAAAATGTCATATTATATTATATTATTATATATTATATATTATTTCGAGTTATTTATCGAGGTCTCAATCAATTCCGGAGTTCCAACCAATACCCTTGGGGGTTCTTACGTGTTATATATTATGCATACACACACACACACACACACACACACACACACACACACACACACACACACACACACACACACACACACACACACACACACACACACACACACACACACACACACACACACACACACACACACACACACACACACACACACACACACACACACACACACACACACACACACACACACACACACACACACACACACACACACACACACACACACACACACACACACACACACACACACACACACACACACACACACACACACACACACACACACACACACACACACACACACACACACACACACACACACACACACACACACACACACACACACACACACACACACACACACACACACACACACACACACACACACACACACACACACACACACACACACACACACACACACACACACACACACACACACACACACACACACACACACACACACACACACACACACACACACACACACACACACACACACACACACACACACACACACACACACACACACACACACACACACACACACACACACACACACACACACACACACACACACACACACACACACACACACACACACACACACACACACACACACACACACACACACACACACACACACACACACACACACACACACACACACACACACACACACACACACACACACACACACACACACACACACACACACACACACACACACACACACACACACACACACACACACACACACACACACACACACACACACACACACACACACACACACACACACACACACACACACACACACACACACACACACACACACACACACACACACACACACACACACACACACACACACACACACACACACACACACACACACACACACACACACACACACACACACACACACACACACACACACACACACACACACACACACACACACACACACACACACACACACACACACACACACACACACACACACACACACACACACACATATATATACAAGGTGACTTTTTAAAGGTGGCCATGTGTTTTTTAAGGGTTTTCCGCGGTGATTTTGCGACTGAAAAAAACATGATTATTAATGGTTTTTCATGCTTTCGTTGAAAAAAAAAATATCGGTGTTTTGTCATGAATAGCATTTGCCCGAGAAAATAGCGTATTCTGGAAAAGAATAAAAAATCCATTTCGCGTACAGGAGAATGAAGCTTACAAAATTCCGAATACGGAAGACTCCGAAAAAACTTTACATGTGCTACCCGTCATGGAGAAAAAAATGATCAAACATACAATTTAATGTGGATAGATCGGAATTTAATCAGTGAAACAAATGAGCTAAGTCAGGCACGATAGCGCTATAGGAAGTGCTAGTCTGCGGATGTCACAGCTGCAAGTTCCGAATGATCGGCTGTCACAGGAAGTTGGTTCAGATTCCTATGATATGCGGTCGAACCGAGAGATCCGAATGTGTCCCTATCGGAGAACTTGATACAAAATAATGCCAATTTAAAAAATGGTCGAGGATTCCGTGCACTGCAAATACGATTCTCAACCACTTGCGATTCGCTAACAACTTTTAGAATAAGTGATTTTAGCAATTCATTTTAAAGTAATTTGACGTGAAATTATTAATTTTTACCAAATACTATGAGTTTTTTTGTTTTTTTTTTAATGTTGCATGAATTATCTTCACATGTTGTAGTTACAGAATTTTAAAATATTTTAAGAAACAGTATAACGTAAAAATGCTCGTAGAATTTGGAAAAAAATAATAATTTCACGCGAAATTACTGTAAAATGATTGATGGAATTGTTTATTGCGAAAGTTATTACAGAATCGCAAATTATGAGGAATATTATTTGCGGACCATGAAATCCGCAAACATTTTCGAAATTGACATTATTGACAATTGTCGTACGATTACGGGGTTGCGACGATGTACCACAGGGAAAATGCGAGAGATGGAATCTCCTCGTTATCGTCCAAGAGAGCGAGAGAGAAACAGAGAGAGAGAGAGAGAGAGAGAGAGAGAGAGAGAGAGCGCTTTGGCACTATATAACAAACGATCGAGAACAGCTACATCATTCCATCGGATCGTCAGAGAACGGTGAAACCGGCAATCGGATGAAAGAGAAGGGAGATGGATAAAGAGGGACTGGGAGCGAGAGAGAGAGAAAGGGTACAAGGGGTGGCTTCAATTTCCTGCCACTGCTGGGATTTTCTTGCCCCTGGGCATCGTAAAGGACTAAGCCACTATCACCGGTGAGAAAGATTTAACACGCATATATATATATATATATATATATATATATATATATATATATATATATATATAGAGCGATATACATGTAAATATACATATATTTGGTCCTACCAACCGAGTACTGCATCTTAACGTTCTCTTGCCGCAAATCAACCCCCATTTTGCTCATTTTTCTTTATACCGATTCCTCCAAGGACTATCCGTTGTTTTCATCTCTATGCAACTTTCCATTTTATTCACTAAAGCTCCACTTTCAAAAAAGTATTTGGATGGTCTTCAGGGTAGGCCAAACAAGAACTACTCATTTTTCAGTCCAATTTGGCAATTGTAATGCTCATTATTATTATTATTGTTATTGTTATTATTATTATTATATTTGTATTAATAATATCACTATTCAATTACTTATATTCATAATAATAGTGACACTGTTATTTTGATTAATTCATTAGTAATTACTATTCATTGCCATTCGTTGTTACTACCATTCAAATACTTACGAATTATAATTATTTAAATTAATAATAATAATAATAACAATAATATCAGTTAAAATTGGGATGCTGTATGGATCCGAAATTTAGGGGTAGAAGGGTAGAAGACAGGTGGAAAAAGGTCAAGCAAGGTATGTTAAAGCGGCCATGGAAATTCGAAGAAGCACCTCAAACTGTATTTGGCGAATGGCAGCGGGGTGCAGGGAAATGGAAATCGAAGTATGGAAAAGGGCTGCGGGCTATCTACTTGAAACAATGAAAATGGGGAATGGTGAATGGCCAAAAAATGCCGAAGGGAGGAAATACGAGCAGTTGCCAATGGTAATCCATATAAATGGAGAAAATATATAAAAGAAGCAGCGGGAAACGTAGGTGAGGGGGCATTCTGGTAAGCCGTATGGAGTGGCAATGTAAGGGAGCTCGGAAGAAAAATAGGAGGCATGAAGAATAAAATAAAAATTAAAGAACATTAAAGAAAAATTAAAAATTAAGAAATTTCGGCCGGGAAACCAGTTTAGGAGTACTATTTTTTAGTGATATTCATAAATTTTCTTTACAAGTAATGAACGGATAGAATTTATTCAAACTTTGGGAATATTTTATAGACATTTTCTATAATTTAATGATAACTTCTAACATTACTATCATCCATGATTAATACTGATAAATTATTATTACTATCGAATTATTATTACAAGTGTTGAAAATATTAATAGCAAATGATCATTTTTGATATTTTCAATACTATTTACGAATTTACAGAATTGCCGATTTTTTAAGTCACATTCGTCATTATTATTATCATGCATTTCCTTTTTTACCATCCCTTTTTACTTTTTTTTTCTATCATCACCGTCATTATTACCATCATTATCAAAGTTATCAAAATTAGATAATTCAATTGTATTTATGGGTGATAAATGATTATTTCGAGAGGCGAACAAAGGTACAGGCCAGTCCTTTTCTCGTGCTTGTTCCACCGGGCAAATTCCTCGAGGATATACGAAATTAATAAGCCATTGTAAATAATCACCGAGCTTATATTCACCCTGGGATATCTCGGCTATCGCCGCACCCCGAGGGCGATCCCGTACGAGGATTCTCCTCGCCTTGGCAATTGAGAGCCCTCGCGCGTCCACCTCCACCCCATCATCCCCTGAATCCTCGACCCACGCGAATCCTCACCCAATAACCCAAAATGCACAGAATACCAGTGTGACTAGCCCAATGTATCTATATGCCGATCTAGACCACGAGCTTTCGTGGCTCTCACCATCCCCTCCACTTCCTTCACCCCCAACCCTTGGTTCTCTCCCTCTCTCCTTCAATCCCCTCACCATGCCTCGTTAATTATAAGGGAATTAATTAACTGGGATAGTCGGCATTTCCGAGCTTCGAGACCCTTCATCCACCCCCGCCCCCCGCCCCCCTCGACATTCGTAGAGCCCCATGGACATCTTGGCTGCAATCTCACGAGGTTTCGAATGGAGATGGTGAACGCCTTTAAGGGGCTATACCAGTGTCAACGCTAGACATTTGGGTGATTTTCGAAAATTTATTTGGAAGAAAAGTACTCAATTAAATGTTCCAGAAAATTAAGAACAAGTTTGGCTGTATTTGACTTATATTACATGATTTTTTCATAGAAAAATATTGAGATCCAAGCGACTTATGCGCTGCCTTCGAAGGCGCCAAAAAAAAAGTTCCTTCACTGCTGACATTATTCCGGTCGATTGAGTTGCCGAAACCGAGAGAGGAAAAAATGTCCTCAAACTGGAAGGTATTTCCTGTACAATGACATAAGGTTTTCGAAAAAAATCAAAATCTAACAAAATGGCGTATTTATGAAGAAAAGTATGGCCTGCATAAAAGTATGGCCTGCATACTGCAAGAACCATACATTAATTTTTTTCAGTTTGAAGCGTACTTCCATTAAAAAATATGAAAAAAATGATGAATTAACAGAGTCAACGTTTTTTTTCTTCTAAAATGAAAACTATTTTTTAAAAAGATGATTGACTTTTTTAATTTTTTTCAAACAATTCTCTAAAATAGAGTGACCCATTCTATGATTTTTAAGACCATCGTCTCGTGATTTAAGTCTCATCGTGGGTCCATTTTTAGTTCTTTTTTTTCGAATTAACCATATTTTTTCAGAAGATTTTTATCATTGTGATCTTCAATATCGCTATTAATGGTCTAGTGATTTCCAAGTCTGCTTCGACAGGTCTGAAACGGTTTATTTCTTATTTGTGCGAAATTTAACGGAAAAAAATTATTTTGAATAAACGATCATTGTGTCCGCCCTCAATTTTGTTAAAACCCACATATGTGATAAAGAATTGAAAACTATTAGCCAAGTCTTTTTGTTGGCTGCAGAAAACCGGTTCTTGGGAAGGAACCACCCCTCCAAGAAAAGCGTGTCGGGGAGATTTTTGCTGTCTCTCCCACAAGCAGTCCACCGATCTGATTGAAACAAAAACCATAATTCCTCTAGCGTAAAGCGATAAAAAATCCACCACAGAATAATTTTTAAAAAATCAATTAAGGGGTGATATGATTTTTTCGTGTGGTCGTTTTCCCCGTTAAAAACGACCCACCCCCCCCCCCCCCCACGTGTCTAATAGGTTTAAATGCTATATAACATATATGACTTTCGACAAAATCGAAGACCGACACTCAAGTCATGTTTCTAAGATATTGTTGCTGTTGTCGTGGCAATTGTTAATATCACAACGATTAATATTATCAAAATAATCAAGCTGACGAGATAAAACAATGACTCGTGAATTTCTTGGTCTTGTCTCACTTATGTCAGCGCGACGGGGCGGTCGAGAGGGTTGGTGAGGGTGAGTCTCCCCGGCGAGGATGCATTATACTTTGATGCACGAAAGCCCGGCGGTTCTGGGCTGTTTCAGGAGAGATAGTGGATGCCAGGAGTTTCTAGTCGAAAATAGGCTGAGAGAGAAAGAGCGTGTGTGTGTGTGAGAGAGAGAGAGAAAGAGAGAGAGAGAGGGTATTAAATATATGTGTTCACCCGCACCCTTAAGGTTACTGTGGTAACTTCACGGGAGCAGCTACTCTCTCTCTCTCTATCTCGCTCTCTTTGGCTCTCCGTAGCACGGTCGTACTTTGGCTCGGCACGCTCAGTGACGCTCCAGCCATTCTAGTGGTTACAGTCAGCGTGCAGTCAGACTCACAGCTGGCGCGATTCTCTCGTGTGTTACGTGCGTGTGTGGCGCGTCCTGTCGCCCTCCCTCCTCTCCCTCTCAACCCCTTGCCGCCCTACGAACGTTAGACAAGAATTGCCTCCGGCCGGGGGTTTCATCCCCTAACAGAAGGACACCCCCCAGGCGTGAATAGTACGTCCCGTCGAAAGTTGAACACCCTGCGCCCACCCCTCCAGACGCGTCGTTCGTCGTCGACTCAGTGTGTTCCGCCGACTGAATTCAACTTTTTCTCGTCTTGATAATCTCGCGCGCCACCGGATACACGCCATTGGCCGAATGAATGGACCCTCTCAAATTGAGGAAGAGGAAAATACGGGAGCTGAAATAACTCGCATCCTCAGTCGACGTGCGGCCTCGTTAGAAGAACAAAAAATTAGGGGTGGGCTGGTGAGGGAATACGTGGGCTCGCTTTGTGAAGAAAATAATGACGTGTGCTACCCCCTTTCATTGATTCAACTGGCACGAATGAAAATTGTCTACACAATGAGAGAGACGTCCTCTCAGTTAGAGGCATCCGTTCTTATGATAGTAATGATCATAATTGGATTTTGACAGACGTTTTAATAATAATAATGTTAGGGGAAAAAATAAACAAAAGCGATCGTAATTTATTATTGTTATCACAAGGAAATAATAATAATAATAATGGTCATTCGAGTTTGACAGATGCTTTAAACCTGCGCGGTTACACTTTCTGGAAAACGCTGATCACGGGGGGTCGCAACGACCCCAGCCATGGATCAAATGATTGCCGCGTTCGCCGGAGCGTTCCGAATGACTCATGCAAATTCAGGATACTAGTTTGAACATTTTAGAATGTGGCATTCTCGGTATTGTATTTTTGTCGAATGTCAAAATGGCGGAAAAAAATCAGCAAGTGGTCAATGCGTTAAAAAAAGCCCTTTTTCCAAAAAGAGTCATAACTATTGCCATTTTCAATTTTTTTTCATAAAATATTATTTTTTCATAAATTTTCAATTTCATAAATTTAAGTTCCAGGAGCGCTTTAAACGTTGTGATAATTATTGTTATAATGACAAAAAAGTAATAATAATAACAACAAATAAGCGATGCAGAGTTCGAATTATTTCCATCGGACCCGTCTCGGCGCTGCCCGGGCGGAAAAAAAGCATTTTTCGGAGTCTTTCTGTCACCGTGTTGCCTCGCAAGGTAGAGGGTCCTGGCAGCTTTTCCAGGACGCGTATACCTCACGTGCAAAAGTCACGTTGTCTCTGTCGGCAAGGGCTTGTCGCCTCGTTATATATCACGATTAGGGGAACTCGAGGGACGCGGGGCGAAGGAACGAAAGTAAAGAGTAGAGTGGGAGTGCGGAGTGAACCAAGAGCTTTCTCGTCGCAAGGTCGTTTCCTCGGCTTCACCGACACCGTCAAGCCTGGTCTCGAACATGGCCCAGTTCGGCCTTCGTCTGCGTACGCGCTGAGTACTCGTTATCGGGCGGAACGAGGGATAGGACGTGTACGCATTAGCGTCGAGAAACGCCGCTGTATTCCTTGGATGGAGCGGCAGCCCCTCTGCAAGAATAGGGGCTGTTTCGACACCCCTGAAGGGCTTCGCGTAATATTTTACTTATGCGTCTATAATTATTTCTCCCGCTCTCTCTCTATTTCTCTCCCTCCCCCTTCCCTTCCTCTCGCTCTCTCCCTCTCTCTCTCCTTCATCCGGAAGCTTAAGGGGTTAGGGTCAACTAAGAGGCCAAAAACGCGTTTTTATGATTTCCTTACAGCTGGTTTATTTACTTCCACAGCAGTATTTTTTCCTTAAAATAATACATGTTTGAAGAAGTCCCAATAATTTTGTCATGACAAAATATTGATTTGCAGTTATAAGTGATCTCCAGCGCCCCTTTTGGGTTCACTCGGAACATCCTCCCCTGCATACCTCCCTGCTCAAAATATTATCTTATTTCTAAACTTAAACTCTACGTTCGTTTTGGTTCGCGTTTTTTTCCCACATTGTCTTCCAAATTTTCAATTTTTCCAACCTGAACCTCGAGCTGCTTGACAAACATAGATATCTTCACGTGACGAATATTCCTTCAGCGCCATTAATGGAGTTAATTGATTTTTTTATATTACTATGATCTATTACTCTAATTAAATTTAATCGCCACCAAAATTACTGTTGTCATCATTATTACTATCGCCATCATTATTACTGTCAGGATTTTTATTAAATAATAATAATAACAACGATTAGAATAATAACGTTGATTTTCATTGTACCGAGTAACATGATTTTTTTCGAATTCTCGTTCTTGAAAAAAAACGAATAAAAGTGAAAAAAACCTTCCATCATGCAGCAACCTTTTAAAAAATAAAAATTGTACTTGGAATCAATTACATTTAATGTTCGTTTCGTTGTCTCGCTCTTCCCCGGTAGACTCCCGGACAAAAACCCTTCCCTCCCTTTTCGCCTCGCTTTTTTGTTTTTGTTAATTTTTTTTCTGTCTCCTAGCGAGCAAAACTGCGTAGGGGTGAATTTATTATTAATTGATAATGGCTGAGACGGGGAAGAGCGATCTCGCGGGAGACTCCGGTAGTCGAAGAACATTCATGCGCTCTCGCAGTGCTGCGGTCAGGGGGGAGTTGAAAGGGCAAGAGCCGTCCGCGGGCGCGCTGCGCAACGGCGAGCTTTCCAACTGAGAGCTTTTATCCGCAATACGAGTTCTTTTTTTTCTTGGCTTGTAAAGGGCCGGAGCCGGAAAAGTTTCGGTCACCGATGCACTTGCGACTGTCGCACCTCGACCCGCATTGCGCTAAAAAAATAACGTTTTTTTTTGTTGTCCTCTTTGGTAACGTTTTTTGTCCTTTGCGGGACTCTCGTCGCGGTCCTTTCTTTTGAGTGGATCTTTTTATGATTTTTTAAAATCCAAGCCCTTGAAGTTAGCCCTTAGCAAAAAAAAGAGCGTGTTTGCCTTTCTCTCTCTCTCTCGCTCTCTCTCTCTCTCTCTCTCTCTCTCTCTCTCTCTCTCTCTCTCTCTCTCTCTCTCTCTCTCTCTCTCTCTCTCTCTCTCTCTCTCTCTCTCTTGGAGGATGCGGCGGACTTTGTTTTCCCCCTGAAGAAGCTGGACAATCGAGGCCTGGAACCTCGCCAGGAAGCATTGCGATCGCATTGCCGAAAATATTTGGCTTCTTTTTCACAGAAACTTTCGTTAGAGATTTTACTCGCATAGTTTCTCGACCCCTCGAGTACGGGTGCTTCCCTCGGTTCTGATCTAAATCGCGCTGGAACAAAATTCAGGAAGAAACGATCGTTTTTCAAGGAGAGAATGAAAGAGAAAGAGAGAGAGAGAGAGAGAGAGAGAGAGAGAGAGAGAGAGAAAGAGAGAAAGATAAAGAGTATCCTCAGGAGGAAGAAAAATAACATCCGCTGTAAAGGGGAACGTGTTCGAGAACGTTACAAATGTGAGAAAAAGCTCAGCTTATTTTTCCTACGCTACCCTCGATCAGATCCGCAGATAAGGAGGATAATAATGATGTAGAAATCTGTCGATCCGAAAGTGCTTTGTCTTAACGAACACATATATGTAGCACCATACTGTTCACTATTATTATTATTTTATAATAATAATAATAATAATAATAATAACCATTTCACTGATACAATAAATAACATAATGATAAGTGTTATATAATAATATAATTATACTAATTCATATAATTAGTATGATTTTCATAATTTTTATTATTATTATGATATTTGTTTATTAGTATATTATTCTTTTTAAGTTTTACATATTTGTAAAATATTTTGGATATTATATTTATAACTATTAATTTTTACGATTCAGTCATTCTTATATTTTCCATGTGCAACATTATTGTTATTATTTTTCGCATTATTATTTTACTTATTTATATATTTGTTAAATATTTTCAATATCAAATTTGAAAATATTAATTTTCACTGTTCAGTAATTCGTATTTTTTTTTTATTTCGCAAAAGTATTATTGTGCAGCTTAATGTTTTTGTGGCTCATCTAAAAGAAAGAATAGATACTTATATTTCGATTTTCAGCGCGCTTCATTTTTCACCCCACCTCCCCGACTTTTTCTGCTTTTGGGCGAAGTTTCAGGGTGAATAACACCAACCCTTGGAGACTATTCCGGGGGAATGAAGACTCCAAAAAGAAATGTGTTTGTTACGTGCTTGTTTTTTTTTTTCGTCTTTTTGTCTCCTCTCGTCGTGAAATAAAATGTTAGCAGATAAAAAAGCAGCACTGGTAACAGGCGGAGAAAAAAGAAAGTAGGTTAATTTCCTTCCAGTGAGGCCTTTCTCCAGGGGCGCCAGAAAATTTTTGCTTCATTGCTCGTTCGTGCGGTTCGTTTGTGGGGCTTTGTACGGTGCTTTATTTTTTCAAGGTTCGTACCGCCGTTTCCGACGACTGCACATGTCCAATAACACGACTGTTCAGGTTGACGCTTTTTTTCTTCGGGGCTGTTTTTTTCCGCGACCCCTTCGTCACCCCTCTCTCTCTCTCTCTCTCTCTCTCTCTCTCTCTCTCTCTCAACAGTCATTGAAAAGCAATTTCACGGCGACGCCTCGTTCCATCATGCTCGTTTCCGCTCGGGGAAACTGAGCCCACAATGCCTTACCAGTTTCTTCATTTTTATTATTATTTTTTTTATGGCCGAAGAAAGTAGCCGAGATTTCGGCCATTTTTGGGAGACGACAATTTGGTTCGAATGTTTGCGGCACTTTTTTCCATTTAGATGAGGCTGCGAGAGTTATTTTGAGGTTAGGAAGGACCTAGAAAGCTCCTATCGATTGAGACGACTGTTCGATATATATACAGGGTGTCCCAGAACTGAATGCGTTCCCTGAAATCGGGGAGTTGTGGGTCAAATTCTGAGTCGATTGATATAAGCATGTGTGGGTCTCAGATCAACCCCTGAATTATTATTATTTTTCAAAGGAGGGCGCACCTGATTGGCCCATCTTTAAAAACGAATAATAATTCAGGGGTTCATCTGAGACCCACACATGCTTATATCAATCGACTCAGAATTTCACCCCCAACTCCTCATTTCAAGAAACGCATTCAGTTCTGGGACACCCTGTATACAGGGTGTCCCAGTATTCGAGACTCGGGCTTTATGTTACTTTTTTAAAACGATTATCTCCTTTTAGTTTTTCGCGTGCCATTTTTACAAATGATATGAATCGACAATAACTAAGCAACGTTTTAAAGCAATTGGCACGATATGCGTAGTCAATTTATTTTACACAGCAGGCTATCAAAGTCAGATGTTCGAATTGGTTTGTATAAAATTTTTGCATAAGATCTTTATTCATAAAGTTTCCTTAACATTTAAAGTTAAAAAGAATACTTCGATACATAAAACAAATCACCAAGAGTATTTTTTTTAAACTGGGTCAAAAAAATTATTTTTCGTAGAAATGGCATGCGAAAAACCAAAAGCAGGTTATTTTTATCTCGAAAACCGTGGGACTTTGACTAAACTGAAATTCCAGCATATAGTAGGACACGATCTAACCTAACAAAGTTGCAGAATTCATCCAGTCGTAACAGGACACCCTGTATATAAATGTATGTGTGTGCAAGCTCCATATTCTCCGGGGAAATGAAGCGCGGCCGATTCTGATAATACCTATAATGTACCATATACGCTCGCGATCGTACAATCCACCGCCGAAGAATCCGGGAGTTCGTTCTATCGCATGGAAAATCACGAAATCTCGATCGCATAAGAAACTCCTCGTATCTCCGCGGAACGGAGACACGAGGAAATAGAGACTGTCGTACGAACGTAGGAAAAAGCTCGAGAATCGTTTCATTTGCGAATAGTAAGATATAACGATGACTAGACAACGATTACTTTCGTGAAATGGAATCCTACTGTGACCCGAAATTATTGGGGAAACGAGGTACAGAGAAAATTGAAGGAACAGCATTTTTAACATATATATTTGATTATTTACTAATTTATTTACATCAATTTTAAAAATAAAAAAGATATGAATACATATTTATATATTTATTTATTCATTCACTCATTTCAGCATTTGAGTATTTATTTTTGTATTTTTTTATATATAATATTCTTATATTAGAATTTCTTCATTTATAAATATTTATTTATATATTTATTCATTTACTGATTCATTTAAACATTTATCATTTCCATTTTTTATATATATAAATACATTATAACGTTCCTTCATTGATGTATATTTATTTATCTTTTTATTCAATAAAAAAAAAACACATCTATATATTTATTCATCAACATCGAATGCAGAAAGATTCCAACTTGCGTGACTTCTAAGCCTCGCATTTAATTTGCGATTATTTTCGGGCTCAATGGGGAGACGTCGTGAAACGGTAAACGGCATTTAATTCACGGCACAATTAAATAAAAATGATTATTATTTCGCATTCGTGAGCACTGATCGTCGGCAACCTTGGGATGCCAGCCAACAGAAATACGTAATTTTTAACTTCCGTATCAATTGCGACCAATCAAAAGTTTGAGGCGCATTGTTGGAGCGATCGTGCCTGAGTCAGAGTGTGTTTGCGGTTCGTAACATTCGAGACTCAACTTCGATAGGGGTGGGAAGTATGGGGAGGGGAGGGGGGGGGTAGTCGTGTAGGGATTCATTTTTTTTAACGCCTCTTGCTTTATTTTGGGAATGTATTTGATGGGAAATTTTCTGTCAATTGCGAACTTCATGAAGTTTTTATCAAAAACTCAATACTTTCTAGGGTAAACGCGAAAAAAGTTAGTTTTGACATACTTTTAAAGATTTTGGACGAAAATTGGGGGCTTTCGGGGAAATTGATGAAGAATTCGTATTCAGGGCGTAAAAATATTTCGAAATAGAATTAGAAATGAAAAGGTAACCAATGCATCTCAGCCCAAAAAACGTTTGTTCACTAAATCATTGGCCATTTATTTTCTAATTCGGTTTGAAACTCCACTTTGTGCTCATTCTCTTCCTTATCATTTTCTCTACAAATTGTCACTCGGTTTATGGAGCTGCGACTGTTTTTCGATTTTTTACAGAATTTCAAAGTCGGACCACTGATTTTTGCTCATTTTCCATCCCTCTTCCTCTTTTTCAGCCATTATTCAAGTGTACTTTCCGACCAAACTAATCAATATATCCAAATAAAGCCGACGGCATTCCCCAAATCAGTCAAAATCCTTTCCAAAACCCCCCTTATAAGCCTTCCCCACTTGAATAAAACCTACTCTACGGTTGTTTGAAATTTCACGGTTCTGGCGATTCTGGAAAAGTGACCAAAAACCCCGAATTTTTTTTATCTCCTTTCTAACCATCCTGAGGGTCTATCTACTGGGAAATTTTCCACCCATTACGTATATCACGGAGTTTTTCTCCGAGGCTCAAAATAGGGTCGGTCAAATGCGATAAACGAGTTGTCATACACTTTCGACAAGCTTAAAAAAAGATTGAACGTTTTGGGAGGACATTAATGGTAAATATGTATTCAAGGGATGAAAATACCGAAAGGACCTATCCGAGGGGACATTTTCCGCGTGGTCGAGAGAAGCGACTTGCACCTTGATTATGCAACGAATATATGGGG